>OX411310.1:58243931-58843931 GCA_948150685.1 Rhaphigaster nebulosa | reverse complement strand
CATGATATTTCGAATATAACTGATAAAACCTGAATGGGATTGGTTTGCTGCCTTATTTCGCGAGCTAGGAGAAAATTATTTGTGCAATTCAATCAGTAATTTTCTTGTAAGGAAAAATCCGAATAATTAGGGTAAAATCGAAGTTGCCTGTCAACCATTCGTCCCTTGTAAAATCAAAACAAATTCACAGCATAGCCGAGGTATCCAGTCCTTAAACATGTTGATATACGATTTAATGCTTTGTTTATCTTAGGCATGTACATATATTCCACAAAAAAAAAAAAATCATTAAATCAGAAAGCAACTATTCATTTGATTTGGATTTAAAACCCTAAAACTTTAGGTATTTTTAAATATTACCCAAGATGATTAAATTGATTTTAATATAACCAATTAAAAAAGTGAAATTTTATAAATGTGAAACGCAAAGGAGCGCGTATAATATTTCACATTAATGAAATATTGTTTCTAAGATTAATGCCGGTTTGTCTTTAAAATTTTGTTTGTATAAAGCAAAATGGCTAAATAAGTTTTAAGAGTATAAATCGACATTAATGCTAAACTAAAACTTTTGCATACGGTTGTCCTAATCTGTTGACTAATGATAATGTATAGCAGACTAACAGTAAAAATTATGTTTAAAGAAGCAGATTAACAGTAAAAATTATGTTTAAAGAAAACTATTATGTAGCAATATTTTTAAGAGTTCAGTCTGCTGTAAGTTATTTAGACATGAATTGAGAAAAATTGAAGATCGTGTAAATGTTTGCTTCTCATGATGAAAATTAAATCGATGTAGGCAGTAGACGCGATGTAATAACGCAGAGGCAATATTTCAAACGGTACATCTTCATTTTATCCGGAATATTAGTTAGTTTGCGATATTTCTGTTAATAAATAATAATATATATTGATTTATTTACAATAATAATAATATATATAACGATATTTAAAATAACGTTAAATGACATTCCCTGCCCTCATACAGTTTTCTGAGTATTAATCTAACTTGAATTCTACTATTTGAAATTCATGTTTTGTGTTTTTCTTACGAAAATGATAGTTAACCTTTTTTTTTTTTTATGATTTCAAACTTTCTCACCCTATATAGTCGCCTTTTTTAAGATTTCAATTAGCAGTATTGAGACTAGGAATTTTATTTTAAATCTTAGTTAAGGTGATCGCTTTTTTATTATTACAAATAAAAATGTTGGAATTTGTTTCTAAATTTTATTATATGTCGATAGTCAGTAACTGTTCTAGTTTACGAAGGAACAAATAGTGGATATGCAGTCTGCATAATATTTTTTATTATAAAATCCGACGCTTCGTCCAAAACATGTTAACTATCATCAAGGTTGAAATAATATCAGAGATATAAGACATGTTTAGTAATAATATAAAACTTTGTATTTTAACTGAACATATCTTTTATATATCTGGTATCTCTGATTTAAATTCAGTCCTCTTGATGGCACACATGTTTGTGCCGACATGTCGGCTTTCACAATAAAAAATATTATTTGGACTGCATCCCGAATATTAATAACATCATAAACACCACAGTCGCCCGACTAACATTTACAATTAGTCAGGAATTTCAGCTGACCTTGTCCGACCTTGTCTGACCTTGTTGAATATATATATAATAATTTTTCTGAAAAAAACATGTACGAAATATGTTTATGCGCTTTCTCTGCGAGATTTTATTGCTGATTGATGGCAAGGAAATTATAAATCACGCAATATTACCAACTTGACAGTTGACGGAGGAGGCGCAGGAGACAAGAAATAAGGATTTTAGGAAATTTCGGGAATCACATCCAAGAAACAGCATATCGCTATTATTTCCTCATAAGATCAACCGCAGTTGAAGACCGAAACCGGAAAAGATGTTGACAGAAACTTCAGCATTGTTCTCAAATCCCTGTGATCTTCCAGAAAGATGCGATCACGCAGAAGAAACAGATTCCAATTAACTATGACGTATTGAATTACGTAATATTGGTTTTATACTTTCATAATTTTTCTTTTAATGTCTTTATTTAATGAGTGAGCTAACATAGCACTAAAGCAAATAGGTAGATAATATAATTTAGATATTTTTTTTTTATTTTATTTTAATAAATGTATTCCAATTATGTGAATGGCATTTTGTAAATTATGTATAAGCTCAATTTTATATCATCCTTTTAAATGTTATTTTTTGTTGTAATGGTAACTATTCATTAGTATTTATTTATTTACTGGATAATACCTTATCGATGCGTGAAGGTCCGTGCAACCTACAATTCATGAAATAATCATGCATAACATTAATAAACCCAAAAATATAATAATGTTTTATAATATCATACACTGCTAACATATAATACAACGCTTTCATTCCATGTGAACGCTGTTTCATTGATTTTTAGTATGTTTTTCTTATGTAAAGTTCATTTTAAAAAAACAAAACATGACCCCATAAACCCATAGTCGAAGAAAAATGGCTAGTGCCTCTCCTTTTACCAAAACACCTCAAAATTAATGAGGAAACATTCTTTGGTATTATTATTATAATTATAATTTATAATTTATTATAATTATAATTTATTATAATTATAATTTATTATATTATAATTTATTTACACCTGCAAAAGAGCGGTATCCTATTAGTAGTATTTCTTTTTGGTTGGCTTAAAATAAATATTCTACGAGATCTCTATGACTTCTACAGGTATTTCAAACATTTTTGTCGGGACATGTTCGTTATTATGTTCGCAAAGCTTGTTTTATGTGTAGTATCGTAAATAGTTGATCAATTCAAATCAGTGTTATTTTTAATTTTAATTTAACTGCTATATTCAATTTGTATTCGTTATCAATAAAATGAGTTTTCAGAAGCGAATTTACACTATTACCGCTTAGGGACCGCTCCTCAACTGATAAAATTCTTAAGGTAAAAATGCACATCTTCAGACTGAGCTGCGCTTCACAACTTTATTTTGCTTTTAGAAGGCGTTCCGGCAGATACTCACAGGATGCTTCCTTTCGAATTAGAACTAAGTAGTCAGACACAGCTAAGTGCCAAGACAGACTTAAGTATTAAGATAAGAAACGGAGACGGAGTATTGACCCAGATTATGACGGCAGTGGAGGGAGGATGTATCAGAGCGTGGACTCATCGCTCAGTGGCCTATCCCTAACCCCAATGACCTCCCTCCTAGCAGTCTCCAAAACCCTTAGCATCTAGCGAGGGGCTTCTTAGTAATTCCTACTTTAAGACTATACTAATGTTATAAAGGAAAAGCCTACCTCTCTCGCCCCCTCCCGAAAGGAGAACTAAATTAAGTTATATGGTTCCAATACAATAATTTGAAATAGAATGATGGATAATTATGCGGTGGGTAGATAGATATAAGATATATCTATATTGATATATGTTTAAGATATATATTTCGCACCTCCAAAATGAAAAGGACACAATTGAAATATGTTGCTGGTAGATACAGTAAGTGTACTGTGTTTTGGCCAGATATTGGAGGCCTGGCTGGTCTTCGAAATGATAGGAGTCCAACTATTAAAATTTCTGACGTCATAAATTTTGAGTTGTGTCTCTTTCATACTGGCTGTGCGATATGTATAGCTACAGTGGTATCCTTATTTATGTATAAATTTTATTATTATGAACGTACATATGATTTTTATTATTATTTGATTTTATGGTTCAATGTTACCTTAATTATTACTTTTAGTATACGATTAAATATTTACTGGATGATACATACATGTAAAATATTTTATTGTATGAGACATGCAGAAAGTAAATAACCTTTTCAAAGGATTAGTGTTTGAAGGAAATAAATAATAACACGTTTTGATTTACAAGGAATATCTATTACTTATTCGAATTGTTCTAGATTGGTTGGGGGAAGGGAGGGAAAACCATCACTTTCAATTTCAAGGCGATTTTAAAGGCTTAACGTGTCAAGTACTTAATAGAGTATAATCAATAGAGATTGGATTTTCGTGCAATAAAAAACAGTTAACAATTCAAATCATAAAAAATCTAGTACTAAGCACCCAAAAAGTGTAAAATTATGTATATATACACAAGTTTACACTTTTTGGGTCCTTAGTGCTAGATTTTTGATGATTTGAATTGTTTACTGTTTTTTTATTGCACGATTTTCGTTTTTTTACAGCACGAAAATCCGGTCTTGGTGATAATTAACCATCTTGGTGGTAATTAACCAACAAATTTCTTGTGGCAGCGGAAGTCGACCACGGTCACTTAAAGCTATAGTATTGCTAATAATGCTGAAATAAGCCTTTCATTTTGCCTTACAACTAGTTTTTCCATCGTGATAATTGTATGTATATCAGAGCTGTCAATTTTCGCTTGATAAGCTCACTCAAGTAATAAATCAATACCCGTTTGTCTTTGGGGCCTATGCGTCCGGAGTGAGTACTCATAATTATCATTTTAGATGATTTTTAATTTTTTTGAAGATGATATTTTTTGTAAATAAGCTGTTGACAATAGTTCTTCTGATTTTATTTAGCAATGGATTTTTTGAGCTAAGCCGTTATTTACTGAGCGAAAATTCTGAGGCTCAATGTGTGCTTATGTGTGTGTGGTATATTCATAGTTCATAAATTCGTCTGTTGTGTACTGTTCCATACCGTGTTCCATAAAAAGTTTCCCGCAACATGGTTACGATATTTTTACCAATATATTTTACGCTCATGATGGAAGTAAGCCAATATTATATTTATTTATTTACAACCGTTTGGGCTCTTCAAGGGTTTGCGTAATTTTTAACTTGTACTAAGTTTACAAAAATATTTGAAAATCACATAAATTAAGTTTAATTAATTAAGTGAAATTTTAAAATTCTAATAAAAAACAAAGTTAATTGACTATATAGATACAATTTACACAATTTAGTGTAAAACAACAAAATTTGTCAATGTTGATATAGAGAGAGAAATGCTTGGGTTGCTACATACACAGCATACTAAATCAATTTTTTTTACCTATTACCTATTATTACATACCTACAATAACATTAATAAATAATTACCTAGATATACAATAATAATATAAATAATATTCATAACATTTTTTTTTCCTTTCATTCTAGCTCTAACCACATTATAATTATCACTACATTATCTGTTCCTTTTGTTTTCCCTTTGTTTGCTATAGACCTATTACTCTCTAATCCATCCGTTATTTCTCTTTTTGAAAACTCTGAACCTTTCATAACTTAAAATAACGCTTTCTCTTTTTTTTTTCTTTTTTATACATGCAAAACAACAAAAAATTCGAAAAATAAATCTAATATTCAAATTTTAGGAACACACACCTAAGCATCCAAAACAGTGTAATAAATAATAACTATATAAGAAAATACGGATAAAAACAATGTAATAAATATAAATTAAAAAAAATATATAAATAAACAATAAATTTTTATAGGAAATAAAATCAATTCTGCTGCCGTCTTTCTACAATTTTATATATATATCAAAATTGTAAAATCCTATTAAATTTTGTGAATAATCAATATATCAAGTTTTTATAAAAAAAATTTATAAAAATTATCAATGTATCAAATCTCTGGTAGGCACGTCATGTAAGCCATACCAACTCAGGAACTGTTGAGACTGAAGGAGTACCCAATAGACTTTATGCGGGCATAAAATAGGACAAATCGAAGGAATAAAAGCATTCTATCCGTTTTGCAATAGATACAATGGCAGTTAACGCTTACCTTTATTAACGAGAATGAATTAACTTTAAGAAAATTAATTATATTATTAAAAGAATGAATTAATTGCGTATGATATAAATTTTTATTAAAACTATCATAGTTAAATTTCAAATTATATTAAATATTTTATCCAGTTTTAGTAGTAACTGAATCATACCAAAACTTTTTATGATTGTATATTATTCACGTTAACAAATTGTATCAGAAGGATGAACGGACAACATGCGGGAAAGGATTTAGCAAACATTGGAAATGCATTTGATTCTGTTTGGAATAGAAGTCTAATATGCAAACTAGTTAATTATAACTTCACACTATGCTTCGCAGAACATCCGAAGCTCCTTCATTACAGTTTATAACATTCTCAGTGATCAAACGTTTACGTTAAATGTGTTGAAAAATAGAAAAAGGATCTCTAATAGAATTAAATAGACGTAATAGAAAAAGGATCTATCTCTAGCATATTTCATTCTACTCATTTAACTATGTGTATTTTCCTTCAACTATCAATATTTCACTGTGAGGTAGTATCAATCCTATTTATTACATGTTGAAGGTATCAGTTTACATTCTCCAGTGTAGAGTGAAGGACAGAATGGTGTATATAATACACAGGGTGGGTGACAGCTATACTGCATTATTCATCGCAAACTAAATCTTGATTGTATACGGAATGTTACTTCTTTCAATCCTGAGAGAGCCCTTTTAGAATTAAATCCTTTTGGAACTATTTGTAGTTATTACTAATGTCAGAATTCAGTTTCCGTTAAATAATAATTGGGAATCATACCTGGTTTTAATTTCTAAACTACTTAATGTAAATAAGGTATTAACCTATGTATCAACGTGAGAGAGAATCTCGAAGTAACTCTCGGAGAGTAGGTCACCAATTTCTGGCCAATACTCTCAGAATCTCTTCGCAATTTCCATTAGCGAATACAGCTCTCGAGAGTAAAAAAGTCTAGGCCGAGATTAAAACACAGTAGTCACGTGTAGAAAGGAGCTTTACAATAAACCTCTAATATCCATGTTAGCGATATTCTAATCGGTATGCCTTGTCCGTTTTGGAGGTTATTGGATCAACTGTTTTATAATAAGTATGTTAATTATTATGATAGCGCTAGCATAAAGGCGTGAAGATGATGTTACAAGTTCGGACATGGGTCTAAATGATGCTGAAATACTGGCGAGAAAACGTGAGATGGTGTTGGCAAATGCCCACTTCGCAGTTAGCCAACCCAGTCGAGGCCTATTTGTAGCTTGTTTATGCTCGGTCTTGATGGGGGTAACAATCGCTTTATATTTCCGTTTTATCTTCCATCCAAGCAGTGAGTTCGACAGACTATTTCCAATTTTAAGAAACTATTTAATATCACTGTTATGTTATAAATTAGGATTTTATATGCCTCTCCTCATTTACTGAAAGAATTTTTACGTTCCTGGCAGCGTATGGAATACCACAGAGAAACGTAAAAATATATTAATTTAATTTCCATCATTGAAACCTACAACATAGATACTCTTAAGTTGTTGTTCCGGCTAACATGATATGATTTCATATCAAATAATGATGCCTAAATAAATATAGGTGCTGAAAAAAAATTTAAGCCCCCAGTTTTTTTCTGCCCGGTAAATCCAAACAGTCCGAAATCATGTATGGCAAGCGCCCAAACATTTCTTTTTTTTATTGCAAGAACTAGTTTCGAAAATACTTTTGCAATAAGTTTCGTTTCTGGCTTAATAATGTGCCGATAAATTATAAAAAAAAAAACGTAATCCAGCTTATCTGAAGTCAGTGGAATCATATATGAGTTTTTCATGATTTCGATATTTCCCCTAAAATTGTGCAAACTTTTATGGACCATATGGGTTCGAAAATGTTGTTATTCTTTTCATTTAAAGAATCCTTGACCCTTGCCAGTTTTGATCCCGGGTTTGGTCTAGATGTTTAAAATCTTTGCACTTAATATATTTCTTATTAATCCATTTTGTTATGACTGTATACGGTTAAAATGTTTTAGTTTTCGTTATTGTATTTTTTAAAAACAATACTACCAATAATGGTAAATGTGATTTGTAAACTAAAACAATAAAAATACATTAAATTAAATTGTTAAACAACTTCCACTACGAATTTCGAGGAAAAACCAACAAGCCGTTGAAATAACCATATATCTTTCGTGGCAAAAAGTGGAAGAAAACTTCTTTTTGTTTTTTCTAATTTTTCTGTTTTCATCGCGCGGTCATAGATCTCCATGGTCTACAGTGCCAACAGAAAAATAAAAAAAATATAAATAAACAACACAACATATATATATATATATATATATATATATATATATATATATATATATATATATATATATATATATATATATATATATATATGACAATGATAATGTTTATATTATTTAATTATAGCATATTTATTAACTAAACTTAATATAACATAATTAGTGTTCAAAGAATCACTTCAAATGTTGAGTATTGATGTTATGAGAAGCGACTTCTATATCAACAATATTTTCTCACAAGATTGAGACTGATAAGAAAATAAACGTATCTTCGGCACCATTCATTATTTAATCCGCACTCAGAACAAGCTCATTGTTATCTATTCATCCTGCTACGTTCTAGATTTTATTTCTTTTATCGTAATTAACTACCATGTTTATTTAAAGTATAATCATTCTTTGTGAAACACATTAGCAATTAATGTTGCCAATCAATTCCATAGGTTTTTATTCGTTATTATTTAGCTGTAAGGTTTAAGGTTGTATTAATGATTAAGTATGATTGGTGAATCGTCGACAGGTTAATTACTAACTGTAATTTTAGAGACTTCATTTATAGTCGTCTAAAAACAACTTAATTATAATTTTGTCTCTTATTTGAGTCTTGTCCACATTATTTACCAGGTCATCCCATAAGTAATGTCGGTTTTTAAAAATCTGTCTGTTTATGTAGATATTACTAATCCCTCCTTTACAATTGAATTGTGTTTACATATTTTGTTTATTATAGCATTACGTACTCTTCTATTTATCACGTTTTTGTTGGAGAAAGTTAGTTTATCTGTGTTGAAATTTCAATTAAAATGGATCTCCTCAAAAACCACTTACGCCATATTATGCTTTGGGAATTTCACAAAGGAGAAAATACTGCTTCAACTTATCGGAAATCTGTAGAAATATATAGAAAAAACGTCATTAGTGAACGGCAAGTGCAGAAGTGGTTCGAAAACTTTTAAGCGGGAATCCGCAATCTTTAAGACTGGTCACGGAAAGGTCGGCCAATAGAGCTTAACGATGAAATCCTGCAGTCTACTGTTGAAGAAAATATTCTTGTAACAGTTGAAGAATTAGCAGAAAAACTTGGGCCGACACATTCTACCGTCCACCGTCATTTGCAGCTGATAGGAAAGGTACCGAAATTGGGAAAGCGGTCTCTCGCTAATTTGCAACAACGGCTGAACACTTGCTTTTTTCTCCTCTCCCGTTTAGATCAAGAACCTCATCTAAACAGGATAGTAACTGGAAACGAAAAGTGGGTTTTCTATAGCAATGTTCAACGGCTGCGACAGCGGTTAAGTCCTGGAGAAACACCGAGAACGGAAGCGAGAGAAGGACTTCATCCGAAAAAAGTAATGATGTCTATTTGGTGGATTATGGAAGGAATCCTTCCTTCATCAAGAATTCCTTGATCTTAGCCAAACTATAAATAAAGATCTATGCTGTGTTCTGCTGGATCGATTGAATCGAGAAATTGAGGAAAAACATCTCTCTAGGCATTTTATTCCACCATGGCAATGTGAGGCCCCATGTTGTAAAATAAACAATGCAAACATTTAAGGACTTTGGATGGGAAATTATTCCTCACCCACCATATTCTCCTGACTTCGAATTATCATTTTTTTCGTAGTCTCCAAAACTCATTAAGCGGCAAGAATATGAATTTAGTCGATGAAGTGAAAAACGAGGTGTTGACTTTCTTTACTTCAAAACCTTCCAGAAAAGGTATACAAAATTTGGTTTTAAGATTGCATACTGTTATAGAGCAAGATAGTAAATACATTTTAGATTGATCGCGTTTAATTGATTTTTTCCTACTCCTTATATCACGCAATTAATTACCGACATTACTTATGGGATGACCTGGTATATTAATTATCCTTATCTTAGCAAAAAAATAATTATCAATAAATAATGCGTTTGAATTAAACAGTGAAGAACACAGTGCTCTTATCGTTTAATATTCTTACAGACTACAATCAATGAGGACAAAAATGTAGAGCACACCCATATCATAATTTTAGTTTTTGTTTTGATGTCTGCAAAATTACCACAGTTAGAGCTATTTTCTCAAAACTTGTTTTCAGCTACGAAGCTGACAAAATGACTACAAAAGAAAAAATATGAGCCTGAAAAATGTTTTACAATGTTTTTTTGTGTTTTTAAAAAATCATAAATCAAAAATGTCAAGCAACATGATATGGGTGGTTTCAAATGGACTGGACCCATAATAAAAATAACAGGTGGTCCTAAACTTTTGGCCGGCAATGCAAATTCATAACTATAAGAACATTTCGCTTTGCTGGTGATTTTAATTGTAGGTTATCAGATTTTTTATCCGATTTCCATGCGTTTTATAATAATATTTTTATTTTGAATTATAAAATAATATTAATTCTATTTTGAATTAATAAGACAAAAGATCATTGAGCATAATGGATCCTGTTTCCTTTGCGTAATTAATTGTAAGATTGTTTTATATGTTAATTGTAAGAAAAAAAAAATTAAACAAATTAATAAGTCATGTAACTTAGCAAATATAAGGTAAGATCTTAGATTGGTATTCTTAGTGTAGTATTTGATTTTCAGTTCACTTTGGATATAAACTTTCCATAACATTTCTCGATCTGTTAAAAATTCTATCTGAAGAGAACTCAATATTGCCAATTAAACTTCAGTGAAATAACTTCTACTTGATATTTAGAGAATTAAATAAGTAAAATGAAGATCAAAGAGAATAAATTTCCTAATGTGGCTAATCAGACCTTTGCCTCAAGACTCATACATGGGGCTTTATTCGTCATTAAGTTGAGGAATAGCACTAAACTAAGGGACTTTCTACTTGCCAGAATTGATCTGTAAAACTGAAAATAAACAATTTTGTGATGATTATTAATACAAATTATTTTAATCACTGACTGCAAAATAATGAAGGGGGTATAGAGGGCCTATGCCTAATCTCACAAAAATAGGGCCACGGACGGCGGACGCAGTTTTATTTATTATTTTAATTTGGATTTTTGAAGTCTACGTGTCTTGAAACGTAAAAACTCAAATTTTGAAGGGGAAGATTGTTTTTTTCTTTCAGACTATTATTGAAAATAATAAAACACAAAGGAGATTATATTAAGAAAAACATAATGAAAAAAATACAACGGGAAGAATAATCAGATCATTTTCAGTGCTGTCGAATATGAAGATGCTTGAATTTGACTGAAACTTTTGCATAATAGATCCTAAACTACCTTCTCTAAATACAAATGATTTGGCAGCTCTTAGATATCGATGGTAAGACATTTAGTGAGTATAACCTTCAAAACCAAAACTTTGCAAGAGTCGCAAACAAAATCTTGTACTGTTCCAGAGATTTTCACGAGATAATTTTAATGTTTTAATTAATAAAAAGCATCGTGGGCCACCACCCAAAATTTACGCCCATTTGCCATAGAACGAATAAAATCGAGAGGAACCGTTTTCAAGAAAAAAATGATTTTCAGTTATTATTAGGATTACACCCATTAACCTTTTTACCATCGATATTTTCAGTAATTAACCAATCCACAATTCAATTCGACCGGCAAGAGACAAAAATCAAATTATACAAAAATATAAACAATTCATAAATAAATCTGTTTTTAGACCGCCCTTCGAGTTCTTACAAATCAAAATGCTTCACCTCTCAACAGGAACGTGAATAAACCATGCAATGTAATATAAAGTTTGATTTGTGATTTTTAATTATAACATTATGCAATTTTTAAAAGTCATGTATGTGTACTGATTTTTAGGACAAAAAAGAAATTGTAATCATTTCTTTCCTTTGCATTCACATTGGACATATTTACTTAATTCTTTTTTTTATTAACAGCAAATCATTTCCGGATATCAATGTTATAGCTGAAAGACCTAATTTGAGATTTGAGCCACATCTGCCGTGGGTGTTGCAGTAGAGCGGGTGAAGCACTCGAGCTGATAGAGGTGCGGATTCAATTCACCCAAGGGAGTTAAAACTCATTTTGTGGCGGGATAACGAAATTGATCTCGACGTCCCTGCTCTGGGTAGGATAGGTTGATAACCTTCCGATAACCCGCCCTTTCTTCCCTAGTGCACTAGGGCATTAAATCCGAACAAAAGATGCATCTGCTTTCCAATTTGTTTTAAAAATTATTTCCTCACATATTCGTCTTAAATATCAAAACCCGTTCTGTTGTCCCTCAAAAACAGAATATTTGACTTTTATCAATATTTTTCAACTCATATAAAACCTGGATCAGTTTCTTCAGTAAACATATAAAAATAATTTATATGAATTGATGGTAAAATTATAATCTTCTGCTGACGGCCCATAAATATTTTTTTCTTTATGAGGCATAAAATGCTCTCATAAGCTGAACCAAATGATGCTAGTAGGTCAAGAATAACCCGGCGAATACTGCAGGCAATCAGAATTTTATTTTAGGATTGCCTTGGATATATTTAGATTTTGAGTTCTATTTGCATTCCTGTAAATACACGCTGACTTCTGCAGTCTCGTATAGATGCGTAAAACCATAATGCACAGCCGATATGATAACTGCTGATAGAAAAAGATTAAAAAATAAATGAATATTGATACAAGGAGATAGTTATGAAAAGTTATCTTGAAAATGATACTAAAAACTGCGTTTTTACCCATTTTTTCTAATTGAAGCTTGGAAATGCAGAAGCGTCTAAGTGTCTTTGGTAAAAAATTTCAGGAATTTTAGTTTTAATTTGAAGATTTAAAGAAATGTGACTTAAACACTTTTGAATTTCCATGCTTCAATCAGTATTCGAATTGCTTCCTGCTAAAAGAGTTTTTTTTCTGACAAAACTCCTTTTAGCATGAAGTAATTCATAAACTGTTTAGGGATTTATCACTTCGGATATCTATTGACTAAAGGTTTTACACGAACTAAAAATTAATACATAGTTTAATATCTAACAAAATAATTTAACACATTCGTCAAACAGTATGAATTGGCCCAGTTAATATATTTTATATCAGCTTTTATATTTGTCAGTACTGATTTAATTGATCAATGAATAAATTCTTGTTATATTAATGAATTTTTTAATAATATATCCTGTTTACCTTGACTAAGAAGAACGAAGAAGAAAATAATTGGCTGGTATGGCTCCGAGGGGGGCCCGTCATATCAAACAGGCGGCAAACAGGTCAAAATTCCATTTGGCACGTTTTGAATCATTCAAGAGCCTAAAGCGCCAAAAGTATTGCCCTAGGAAGCTCAAAATATTGTCGTTCTTTCAGAGTTATATGGGATTTAATTTGATATGTATCTTGACTTTATCAAAAACGATCTTAACCCTTAATTTGGCAAGGATATATTTAATAGACTGAAAAAAATAATTTTTGTTTTTGTTGTTTTTTAAATCTCCTAGATAAGCTGATTTTAGATTTTTAAAAATATTGGCGCATTTTTGGCTGTGATATGAAACATGTATCTTGTAGGATACATTGCCAAATAAGCTGATTTACGATAAGAGGTGGGTATAATGAAACGCACATAAATTTAAGTAATAAAAGGTTTATTTTTTTATAAACTATATTGATATTAAACTTATTGAATATTGATACTACTAAAATATTTAACAGGTATACTAACAAAAATATTAAATGAGGAATTAAAGAGAGGATATACCCAGATCTCCAAGTAAATTGTTTGCTCTTTGAAAGAAATTCATAAACAAAACATTAAATGATATTGAGAAGACCTCATATAGATAATAAAAGTTCTAAATAAAATAACACAAACAATAAGAAACTCAATAAATTTTGATTTGAAATAAAATAAATTTGGATTATACTGATTTTTTTAAAAATTAATAAGTAAATTTGTGTAAGTTTGCTATTTTAATAATAGTTATTAAAGTAAAGATTTTTTTAAAATCAATAATACGAATCTATCAACCTATAAATTGATCCGAAAAAAAATCCTCTTATCAGCCGAATTGGCAATTTATCCTATAGGATGTAATTTTCAAGGATATCAAGTGAATAAATTGTTTTTTTTTAAACCAATATATACATACAATACACGAAAATCTTAATTTTAAACCGATAAATTTATAGAATAAATAATCAAAAACTGAATGAAAAGTTACCTAACCGGAGTTCGACGCCATTTTAGTAGTCGAGGCACTATTCACTGAAACAATTTCTAAAATAAACAATCTTCCACGGGTAAGTCGTATTGAAAACTTATGGAGCTTATGCTACAATGCCTAAAGAGAGATATGAAAAATAAAGGAACTAAATAAATAAATGAAGACACCAAATTTAAGCTAAAAATCGGGACAAATCATGTATCTTGCAGGATACACAGCCAAATTAAGGGCTAAGAGGTTTAAACATTTCCAAAATGTAATTTTTTTTAAAACACAAAAACGAAATAATTTGAAAAAAATATATGTTACATATACATCTTATAAGAAGGCGTGGGTCGAATTGCATGATTTCGTTTTTATGGGTTCTTTTTTAAACAAATAAAATCTAGTATTTTTATTTCTCCAATTTCGGTGCTATTTCAGACACAGAACTGTTTAAAAATGGTCAACCATCTTAATGAGAATGATTTTTTTTTCTGTTATTATCTCCCTTGAGGCCAACATTGCGATCTCAATTTGAGGTATTTAGTAATAAAATATATAATGTTTAAATTTTTTGTCATTCAATTAAAAAAAATCGATCTACGATATTAAGTGTGTGCCTGCTTCAGAAAGTTGTTAAGACTTTCTGAAGACAATCCAAATTCAAAAAATCAAATCGTTTGACTTTGATTTCCGAAAAAGTTTGATAACTAAATAGCACCATATATGAAGAATGACCCATCTTGACCCAAACATTAAAATTTACTTTACTAAAAGTCATTATCAAACCGCGTTTTTAAGTTATTTGCCATACCTGGCATTATTTTAAATCTTAATTATCCATCGGAATAGTTAAGACCAGTAATGCTAATTTTTGTAATAAAATTAATTAATTATAAAATGTTTGGTTGGTTTGACTAATATCGAAACTGTTAAAAAAAATGCATGTTCTTTCTTAAAGGATCGTTGTCACTGAGTGGTTTTATTTATATTTTAAATAAAAACACGGTTCCTTAATCTCTCAAATCATCAATAATTTTTTTATTATTCATATCGATAAATGGTCTTACAGTATCCCACTGCGTAATTTTTAATTTTGAGTAGTTTGCTGAAAGATAAATTTTAATTTATAAAGTATAAATAAGCCTTTGTACATATTAAATTGTATAGAATATAACGGATTACTTCAGCAAACAATACTGGTTATTTACAATTTCAGGAATTCAGCAAAACGCTATTACCTGACACTGAGATTATCCCAAAGTAAGCAATGTTATCTAAAAATGAGTGCGATATGAAGCACTCAAGCATAGATTAGGATAGGAAAGGAGGATTTATCCGTTTGCGCAAAAGACACATATGGATATATATTTAGTTTGACTCTGCATACAGTATAGATCAGTTGAAAATTATAGAATAAAAAGAAAGAAAGAAGGGAGCAGCCAAACGTTACCGCTGCGAATTCCGGTTTCTGCTAGTAGCGATAGGTTTTGATAACAGGTACACTTTAGTTGCAACCTTTGTATCCTGGTACATTTGATCACATGATATCTAAGAAAATGATAAATCGGCCAATATCCGTGGATTAGATTCTTCCGAATAGGCTAGACGTATGTTAAGTATATATGTGTTTTCTAGTTTAATTTCATATTAAAAGTAAACTAATATGTGTCTTTACTGCAATAGATTCTTATCTAAACGGATTCAAAGGAACCAATTTCGAAAAAAAGAAGAAAGTAAGACCCTCTAGTTGGGCTTACTTAAATTACCCCGAGGAACATAGAAATACTTTCTTTTTTTTTTTAGTTTTTTTTTATATTAAAAACTAGGTTCTTATTTGATTAATTATATTTCATTGTAATTCATGATTCTGTCGTTATTGAAAATATAAGTTTTTGTATATTCTAATAAATAAATAACGAGTTTTGAGCTTTCCAATCTTTATTCTTTTTATTCAAACTTGCTGCGCGTTTCGAAACAAACTTATTTTCTCATCAGGCTCTAAATAAGCAATAAAAATAACAGTAATTCTTTTAGTTTAAAAAATTAACCCTCTAAAAAAAAAAAGGTTGGATTTTTTTTCCCTTTCATAGTTACTCTGTGGGATGGTCTTGCATTTATTAATTTTATAGATTCCATGCTACAAATAAGCATATCGTAACCCTAATTATAAAACCTCGTAATTTCAGATGAGTAAAGATGGAATTACGATGTCTCATAATTAGGGTGACGATATAGTACTTGTAACGTAATATTTTAGTGTCTTTAGATTTCAATATTGGTTAATAAAAGTTTATAAATGAATAATAAACATTAATAAAACTTAGAAGAAAGTATGAAAAAAAATAAAAGAAAAAATACAGCATAACAGAAACATCAAAACAAAAATAGTACATGATTCTTTTACGGGATCGATTTATGAATTTTTTACATAAATAAAATATATATCCATGAAAGCAGATAATAAAAAAAAAAAGAATAAAGTAAGCAAAATATTTACATAGGGAGGAATGATACGGTTTCAGTTACTGAATCAACTTATTCGGAATTAATGCTCTCCATGCGCGCAGAATTATTTTGTGGATCCTTCAAATGTATTCTTGCCCTTCAATGTATTTTTTTAATACAGAGGATCGTGTGGTTTCTTTATCCTACAAAGCTCCCCTCATCGGTATTCAGGTTTTATTTGTCTTGGCAGGTATACACTCATGAATAATATTCCAACAAGTACCATTCCATCTAAAAAAAAATAATAAGAGTCAAATAGCATTTGCATGGAATGTGTTGGAATTTGTAATAAGAACTTATTGCTATACATTTCATAAATTCCGTTAGGTTTATAAACAGGCTTGTTTGCAATGAAAATGGTATTTGGTATTCTTTTAGTAAGTTGATAAAACATTTAAGTTTGGAGTCATAGGAAGAATTAGAAATGAAACACTTGTGGTATATTCATCCCGACAACTCATTAGAATACGTTATTATGAAGTTTACTGTGGGTTTATAATACCTATCTATATTTTATAACCTTTGAAGGAAGAACAACGCATTAAGGTCTTCGAGAATAAGATATTGCGTAGAATATTTGGCTCGAAAAAGGATTCAACTGGAGAATTTAGGAGGTCACACAAAGCGGAATCGCGGAGAATGCACCCTATTAATATGATTGACGTGATAGCTTTGCGACGGGTGAAATGGGTTTGTAAAGTTGTTTGGCTCAGTAACGAACGAATCCCTAAAATGTTAAGAAACGCTGAGAGGACTGGCAAACGTATGAGGGGTAGTCCAAAACGTAGGTGGGAGGATTGAGGTAAAGGTGATCTAACGGATTTGGGTTTGGACGGTAGTACCGACTACCACCGGGATGGAAGTTTGTAAACAGCGATTAGTGGTTTCGGCACTAAACCTTCGTTCGGTGGGTTCGCTACTTCTTTTATTTATTTATAGTTTACAACGTCAAATTAACAATGATTTTGACGAATTTCATGTTTTGTTTATTTTCCTTTTAACTATCTAACATTTTGCTACGTGATTAAGTAGACATTATATATAATGGATGATGAATCTTTACTTGACTAAATTCTAAACAATATGGAAAATAAAAAAACAAAACAATTAAAATGCGATGCATAGATTTATAACTTTTTTTTTTTTTAATTTTTATAACAAGGTTGCTCTGGCTTCTTAAGTTATGATAAACTCCTTTTGGAATCCAATTTTGTTGTTGGGTAGATAGTAAACAACTTGACTAATGAGTGCTTGACTAAGTGAGGAAACGAGTTAGGCGATTGGAACGTAATTTCAATTAACAAAGTATTGGTTATAATAACAAAGAAATGTTTACGATGAGTTCCGAAAATTTGTCATTTAATCTTCTTTTATACAGTTTATTAGTAATTATCGTTGACATTAGCTGCGGACAGTTTTGCTATCGAAGAGAATAAGATTCCAATACCTTGTTGGGATTTTAATTTACATAATACAACCAAAATACAAACAGTTGATTCTCAAATAATTTTCGTAAGTAATATTATTATGCGATGAAATTGATATTGTGATAGGAAATTTGCCGAACCGACCACCCTCACCTCGTATGAAGAGGGGACGGCAAAACCTAGGAGCTTCCTAATTTTAAAACTGGCCCTAATTTTCTACTATATCCAAAAATATAGCCATGTCTAGAATGAGGTATCTTTTCTAGTGCCTCTACGTTCGATTTTCTTGATAGGTCGTTGATCGGGGTTCCGAATGAAAATTAAATTTTGTAGTGACCTCTATTTCTGGATACGAGGGAGTGTCAGAGCGCCCAACTCAATCTAGCATTTATCATTAGAGGAATCTAGAATTAGTATTAAAAAATTGTAAGAGAAGAAAAGCAATAGCACGGATTGGTCATGGGATCATGAGAACTATACTAGTATTGGTATATGCTGATGGCATAGTCTTAATTGCTGACTGCACATAATCTCCGGCAAGCATGAATATTAATATAAGGAAAAGTAAAATCCTTTAAGTAGGACAAGAGCCCGATCAAATCCATTTGTCTTTTGATAATGAGGAGCTTGAAGTCGTAAATGAGTTCTCCTACCTTAAAACTCAACTATCCCACATGATATGATAAGCTAATATTACATAATTATCCCATCTGCAGGACAATTGTGGGAAAGAGAGAGGTCAGAAAAGATGTCAAGATCCACATTTTCGAAGCCGTATCTATGCCTGTTCTGTTATGTGGAGCAGATATTGAGTTTCTGGGTTCAATCAGTTTAACGTTGAAAGGCTCAAAGAGGAAGTGATCCATTTTGAATTTATAGAATCTAACACCTAATTATTTATCAATAAATCGCCAAACAAAAAAAAAACTTGAACGCACGATTAATTATTATAATTATCTTTTCGACCACGTTTGAAGCCATATTAGATTTTTGAGAAAGCCAGATAGTAAGAAAAAATCTGGTGCGGTGCGCGCATCACACAACTTTCCCTTACCGTCCTATAATAATTATCTTTTTTGTACAATTTTAAAGAGTTCAAATAAACACTGCTTCTATAGTTTAAGCTCAGCAGCATACAAATCTTCTCCCACTTAAGTACAATAAAAAAAAATTTGAAACAATTTTAGTACAACAATCCTGTACACTACCTATATATTTTAACTTTATCAAGTTGCAAATATATTTTAAAAGTTTCTGGTTTAGTTTCTATGGAAACATTTTCTTTCCACTAAATAATGTGAAAGTAGAAATTATTAAGTAAATTTTCGCTTTTGTATTCTTAAATTACTTTATTACAGAGCGTATTGTTTACAACAGATTTGCGGATTGGTGGGAGGAGGATCGGTCGCATCCGTCTCCTTTCAGATGCTCTTGGTTATCCATCTAGGGTCTTGTGCTCCTCATAAAATACACTGTATCTTTGCTAATACTGGTACGATTTTGATGATTCTTAGATAATTTAATTACCTTTCATACAATACTACACATAATTTAAATTAGAATGCATACTTTTTATTATGCATACTTTGCTAAACGCAAATAAAATATTCTTTTCATCATAAATTTTTTCTCTGCAATTGTTCGGTGATTTACTACATAAATGAAAAGTTAAAGGCCTTTATGAAGAATAATTTAGCCAAGTTTCATCAAAATCGCTAGTGCCGTTTTCGAGAAAATTGTAAAAAAGTGTAAAATCCATGATATAATAGCTATTTCCGGTTTGTCTTTGCTAATACTGGTCCGATTTTCATGATTCTTTTATTGTTTTTTAGGTAATTTAATTACCTTTCATACAATTCTACACATAATTTACCGTAAAATGCATACTTTTTAAGTTATGGGCAAATAAATTATTCTTTTCATCAAAACTTTTTTCCCTGCAATTCCTCGGTAATTTACTATATAAATGAAAAGTTAAAGGCCTTTATGAAGAATAATTTAGGCAAGTTTCATCAAAATCGTTAGAGCCGTTTTCGAGAAAAATGTAAAAAAGTGTAAAATCCATGATAAAATAGCTATTTCCGGTTTGTTCGATGCGCTGTATTTTAGCTAATACTGATTTTCATGATTATTTTATTGTTTTTTAGGTAATTTAATTATCTTTCATACAAGTGCATATATGATATACCATAAATTGCACGCTTTTGAAGTTATGCGTAAATAAAATATTCTTTTCATCATAACTTTTTTCCCTGCAATTCCTCGGTGATGTACCATATATATGAAAAATTAAAGATCTCTATGAAGAATAATTTAGGCAAGTTTAATCAAAATCGTGTTAGAGCCGTTTTCGAGAAAATTGTAAAAATGTGTAAAATCGATTATATAAAGTGGCACTTCTGGTTAGTCGATTTTGACGAAAATGTTGCTGTAACATCACATGCATCTGCTAACCTTAAATATGTAATTTCAGTATCGTACAGCTTTCCGTTTTTGAGCTAGACTGATCACATACACACAGACACACAGACCATTTTGCGAGACTTGGTCATTTGGACTCAGGGGACCTTAAAACATGTATTTCCGTTAAATTCGAATTCGAAAATTTTCACGATCGCAATACTTCCCATATTCATATCGCAATATTCAATTCGCAATATTCATCGCAATATTCATATCGTATTCATATCGCAATACTTCGTATATAGGTAAGGGAAAGTAAAAAAAAAAAAATGTGAACATATTTTCATTTGAGAACAGAATCTTTTTGTTAGGTTGAATGAAATTTCGGAAAGAGGGTATCAAATTATAGAATCAAGAGTATTGTAATTATCAATTCTAATACTCTTTTAATGTGTTGAAGAAACGCTGCCGGATCATATCTAAAACCCTATATGAGATTAAATTTTTAATCTTTTGCTAAAAGGGGTAATTATTTATTAAAATAATCCACTTAGAGACTTTTTTAAAGCTTATGTAATCCAGTAAACGTATAAAGGGGAGAATATCAGGAGGAGGCTTGGAATATTGGTAGTTAGGGGGTTGGATAATTAAGTTATCCTCTTGGGGATAAACCCTCTATTTTAGTAAACATTTTTTTTTCTTTATTATCGAAACCTTTGATCTGGACCATCGACAAATCTTTTCATCCTATCCTATTCCGCTAAAGTTGGAGATCGATAATACATCTTAATTGTTTTTACGTTTAAATTGGACCGCTTTGTCTTCTCCATGTCTCTTACAATTTCTGTAGTCCATCATTATTGATGTGAATTAAAAAATAAATTCCATGCGACAATATAAATAGACTATACCTCGGATTGGAGGTAAAAGTGATCAACTCACATTTTTGCGAAGATGAGATTTGTTGCTATCTGCCTGTGCCTGATCCAAATTTACTCTTCTGATCCAAATTTAAATATTTTATTGTAAAATATTTAACAAGTATTTAATTAATTATTGACAATTAATGCTTTTTGCTCATCTTAACAAAAAGCATTAATTGTCTGGTTAATTTTTGGCTTTTAATTGGATTAATTGGGCTGATTAATTTTACCACCAGCCCGAGGATACACAAATAAAAAAAAAATCGAATTATTTCGGAAGTAATAATTATTTTTATTAATACAAATGCCCCTCCACCTTCCTCCCCTCCTCCGCAGCTTCACAATAATAAAACGGATTTTTTTTTTTTGTAAAATCCAGGTATAAAGCGGCACTTCTGGTTAATTAATTTCAGCGAAAATGTTGCTGTAATAATCCAGACACTTACTTATCTTAAATACGTAATTTTAGTTTAATATAACTTTTCGTTTTTGAGCTAGGCAGTTCACATACACCGTTATAATCCAATACGCTGTGTCATTGCTAATAGTGGTCCGATTCAGATAATTCTTTTTGAGTTTTTTAGAGAATATATTTACCTTTTATATAATTATATAAAGTCCATACTTTTTGAGTTATGCCCAAATAAAGTTTTCTTTTCGTCATAACTTTTTCTCCTGCATTTTCTCGGTGATGTACTGCATGAATAAAAAGTCACAGAACTTTGAAGAGAAAACTTTAGGCAAGTTTCATCAAAATCGTTAGAGCCATTTTTGAGGGAATCGTAAAAAAAAGAGTGTAAAATAGATGGAATAAAGTTGCATTTCCGGGCAGTTGATTTAAGCGGAAAAGTTACGGTAACATCCTTGACATATACCTATCTTAAATATGTGATTTCAGCTTCATATAACTTTTCATTTTTGAGCTAGGCACAACTGCCTAGCTCAAAAACGATGTCAACACATATACTGTCATAGTTGAATACGCTTTATCTTTGCTAAGACTGGTCTGATTCAGATAATTCTTTTTGGGTTTTTTAGAGAATTGAATTACCTTATTTATATGTATCAATGTAATTTATCATAAAATCTATACTTTTTGAATTATACACAAATCAAATTGTCTTTCCTTCATAACGTTTTCTCCTGCCTTTTTTCGGTGATTTACTACATGAGTGAAAAGTTTCAGGGCTCTGAGGAGAAAATTTGGGGAAATTTCATCAAAGTCATTTGAGCCATTTTCGAGAAAATTGCAAACAAGTATAATATTGAGGGTATAAAGTGGAATTTCCGGTAAGTCGATTTCAGGGAAAAAGTTGTGGTAACATCCCAGGCATATACCTATCGTAAAAACGTAATTTCAGTTTCATAATACAGTTTTTGAGCTAGACTGTTCACGCACGCACGCGCGTCCGCACACGCACACGTACGCATAGACCATTTTGTGAGACTTGATTATTTGGTCTCAGGAGTTCTTAAAACGTATACATCACATACATTCCGTTGAGAACTTATACATCACTAAATTAATACTTCTTGTCATCACTAAATTTTATTATTTTCACACAGTGTTTCCTCATCAGACTTTTAGATACTTCATTAAAAATGTCAATCCATGAATTATTTGCAGAAACTATTGAATTAAAAATCTTAAAAATTAATATTAGAGAGGTATTCTGTCCAAAGGCAAATAAGTAATACCTACTTATGCTATTTATTTTAAAACAAGGAAACCAGTCTAATTTTTCTTATTAATTGGGCCTAAAAAATTTGAATGATTAAAAATTGAATTATATTTGATTTACGTATGAATATAAAATTATCAGCATAAATTTCCTCTAATGTATTTGTAAATTTAAATTTAAAATATATTTATAAATTTAAAATTGATATCTTATTAACAAATAATAATTGGGAGGGTGGAACTCTGTTTCTGAGTCATTAATAAACGGACGATTGCAGTTGACAGCAGTCGACCTTTTTAGTGCGGTGATAAGGACGAATGGGTAACTGATGAGGCCGCAACTTTCCGATAGAGCCTTATTTGATAACTACTCTCGATTTGTAGGTGTAGATAGCAGTCTGGGACATTAAAACAACAACAACAAATTAGAAAAGTCCCAATCCATAATAAGACGAATGGCAGATCTAGGTGGAAATTATTCTGGAAGCGTCTCATTTCATTTTAATATACATAAGAGAATATACTTAGGAATAAATTAATTTTAAAAAATCAACATAATTTTAACAAAAGATATAATAGGAATCCGAGAAAATATAAAAATTATGATAAAATTAAATTTATCATAAAAATAAAGTTAGAATGCAAAAATGACATAAAATTATTTAGAAAAATGTTATACAAGAAAAAAATTATTAAAAATGAATATATATATATATATATATATATATATTTTTTTTTTTTTTTTTTTTAATTATTTACTACCACTTGGGTCATTTTTTACTCTACTAAGTTTTCAAAAAAATATGAACTTTACAAAAGTTAAGTTAAAAAATATATAAAATAAGAAATCGTACAATCAAGAAATAACCAAATTGATGATCATGATGATAATCATCCAAATCTGAAGGTTTTGAATTTCTGATGGACTTATCTTCAGAATTCATCATCAACACACTATTGTCAACATCTCAAGGTTTTAGTAATTGAAGTACCCTTGTTGATGATAATCTCCTGGATTTTCTCGGTGTATCACAAAAGATACTAATGAGAGGATCTAATGTCAGCAGTAACATATTTACCAAGTCCTTGTTGGTCCGAGACCCGTGAACAGTTTCGTGAGGAATACTTTCTAAAGCCCCTTAAATCTCTATTTCGGGCTTCTTAAGCTTTTTTAGGAAGCATACCAATAGAGAGTACACTGTAGATGATAATTTCTGAGCCATAGATTTAAAGCTTATGCATAGCTACTTTTTATTACATCACGAATATGAACTAATGTACAATTCCGTTGTTTCAGTTATGAAATCTTGAAAATTGTCAAGATTAATATCGTAGCCACATGACATTGTGCTTAAAATTCGATAAAATTTATGGAGAAGATCCTTATCTAAGCCGATAATGGTGGAAATCAAAAAACAATTAAAAAAAAAAATGTCAGTCAGAATTTCCGCTAAATCGCGTTTTCTTATCAGTTCATAGCTTTCCATTACGTTATTTAATGAAAACTGGCACACTATATTTGTATTAATATCGTTTGTATATCCGTACACCTGTCATGTGTTAAGAATATCGACTTTCGATATTGAGAGATTCACATATAAAAAGGAGCCATACACCCAGATTAGGTTTTGATCACTGAGAAAATAATGAAAAAAGTATGGGAAACAGATTGCAGCAAACTATACCTGCATTAACTTAATTAAATACAAAATTAATACAGATAGTAATAATCTGTATTTTTTAAAGATTATTAATCCTCTAAAATACAAAATAACATTTAAAATAATAACCTATAAAATGTTGTTCAGTCTTGTTTGAAGCACTCGTTCATAAAACATGGTATCTGAAAAAATGAAAACTTCTACAATTTTTAAATGTTTATTAATTACAATGCTTTACTTTCAACCAGCAGTCACTTAATGTAACTTAACAACAACATTATACTTTAAATAAACAAGCTATTGAAATAAAATGTAAGGAATTCTGTGTTTGCCAAAAACTTCAATTCACAAACAATTTTAGATACCATGTTTTACGACCGAATACCTCATTTCCTGCAAGCATTTTCAAGGGGCAGGGTCACAACAACAATAAGTTAATTCAAACGGCAATCAAGTTTCAGTTCAATAAGTTTCACGTTTTCACACTTTTTTTTCTTCAAAATTATACGAAAGCATTTTTACGAATCATATTGATCTATTATAAAACTGTCTGTAGAGTGGTGTAAGGGCAAATAAAAGAAAATTAATTGTCCGAGTGAAGAAACGGAGATCGTGTCTGTAAAAAAACAAACAAAAAAAACTAAAGAGGAGTAGTTTAAAAAATTTCAATTTGTTTTTACCAACACCTAACACCACAGAATCGCTCCATACCACACTGGCTTGTCAACAGTCAACATGATTGTTTATCTAGCAAAACAATGTGACTAGTCCTCGACAACACAATGACATCTAGGAAAGATCGAATCATGACTACTGATAATTCAGTAAATACTATCCTACTGTTTCGTATCATCTTAATTATATCTAATTTTTTATACCGAATAACTATAAAAATCTTATTTAATGTTTCAGTTCTAGTTTTGCTGTGTCAGTAAATCTGCTATTTTTTTAAATAATTAAGAAATTTTCATGACTTAACCTCTGATGAACTAAAACAATCCCATATATAATGTTTAAATTTTTGACGATAAAAGTTCCGCAGAGCTACTTATGGTCGTCTCTAAATCAAATCTAGAGATTCTAACTAAATCTGTCAATCGACTGATTTATTGGTTTAAATATTAATTTTATTTCCACGGTTGAAATTCTTTACGCACGGTAATGGTTTTTTAATTGAAAATATTTTCCATACTAAAGAATTCCCTTCCCTCCCCACCCTAAGGAAAACGGTAGGGATAGAAAGAAGAATACTAAAAAGAATTTAAGGCCCAAAGAAGACAAAGGAAGGCTATAGGTTGAGACCTAATAAGGAAATATACAAAGAGGTAAATGATTTGGAAACGGACATAACAATAAGAAGAATAATCTACGGACATACGGTGAGGATGCATCCAAAGAGATTAAATAGAGAAATCTTCTATAAAATGCGAGGATACAAGAGTGCTGGGGGTACATCAAACAGATGAGGGAAGAAACTGAGAGACTGAAAATAACAGACCAAAATTGTTTCAATAGGGATGACTATGGGAGAAGACTAAAAGAAATTAAGGAGAGAGAGATGCGAGAAAAGAAGTGGCGTGGACCGAAGAAAGAAGGAAAGAACAATCGGAAAGAATGAGGAAAAGGAGGGAAGAAAGAAAGAAGGAGAGAAGAGGTATGAAGGGAACTGAAAGTAATGATATTCGCGTGGTCTCTAAGGCCGTTCCGTGAAAAAAAAAACAACAACAAAAAAACAGTCGATTGACAGATTTAGATAGAATCTCTAAATTTGATTTGGAGTGCACGAAACTTCAATTTACAATTATAATATTCAATGCAACAAATCCCAATTCAATAAGAGTTAAGCATTTCAAGATATAATTTTTAAAATATGGAAAATAATTGAATCGTTAAATATTAAAAGGTCCGTTCTCCATATGGCCCAACTTTTGAGAAATTAAAAAAATGTTTTAACTTTTTTTCGCGATGTATAAATACAAACTATAAAAAACTATTTTTTAAACAGATATTTTGAACAAAACTATTACAAAGTATAAAAAATGACAAGGTTTTAAACAAAGCACTGCAAAAAATCATTTTAGAGAAAATGATAAAAATCATCGGATGTCACTTGAAGCACATATCCGATACAATGACATATCATTATTGGTTATTACCCTCCTCAACTTTCGGGAATACCCTAGTCGATACTCTCAGCATTTTTCCTCTAGCTTCTTGGGCTTCTTCAGTGAGCATCATAATAGGCTGAATAGCATCCTTTTTTTATACTTCTAGAAAACAAAAATGAGGTAGAAAAGTTGAAATTAATAATCAGCACCCTATTGAGCGTGAATGGTCAAATTTATAGAACAACTGTAAAAATATCATTTCTCACCGTAAACCTGGGAATGGACACGTGAACTATTCTAAGAGATGGGATATACATGAATCGGCATTTTGAGAGGGTTGCAATTTGAGATTTTTTCCACTTTTTGACCATTGGTCGCCGCCTTCTAGGTAAGATAGATATTTCACGTTTTTTGGCACACCGAGCACAAAAGTTTCGCTATCTCTATATTAGACACTGACACCTGTGCGTCCTCTCTGTATACCATGCATTTTCTAAAACAAAAACATAATAGAAAATTAGATTAGATAATATTCCGTTTCAATTTCCGTATTTAACCCTACAGACGACGGCATCCGACAAGATCCAACATGCAACTGGCAACATGATCAACATGCTGTTTCTCGTCCCGCCACCAATCCCAGTGCCGCTCTCCAGTGTAATAAACTATCTATTCATTATTATACATTAACTGCATGTTATCTTATTGAGGTAGTACGATATCAAAGACGCTAACAACGGGGTCATTTGTGTTCCTGTCAATCGACCAGCTCTGACGCAAACGCATTAATGATTGGGTCCTTTAATCATTGACTCTGACCGCTAAAGGTAATGAACCTGAGGTTCTGTTTGGGTAAACTGCTTTTACAATATCCTAAGAGGTGATGGATAATTCATCATCGACAACAGAAATGCGTCATGTATTCATTTTCTAAAAGTCTGTGATCCGTTTTGATACATGAATTATATTTTGATAAGAATCTTCTTTATTTTTGATTCTTAGTTAAAATTAATACATTGTGATACATGACATAAAGTAACTAGTTATAGAACTAGTTTGAGTTATAACTTATAAGTCTTTGAGAACAGCTCAAAGCAGTGGTATCGAACTGCGTTACAGATAAAGCAGATTTCCTGACCTTCAGTGTTCTTGAGAGACAGTTTGATTCAGTACCAAGTTCCAACCACTTGATTTATTAGTCAAGTTTATTGTATTCAGGAGGCCTCTGGTTTTGCGGACCATAGGAGCTTCTGTCAAAATCTAAATAATCTCGTTAGTATTTTTTTTAAATTTCTGATGACGTTAATTTAAGACATTTTTATAGTTTGTCCATAGTTAGATGGTATTCCAAGAGCAAACTCCTTAAGGGAGTGCAGGATGTGTCCATCGCCGAATTCGATCAACATTTTTTGGCTGATCCTATATAGAAAAAAGTCGGCACTTATCCAACCGTTTTGTCCAATGGGTTCTAGGAGCTGAGGAAAAAATATGTCACACTGAAAGTGCTTTATTTTTTATCTCGAGTTTTAAAAATTATGTCGTCATGGTTTTTACAGAAAACATTTTTTTTCAGAGAATACTAAAATAAAAATAATTGATTTTTGGTCAAATAAATTTTAAAATGTATAAATTATTGATTAAACTAGACTTTCAGATTTTTTCACACCAAAAATGATGGCAGATTTTGATTAAGCGCACCAAAAACCCTTAATGTTGAACGAATCATCGGAAAACAAAAATAATCGGTTCACAGGATGCTCAACATTTTTAAATTAACAAAACTAGGTTTCGGTTAGAAACTCTGTATCTCGGCTTCAGTGTATCCTATATCGAAGTTCTTGGACTCTTTAGAAAAAGTCCATACATAGAAACTTTCCATACATATAAACAACTATTGCATTATGCATTATGGAACGTCTATATAAAAAGTATGATAACCAAATAAAAACAAAATTGAGTTTTTTTCTGGATAACATTGGTTCTAAAACATTTAGTAACACCACGGTTAAAGCAAATCGCGTATTTCAAGAACATTTACCAATTCTCTTTTAGTCAAAAAAATTATTCAAATTTGATTCGCCTGAAAATTTTAATATAGGTTTTTTTAATGTACTAAAACTAATTTAATTATTTTTTAACAATTTTAAAAAAATTGTGTCACTATGAAATTTACTATTTTTGGATCACGAATAATGTTTTTATATTACTTATAACACTCTGAACACGGTGTTAAATATTCAAATTAAATTTAATATACTGTGGCATCCCAAGCAAGGTTGGATTCTTAACCATCTACATATTATAACATAAAAACATTATGGTCATCAATGGATATTTGTAATAGGAAAAGGAGTGCGTTTTAGGGAATTACCAAAGATATCGAAAAAACTATTCTTTAAACTAATAGCAACTTATGCAAGTGAAACATGGGTGTATCATAGAGAACAGGACATACCCTGAGGATATTTGGAAGGAAGATCCTCAGGAAGGTTTATGGTCCTTTTTTTTTTCTTAATTACGATTTCCTTAATGGAGGAATGTGTAACTGTACTCCATCCTCTTGAATTTCTCTCCTGACTATTATTAGGTAATTATTGTTTATTTTTTTCTACTAAGAAGAGTCTGTAAACGATTTTTATCCTAACAGTAATTTTTCTGTCAAGAGTTGTCCGCCAATGAGCTATGCATCGTTGAAGGCGAATGCAATCAAAACGGAATCTTCAGCAACAGCAAGAAAATAAAAATGTTTTGTTATACAGACCGCCTTGTTTTATTACATATCTCGAAGACGACAGGACTAGGTTATTTTTATTGTAGATCGATATTACATTAACTACAAAACGTTGTATATTGCTTGTCTTTATAATTTTCAGCTATTATTGATACATTGACTCTAGATTTTAAAATATATGTTTATATAAAATTTATTTTTCCATTTAGCTTTAATAGCTTCATCGATAAAATTCCTTTGATTTTCCTAAAAATTGGTATTTTTTAATGATTTTGTAATAATATGAAGTACCAAAAATATTGTTATGAAATTATAATTTATAATAAAAGTGTTAATACGACTAATAAATGCAGCCAATAATGAATGTTTTAACCTAAAATTTCAAGACAAATTTGAAAATAAATAATAGCAAGAATAGTATTATAACTCCTTTGATTGATTATCCTCAATTTCTAAAATCCCGGTACTACATACTATTAGAGATTATCAACTATAGAGATATGATTTATTTTATGTTAGAAAGTGGTTGATATAAGTTGCAATCATAGCGATAGATGATGTTTTTAAAAAAAATCTTTCTAAAAGCTTGATATTTAACTTTAAAAAGCAGTTGTGCGCATTATGTGTGAGCAACTTTCACTTACCACCCTCTTTGAAATATGTTTTAAAATTTTACATTTAGTTTTCATAGAAATTTCATTTGGTTTCCATCAAATAATATAAAAATAGATATTATTATCTATAACAATCACTTAAGTTTATGGCTTTCCAATACCTTCTACGACTTTGTATATTAGATAAAAAAAATTCTAAAGTCTTTAGCTTTGCAACGATACATTATACATATATATTACTACTCTTATTTCCGGAAATTGGTTTTCAACCAGGGAAAATATTTCTTCTTTTTTCTCCTTTAGTTAGTCAAATTGTTTAAAATAAATAAAATTATAGATACTTTAGAGAAAGAAATTTTGAAAATTTGGCACTTGAGCCCTTTCTGACTATTTCAATGATGATAAGACCTAGCTGATATTAAAGAGCATTTAATTTTTCATTGATATAACCAGTTTGATCAAAATTATTAGAGTCGTTTTCGAGAAAAATGTGTCGATGATATAAAGTGGTACTTTTGGTAAATCGATTTTGACAAAAAAATTTCTGTAACATCTTAAGGCGTTTACATACGCTATTTCACTTCCATACTGTTTTTCGTATTTACCTAAACTTACCATATATACACACACACAGACACAGATAATTTAGTGAGACTTGCTTCTTTGGACGCAGAGGACCTTATTTTGCATTGAAAACTCGGATTCGAAATTTTTCACGATCGCAATACCCCATTTCTCTTACTATGCATTTCATATACAGGTAAGTGAAAGTAAAAAGAGCAAATACAATAAAGAGGAACCGGTATTAAATAAAAATTAGTCTTGCAATTGTTAAAAAGGACAATCGCTCATTCATAAACTACCGACATACACTAATTTTTATCTTTCCATTTAATTTATTTCCGTTAATCGGTAAGTATATTGTATTAATTTTTGAATCCACTTCAGATGTTGATTTGACACACAGTCACTGTTGATGAAACATTTTTAACAAAATTGAGTTGTACGCACACTGTTTTGTTCACAATTTCCCGCTGAATCTTCCTGACAATACAAATTTAACTAAATTTCGCAAAAAGTTAACTAATAAAAATTTTTACGTATATTTTTCTGTTAATACTTTTTTTTTTTGTTTTACCTTCCAGGAAAGTTGACAAAATTGAGTTAGTGAAGATGGTTCTACAGTGACGATATTTTGAATAAATTGCTCTCTGCATATTCAAAACAGTTTTTTTTTTCATGTCAATATCATCCGTAAAAGTAGGAATATTAAAATATCGTCCGCCACTGTACAAGCTTTCATTACGAGCTGGCTTTTGTCAATTTTTTCTTGAAAAAGCGTGAAAAAAAAATTGGATTTTTCTCATGTTTTTAACCTTACTTCTTATATTTTAAAGTTTTATTTTTTTTTTAAATATTCATTTCAGTATTTTTTATTTTCATAGCTTTTAGTAACGAAAATGTTACTGAGAGCAGTTTTTAGGTCCCTGTTTTGATGGCTAAAAGATAATTGCGGAATATCACGTATGTAGTTCGTGCTGCTGAACATTAATTGGCCGTATCCACCTATTACATTAAGGCCTCATTACAAAAAAAAAAAGACTTATTGGACTCATATATTCGTTGACAATATGGCTAAAAAAACAGAAAGGCGAACAAGAAAGGAGGTCAGACAAGTAAGAAATTCTGTGATGATAGCCTCTTAGGATTTATAAAAACATTTAGAGAGTAATATAGGTTCGGTAGGTCTATTGCATAAATGAATAATTTTTGTGATTCGATGTTATGTTTATCCAAAACATTGATTAAATTCCAACTTCCACGGTGACTACTGTTTGGTCAGCAGAATCCATTTTACAAAGGAACAATATCCTCAAGTGATTTAACAACTAAAAGCGGCGAAGTCATCCGTCACCCATAAAGTCTTGTCATATCTAGAACATCCATCGTCCTAGCTCGCGAACCTTGGGAGTCAAACTGGTCCCGAGCGAAAACGTTCAACGAAGCGAGACTTGACTCGTCAAAGCGCCCTCAGTTCACGGTAGAGTCACTTCCCGACTCATATCAACCTCCCCTTTGAGTAGATTTTCGGTCAGGCTCCTTTTATAACAAGCGGTATGCAGTTTGTGAATGGAAGCCAAACAAAAACTTAAATAAGATTATCGCGATGCATAAAAACCATTCCACAATAAATAATGCGTTAAAGTTGCTGGATTAAGTAATCCTTAAAAGCCAACGAATCTTTAAAAATAGGAATGTTTGTTAAGTCGGTCATTTATTTCCACCATCCGCAATCATTTTTAAAATTATTAAATGCGAAAGTTGGCTCATGGCATATTTTTAACAATGCAATTTAAGCACTTCGAAGCCAGAATGATTATAGTCTAAGTAGATTTAGCCTAATTGCAAACACAAATAATATATGTCCAATCATCAGGTTAGTTCATTATGCAAAATGAAATCCAATCGTTCTGCATCATATAGCACTACGTGCCTTAATGTAATATAATACTATTTGAATATTAAACCAGTCAAATTGGAGAGAGTTTTCGTTGATCGTAGATGTATGTCTTAAGAGAGAAGTTGGTCGGAGGGTGCGGTCAAAAAGTAACATTTGTAAGTAACTTATATAACTAAACTTATATATTTGTGCTGATGTGTCGGCCTAAGTTTTAGGCCATCTTCAGGGCAGAGAGGGGTGTGCGCCAACTGATTAAAACTGTCAAACATTGAATCCAAATAGAAAATGGTTGCACTGTTTATGATAAAACAAAATTTTCAATCTGTATTCCGCAAATGGTTATTTATTTTGCTCGATTTGCATTTGGCTGTGAATTGAAAACCATTTCTCGAATACTTTCCTTTTAATTTTTTTAAGGGAAGACATGAAGTTTAATTCAAAATATTCTAGTTCATTCAGTAAAAAACAAAATTCTGAAAGCGCATTGCTATTCAATCTACATAATATTTACTTAAAATGATAATTTTTGTACTTAGTCATATGTAATTTTCTGTTGAAATTTCAATTTTTGTGATACAACTGTCCTGTTGTTTGATTTGTTCTGTAAAGCAAGCTTGGTGACGTGAGGTTTGCTATGCTAGTTCTCTAGTGTTCTTATCTCAATCTGATATACGTGTATATATATATATATATATTACATCTTTTCCTTACATGGTAACCTCACATCAGGACCGTTTATTATTTTATGCATGCTCCATGCCTTAGAGGCATACAACATGATTGGTAAGAATAATCAAATTTACATATTCAGTGAGGTTAAATACAATTCAAGTATTCAATTGAAAATAAATAAGTAATAAAATAGAAAATATATAACGAAAACAAAATAAAAACAAAACTAAATCAAATAAACAAAAAACTAAATAAAAATTAAGTAAAGCCGACAAGAAATCACCTACGCTGCCCATCTTTGGTCAGTGAGTCGAAGTCTATATTTTTAATAAATTTAAGCAGGTCTGTCTTGAATTTAGAAAGCAAATTTTTTTCTGTTTCAGATCATTGTCCATTTTTGAGAATTACACTTTTAATCAAATGAAAACGTTGCTTGTCAAATAATTTACAATCATAAAGTATATGTCTAAAATTTTGGATTTGTCCGTCTTCTTCGCATAAGTCTATTTTTATAATGTTGAACCGTTTGAAATATTGTTTTGTGTTTCCATGTTCTATCAGTAGTTGCGTTAGTTTGTAATCATTATTGTGTATAGTTCTGTAATTGTGTAATGTAATATGGGGTATAAATCTACTCGACTGTTAGTAACTCTAATGAATGTAGGAACAAATGCTTTTGAAGGGAAGATGTTGCATTATCGAAAACTGTAAGGATTAAAAAAAAAAAAATAGTAATCTCAGATATGTGATGTAATCATATGAATAAAGTAATGAAAATTTCTTAAATAAAGAACTAGCTTCCAAAAACGGAAATTAAGTTTGTATAGAATGTGTCCCTAACGTCTGTACTCATCACTCCAACTACCAACATGATAGATAGTATTTTCCATTTAAGACAAAAATAAGTATTACATTAAACCTTATACAATTACAAATTTTACATTAATTTGAAATAATATCATAAAAATGACAATTAAAAAAAATTATAAATATATATTTATTCACAATATGTACAATATAACATATATACATGAATAATTATATTTTTTTTTTTAAATTATATTTTCAATACTTATTTCTTTATATAATGCAATTGGAAAATAAATATACCTCTTAATTAAATGCAAACAGACTTATTTCATATTCGCTTATTAGTTAAAAACTAATACATTAATTTAAATAGTTAACGTTTCGGTGTCTCAACCCATCTTCAGAACTAAAATTTTAATATTTAAATTATTACTATCTAATTGTTTCCTTCCGGCAAACATATAAGTTAAAATGCTCAAACATTAATAAAGCTATTAATAACAATTTAGAAATATTAGAATTCAAGTTTTGAAAATAGGGGTGGAGTCTCGAAACGTTGACTATTTTAATAAATTAATAAAAGAATATGAAGGAAGTTCGCTTGCCATTAATTTAATCATGCTCGTTTGAAAAAGATATAAAACACACCTCAAGATGTGGTAATTTTAAACGCAATTTGATACTGGTAATAAATATTTTTAAAAAAACCTTTCTTCCTTCGAATTATAAAAATTAAAATTTCTTGAAGCTGATCGACAGAGGCTATTCTGAAAATAAAAATCTAACAAAAAAATGTTTATTGTTTTTTAACGAGAGTTTCGGTTTTTTCACTTATTTACCAAGTCAGCAACCCGAATGTTTGTTTGTAAGTTGGAAGAATGCCCGTAAAACTTCTGTAGTTTTTTTTATTTTTTCTAACCTAAATGATTCCCTCTTAGAATCAGTTTGAATTTAGTACCTTGTTATTTTTCAGGATAAAAAATAATTGTCAAAAAAAATAAGATAAATGTATTGTGCCGGCCTAGTCTTTGTATATATATATATATATATATATATATATATATATATATATATATATATATATATATATATATATAACTGTGCCAGAGTAGTTAGCTAGCTAGATTGTACTGCCGGTCCCAAGCCCGGATAAAACAGGACAGCTTGATGATTAAACAGCCACGTTCAAATCTTCAGGTCTAGATCATTAAATTTGGACATACAGTGTCATTTTTAGTGAGATACCAGGTGTTTGATAGGCACTCTTATCAATAGGTTTGAAAATCGACCAAACTTTCCGAAGTTCAGAGATTAAAAATATCGTGGAAAAAAACAAAACAGGAATATGGGAATGAATGCAATGAGGTTAGGATGTATTCCGAAGGAATCCACCACAACTTACAACTATGAATGAAACCACAGTTGATTAAAAACAAGATGGATTAACAAAATACTCGTAAATATTTATTATAAAAAATTCAATCAGGATTTCTAATTGAATCTGTAGAATATTGAATTGTTTGACGTTGAGCTGAATTGAATAGTTGCGGTATTTTATAAGTTAAGTATAAAATAGATTACTAAAAAACTAATCTCTATTCTAACAACTAAACTAGTTATAAAATAAAAAGATAGCATCTCTGTAGATAGCAACCATTATTTTTCCTATTATTTGCACTAAGGACGCCTTGGCTAAGTTGAAGTAGTAATGGTCTTAACTAGAATCGACCCACCACTAATCCAGTAACGGGCTGATAAACTTGATATATTTGACACCCCGTCAGGGTCTTGATATGTCAGTCCTATTACCTAACCTGCCCGAGGGAGGAAAGGAGGGTGTTTAGTTAAATCGCTGTCTGTAAATTACATAAGTCTATTGGTTTAAGGAATTCTATCTATAGTAACTAAAAAATAAGATATAATTAGAGACAATATATAAAGTGGGCGAATATTGTACTAGGTTGTTACAAAAGTCCTTGTACATAAACTCAACGCTTACTTCCAATTCTCATAATTAATTCTATAAGAATGTTTTTGTTCCTACTATTTATGTCAATGTTTACTTTGACTAATACTTTAATTTCTTGTGACTTGAGTTGGTTTTATGGGACCATTCACATTTTTAAAACGCAGGTGTAATGTCAGAAAAGAAAAAATCAAGATTCGCGTTCTTTTGAGACTTTACTGGAAAAAAGATTTAAGCGCAAAGGCAGCCGCCGAAGAAATTTGTGCCATTGAAGGATTATCAATTATCCATCGAAATACTGCCGTACTTTGGTTCAGACGTTACAACATTGGGAATATGAGTCTTGCAGATGAACCCAGTTCAGGTCGCCCATCCGTCGATGATGATGACATTCTTTTTGAATGTGTGAACCAGGACCCACTTACAACTACTTGTGATTTATTGGGGCTTCTAATGCCACAGTGGCTCGTTATCTTAAAAACCAGGGCCTACGGAATTTAAGACCAAGGTCCGCCCCGCATTACTTGGCACAGGCCCAAGCCCAGCAGCGAGTTGATATGTGCAAATTTTTGCGTAAAAATCCGAAAGATGGCATGATCTGGAAAAAAATTATCACAAGTGACGAAAATTGGATATTTTAATAAAAACCTAACAAACATACTGCACAACCGGAGGTTCACCAAGATCTGTTTGGGAAAAACTGATGCTTTGTATTTGGTGGAACTTCGAAGGAATTTTGCATTTTGAGTTTGTCCTGATGGTCGGGCAGTGTACTCAAACCTTTACTGTGAACAGCTAGACAGAGTTTATAAATTTTTTAGTGCAAGCCATTTTGCAACAATGCCCCTGCACATCGTTCTCGTTTGACCGAGGAAAAATTATCGGAACTGCAAGGAGTAAACGTTTTGCCTCATCCTGCTTATAGCACCATCAGATTATGGTTTGTTTAGATCAATGACTCATTTTGTAAAAGGTTGGATCTTTGATAATTACGAGGACGTAAAAATTGGATATTAAGAGTTCTTTGCCTCAAAACCAAAGGAATGGTACCGGCATCAAATCCAATTACTGGTACGTTTCGTTTTTAAAGTGAGAATTTGTCGCAGTATTTTGTCTAAATACATTTCTAAATATAGTTTCATCATTAATATGTAACAAAACTTTTAAGAGGGGTACTGAACACTAAAAAATGTACTTAATCACAGCTCACAGGGTGTCTCCATCATTAAAAAAAAAATTATTATTACTAGTAATTATTATTAACTGGAATACTTATGGAAGTATAATTTGTAGTAGCTGGAATACTTACAACAGATCAAATTTAAATTATACTTAAATAAACCAACGACTTATAATTCTAAGCCAACTTGGTGGTCTGTGTCCTGGCTTCTAAAATATAACGATCACGGTACCCACACCAATGAAGACCACATTCTAAGTTAGTCCTTAATCCAATAGTCCATGATAGTGGTTCCTGATTTTAAATGTTACGATTTTCTTGAGAAATAGTTTGGCTAGCATTATTCTCTAAACGCACGTTTATACTTGTACTAATGTCAATCATTCATTCTAGGGCTAAGTTTGTCCCAAACTTTCGTCCCTGTCCTTTATAAATTAATACCATTTATGCCATAAAAAAAAAAGAATGTGTCATTCAACCAAGGTTTGAACAGAAAAAATTCACCTTAAGAAATCAGAAGTATTATTTAATGCGTATTAAAGAAGAGTGGCCTGTAAATATTATTTCATTCCATAGTGAAACTCAATAACTCAAGATAACCCCTAGCATCAATAACAAAAATGAATCAGACTGCTTGATAAGCATCTATTTTTAGAAAAAGAAGAATAGCGAAGAATTCTAAGAGTCTTATTTGTTGATGTAGAACGTAAGTAGTGTTTTTTTTTTTTGTAACTCTCCATATTTTGCATTGCTTAAATTATTTCGCAAATTTTATGTTTTATGTTTTGACGCGATATATACTGTATTTAATTAAATGTATGTATATAATACAAAATAATTTAAAAATGAGAAAACTCTATTTATTCACATTTTATTATTAGGAAATAATTGTTAAAATGATTATTTACTTAAGTTATATTTTCTTAAATTAATAAGGCGGATAGACTTTAACAAACTAACCGATCAAAAAAAGAGCGAGTAAAGGAAAATCGCTGCGGTTCATTTTGGTTAGATATTTTTAAAATTTTAGTTTATATTTGTTCAATATTTTATTATTTTAATAGTTGAATAATTTGCTTTCACTCAATAATTTTATTTATATATTTTTTTCTTTGGCATGTATGGTGCTTGATAATATGTAGTAAATTATATATCAATTGCAGACGGATGCTATAAAAGATACCTATATAATTAATATTTCTGATGTAATTATGTATTACTATTTATTATCGCTAAAGGGGGTTAGTATGTAAGATAAATAATTTGAAGATATATTTTCATGTAGCTTACTTATAAGCAGAATTCACTAATAAAAGGTCAGATCACCTCGGTCATGACATACCTTTTTCCCTTCATCCAACAGGTTTCGGTTTTTTTTTTGGTTTTTTTACACAATCTTTTTTTAAATAATACATTCTTCCGATGACTCTTGATTGAGGTGCGTCTACTATACTGATGATGCGTTCCAAAGGCATCAATAGATTTGGCACGCATCGATCAAGTGGCACCGGAAGAATGTATTATTTCAAAAAAACATTGAGTCAAAATAAATGAAAGATGTTGGATGAAGTGGGAAAAGTATTTCAATCAGCATTAAAATGTAGAGGAAGTGTGCCAAAAGTGGAACCCCGATTTGTTTTGGCTTCATAATTTCATTTAAGGTGTATGGCGAAATTAATCTATAAAGTTCAAAACCCAAAATCTATCTATTTCTGCGGTTTTTTGATACAAAAATTGTTTGGAATCAATTTAATTTTTTTTTTGTTGTTGAAAATTACGGAAACTTATTTTTTAAGGAAATGAAAATCTGTGCCTTAAGTGGACCAAAATTGACCCTATTTTTTGGAATTTTGCTGCTTTGAATTGCCTCTTATTTGATTCCTACCTTTAATCAAAATATCTTCCCTTGTCACTATCATTATCTACAATAATTAGCCTAACATTAATATATCCTTAGCTTTTAATTATGAAGAACTTTAAATTCTCATTTACAACATTCAATAAACCTTATTAAAAAAGAAAAAGAAAACTTCCAGTTCCTCTAAAAGGAGAAAAGGAAGAGTCCACTTTAGAAACGAAACAATATTTCCTTCTAACTTCATTTTTCATTTTCTCTACTCGTTAGAAACGGATGATTAATAGTGAATTCTCTATGACTACTTCTTATCTATACAATCACAACAAAATAAAGACACCTACCAGCAATCAAGAGTGATACATTAGCACCACAAATAATTTTCATAACACCTTTTATAGCTTTTAGGCTGTGAACTTCCCCTTCTTTATCGTAATCTGGGTTCGCTTCCGGATATTTTTTTTCTTTAATTAAATTAATGGACTTTATCATAAGCATTGGATTGATAATAAACATCAGCATTAGCCAATATAAAAGATGAAAGTTATATTTAATTAAAAATTATTTATTAATAACAATTTCAAGTTGCATTAGAACAAAGTTACATCGCATTTATTATTTCACGATTTATATTGTTATGTCTATACATAACTGAAACAGGTAGAGCAATTAAAGGAAAAAGTGCTACCATGCCACCTGTCACCGTCAGCTGGTAGGTTTCTCAAACGTAATTTAATACTCTGGCAGCTAGCTCCATTGATCTTTTTCAGTTTTAGCTCGTTTAAATTTATTTATCTGTGAGTGTATTTTTACCATACATGCTTTTTTTTATTGAAAAAATAATTTTGTTTAATTTCTATCAATAACAAAATCAGTTGATTCAACCAGAGCATTAGGGGGAGAAAAAAACATGTTCCGTGTTACATGTGTTATTTTTTAAATAACTTTATTCTCATTTTGAAAATGGAATTTCAATAAAAAGTCCCTAATGTCATTTGATAATTTTGAATATAAATTTACTAATCATATATAACGGCATATGATATAATGGCATATGATCATATATAACGGCATACGGTCGAATATAGCGGCATAGCACCGATAATATCCAAAAGTTCTAAGAATGTTAATTAATAAAAGTAGAATTGATTTTTTTATAAAAACAGATCAAATTTAGATAGACAAATAAAGTCTTAATTTAATGATACAGCGTAATTATGAACTTCTTTGCATTTTTTTTACACTTTAGTGTTTCTTATAAAGAAAAAATATCGCTAAAATAATCTTGATATTATTACCTTATGCCTTGTGCTAATATAAGAAATTTCAAAGAATAGATTCTGGGAAACCTTACACATTCACAATCTTTACAACTACTCGGAATTATATCTAAGTAATTAGGACTGATGTTTGTTTTAATCCTTGAAATTTAGCTACTCGTACTGTATCACGCAATATATTTTTTATATTTAATTATAATATTCATATGAATGGTTACTGTAATACTAATTCATATTGCCCTTAAGATTGGCAACTTGAATTATTTATATTAGAAGAAATGCAAGGCCTAGTTTTTTTTCTGCCCCCTCCTTCATACCATCAGATGGGGAGGGACGATTTTTTTTCCTAAAGGAAATAATTTTTATGATGGAAATTTTAATTTTATTGCATAATAACATCACTTATGAATTTATAAGACTATTTTCTTAACTTAATATAAATATTTTTTTTGTTAATCGATCAAATATTAAATCAAATAAGGGCTAAGCGTAGATAAAAAACGGCTCTTGATATTGGAGGATATTGAGGAGGATATGTGGACCCATCAAAATAGGCGAGGCATGGAGAAGACGAAAGAACCTGAAATTGTACGGGCACTTTGAAGATAACGAGATCTCCACATTCATAAAATTGGGAAGACTTCGATGGGCTGGCCATCTAGCCAGAATGGATGATGGCGAGATTCCGAAGAAGGTGGCCACTGAAGAGATCTTTGGGGCAAGAACCGAACGTAAGGTGGATGGATGGTGTGGCTGAAGATGACTGGGACTCTTCTCGGCGTGCGGGACTGGAGGACTGCTGCACAGGACAGAGCCAATTGGCGGAGGCTACTTGAGGCGGCCCTGACTCGGTGACAAGTTGTTACGCCGGTTATATTTGTATAAAGTATTTAATTACAACTTCAATTACTATAATTGTAGTTGAGGCTCTCAATTACAATTACTTCTTGGCGGTAAGTAAATGGAAGTACAACTACAATTATTTCTTGACAGTAAGTAATTGCAGGTATAATTACAATTACTTCTTGACGGACTCTTTGAGGCTAAATAATTACAAATACCTAAATTCAAGTCTTAACCATATTTACTCTATATTTAATTTTTTCGTAATTTTTGTTAATTTTCATTCGATTAGTTGAAATCGCCATTTTGAAACGTATCTCTTAGCACATTTGTGGAAACAACTTTTTTTAGTACAATTTTGGCATTAAGAAATTTAAGTTACCAATTATAATCTCTAGGAATTGTAGAAATAAAATTATAATTACAAATAATTGTAATTGCAATTACTTTGGCTCAACTAGTAATTGTGATTGCGGTCTAAAATTACAATTGCAGTGGTTCATTATGTAATTGAAATTATCATTACAATTATTTGTAATTGTAATTTTATTTCAGTAATTCCAAATTACAATAATTGGAAAGTAATTGTAATTGAAATTACGTTTTGCCCAATACTGACAGCCTAGCATTAAAAACTCCAGCTATGAAAATATAGTTGGCCCGAAGCGTCGACTATCAGAATAAATATAAATAAACAAAAACTATTTTTTTGTTTGTTTTATCCATGACTGATCCCTAACAAAAAATAATCATTGTAATTTTTATAATTTCCAAACCACACGTTCAATGATTCTGTAAGTGAGTCTATTAAAATATGTTCTTTTTTCTTTTATCAAACATTTAGTATGGCCTGAAGGCATGGGGTGTGCGCATAGAATATAAAATAGTAACTGACTAATAAAATAGAATAGAATATAAAATAGAATGATTTTTGTTTTATTATTGACACTTTAAGATATGGAGGGTAAGAGAGAATAATGCTATACTTACTCTGGATTGGAACGTAGTAAATGAAATTTTCCGAGAGTCGCTTACTAAGAGTATCAGTAGACAACCTAAAAAACTTGGTGTCATTATCAGTAGTCGGGTCATTAGACCATATCCTCTTAAGAGTGTTCTACGTAGTTCCCTCTAAAACAAAACCTAATCGTGACTTCAAAACATGTAGTAATTCTTTAAAACGTTGAGAACCTCTTGACAAAGTGATCAATGTCTTAAATTAGTTGTTCCGTATCGACGTATACATTCACGTATTGATTTTTACAACTACCACCATTAGAGGAAGTTTGATAACAACTTAAGTTGGAGGAAGTTTAGTAATCTGTAGAAAACGTTTCCGAGAGCTGACTTAACTTGCACTTTTAAGAATCTAAATATGTGATTTTTAAAAAGATTTCGTTCCTATAATTATAACGTTATAACTTATAAATTATAACATTAACGTTGTTATGATTCTTGTTATGGTTGTTATGGATTTTAAGAACCCATCGTTCTTCTGAAATAATAGGCCTTTTAAATAAAATATTACAGGTATTGAATATTTATAGGTATCCGTATATATCAGAGACGTCGTCAAGAGGAGAGGCAGGGAGTATGTCACTCTTCCCCTCCTACCAAATAATTTTACAACCAAAAAAGTTTGGAAATTTGAGAAGCTACTTCAAACTGCGAAAATTTCGGCAAAACATTTCAATCAAAGAGTTTCTAAAATTTAAAACCAATACCAATACCTTTTAAGTTAACAAATTGGAATTTTATCAATGCAATGTTGGGTTTGAAAAGAAAATTATTATTGAGAAATCCGGACAAAATTGCTGGAAAATTTTAGATTTTACCTCCTTCCCTCAATAAATTGTTGAAAGAACTGCCCTAGTTCACATTCGTGAAAAACTCAAATTCAAAATATAATATTAATATATTGTGAGTCGAGTCATAACTTCTTTCTCTAAACTCCATAGTCAAATGATCAAATTCAGAATCAGCGTGTAAAAGCCGAAGATCCAGTAATGTATAAAATGTACCTCGGAGGATTTTTTTTTTAAATTACGAAAGGCATGTTCTCTATTATTTTAAAGGTTTAACGCAAAAACCATTTTTGTCCAATACTACTCAATTGAATACGACATTAATTCATGCGATAGTATTTGGTAAAATAAGAATATCAAAAATCATTCATTTTTAAACAATAAAATATAAATTAAACTGTAAATGAAGAGTTACCGCTGAGTATTAATCTCTAACATGCATACCATGCCACAGTATCTAATTTTCAGCCAGCAAATTCACTAGTTGTCTACATTTTGGCAGGTACGAATAAAGAAATCACACTTAATTTGGAAAACATTTTAATTGAATTTCATTGTTTTTCATTAAATAAAAATCTAAGATAAAACTCTGTTGTATTAAATACATTGCTCTTAAAAAAATATATATATTTTTTAAAGTATAAAAAAAATTAATTTTCATGATTCTTGGCTTTTTCCTCAAATTCTATTTTATTTGGCAGTTATACTTATTAAATGCCAAAAGAAAGCAAATTTGTTCACGTACCAAAATAAGTTAACCTTTACTACTTATTTAATTTTTTTTTTTTTAGTTTACATTATAAAAATAAATTTAACGCTTTAGCCATTGATTTATAATATTTATACGAAGCTTTTATCATCAAATACAAACATGATCGTTTAATGGGAAAACAATGGTCCTTTCAAAACCATACGTCATCAATGAAGACTTGTATTTTTCCTTCTTTTTAAAATTAGTATTAGCTACGTTTATTCTGATCATTATAAAGATCATATCACTTCATAATTTACAAAAATTTTAACAGCTTAAAATGGAATACTATTGTATTTTTTATATTTCTTTTCTAACAGTGGCGTTTGATGTAAAACACTCATGAAGGGCATTTTCCGTAACGAGAGGCAGCCAAGCTTAAAAGGCAACTAAAGTTCACTGAACTTTCCGCCTATAATTAAAATTACACAGAATTTAAAAAATTAAATAAATGGGCTCTTTATTAATATTTCAAGCGAGGACTTTGACCAGGGAAGGTAATTAAAGAATGTCCTATGTTTTAGGCAGGAAATAGAGGTCAGCTCTTGAAAATAAAAAAAATGCGTTCCAATGTTAATTATTGATGCATTTCTTAATGAGGAAAGTTTTTTTTTTATATCTTGAAAAAATATATTTTAAACCAAAATAAATCATACTTATCTTGCTGAAGAACACGTGCAGAATTGTTGAACAGCAATGAGACGGAAATATATGACAATTTGTATATAAACACGTGTCATGTACGTAAATTACTAAATATACTGTCACTTTATAAATTTATTCACTTATTATCACAACATAGTGGCAGTACAAAAGCTACTCTTAGCGTAAAATAGTCGCAATCTCGTACACAACCATCTTAGTTTTGGTTTATTATTTTCAATAAGGAATCTTTGTAATCTACCAAGACATTTATTTTATTTTTTTAACTCCTCGTCAAAATTTCGTGTTTTATATTTCAAGATACGTAGAATCCAAATCTCGAATAAAAAATCAATCCGTACGCTGCACACTGTGGCCGATTGGGACAAAAATCTGGAAGCGATGGTATTAATAATGAAATGTTTTCCTTCCATCAAAACTAATTTTTTATTCAGTTGACATCCGCATGACACCCTAAAACCGGTACTTCTAAATATCCTACCTACCTTTCGTTCATTGTTATTTCAATGCGAGAAGAAACCAGTACAAACTATTCTGTTTGATATAATCCATTTAAACCTTGGTGAGTAGCAACATGTATTTGATTTCTTGTCTTAAATAAAATTCATACTTCATAAATGTTTTATAATACTGATTTAAATTACATCTAATTTAATATGTATAATAATACCAAACTACATTTTGAATTCCTTATTTTTGAATTGTTTATGTGTTTTTAGAATTGAGGATGAATGTATAACATTCGAAACTAGTTTTCAATAAAACAAATTTATAGAAGTGGCAAATAATTTATCAATCCCTAATTTTTTATTGTTGAAAATGCTCATTAAATGATTTTAAAACATTTTCTGTCTGAAAGCAGTATATTTTTTCTATTTCATTAATTATTTTAAAACCAAGACACAAACATTTACACTTATTTAAAAGTTTGTGAGTCAACTTGATTCCATTGAGTTGTCATGACGTCACTTACACAAGTTGCAATAGGCCCTGTATGCCCGTGTGGCCCTATATCGTGCGTTATGTCGAATATGCCAGATTTTAGGGATTTAAATGCATACCCATACGAATACCTTCCGCAGGCGCGCCTTTTGAGTTTCGAAGTTCGTGTCGAAATCTTTAAATCTTGGCCTGTTCCGTCTCGATGCAGACTTATTTAGGCGTCGGAGTTTTGAAACCTTTTACATTTTTCTATAATTTTAATTGTAATGTGAATTTAACAATCGGAATTCGTCAATTCTCCATGAAATTCCCTTTCTTTTAGCACTTCATTTGTCAATATCCATCCCTTCCGAAAGCTGGAAAATGGATCTATAGTACCATATTAATATAGTACGATTTAACATATTTTTTAGCAGCTTCTGCAGCAAATTTTTTTAAACAAAGTTTTCAAAAACTCCTAGGTAGTAAAACGGAGTTCGTTGAATATTTTTCATCCAAGTGGGAATTAGCTCTTCTTCTTTTAGATTTTGATGAACTCGCGTCAAAACTTTTATCGGACGCCCTATTGATTAAGGCGATGCGCTTTCATGAGGCACATCTTTAAAGGATATTTAAATAAAACCGTATAACCAGAATAATTGTTCGTTTTGTAATCTTGTCAGTGTCTTATTGCAGAGAATCCATTACTTTTTAACGGTGATAAAAAAAACGGAGAATCTAAATTTTCTCTCAAAACATTGACAGATTGTTATGTTTTTGTTTTATTAGCTTAATAGAGTACATTTTTTCTTCCAGAGAATTCTCAAAACGATGCAATGCTACCGTCCATGTCTCAATTAATTCTAAATTCAAAACACCGAGTTTTCCACCTGCAACATTATTCTTATTCCTGCTTTTGCTTACATTACATGTTGCTGCACACAAAGAATAAAAATTTAAGTTGCATATTGGCATACATAAAAAGTTACAGACTAAAACGTGGAAGAGTTTTCTGTACAGATGAACGTTGTTGATTGACTAAGATTCTGAGTGTCCTAAATAGTCGGCGATTGGAGAAAAACAATATTATTAATTACCTTTATTACTGTATGAAATAGTAAAGAAAAAAATAATAACTTTAAGTTTCTTATACTGTTTACTGCTAAGATAGTGTACGGACTAATTTTTCTGCGAACCATGAAAGTGTTGAAAAGGTTTTAGTTACTTGTTTACCCAAGTGCTGCATTGACATTGCCCCTCGGAGTAATAACGTTTTCTCACTTTTTGACATCCTACCAACAAGCACGTACAAGCACGTTGCTCATCGTAATCTCAAACTTCATTTTTGGACTTTTGTCCCGCTAGATTCGCTATCGGCCAGTGCTGTGCGTCGTCGGCGGCTTTTCTCCGAGACTACTGAATCAAATCTATAGATTTGACACCAAAGTTACAGATGTCACCCCAGGATGATCCTCACAATTCTACATTACAATCCGCTTCTTTGTTTACAAATGACGACCGATTAGAGATTTTATACTCCCGTAACTCGACCATTTATAGCGATTGTCTCGAAAACTATGACAGATACGAAGGAAATGAATAATAAAATTCTTAAAGAAAATATTACCAGCTTTAATTTTAGATGAGACACGTTTTTCTGTGCGACGCATCGTTTTCGAGAGAAACATCAAGAAAGGGCCCAATGCTCCCCCACCTCCCGTGAAACTGCAACTGTAGGGGTGAGACTAACTGCCCGACGCTACAGGTCAGCGTAATCCTTGACCTCCTGAGTTTTCAATTGCGGTTTCCCAGCTTCCTCATATCACTAAGAACTTCCTTGGATCCATCCTTCTCCTCCTTCTTCTTCTTGATCTTACCCTTCTTCTTTTCCCACTGATATGCGCCTCCAACATTTTCCTCTGCACCATTTCATCTCATACGCAACCTGCCGTTCTTAGCCTGCTAGTTTTGAGACAGTTACTTTCGAACACTTTCAGTTTAAGGTAATCATCTAGGGACAAATTCTAAGTTTCTGCTCCATAGGTCCATAATTTTAATTTCTTTGCTTTAGACAACAGTTGAGACTTGAGAAGTTTCAGGAGGAATTTCTGCTTGGTTTCGGTTTTGCGTTTCGGCTCTGTCACTCGCCATTATTCTGCAGTTAATTTCTTACTGAACTTGGCAGTTATGTTTTATAAAGTATTCTGCACATATTCCTATGGAAGCCGGTTCGCCTTGGGTTAGTTATTTGATAACTCGAAAACGTAGCACTTCCCGGTACATTCTATATGCTCATTTGAAAGATGGTCAAATTGTCTGGACTGTAAACCAAAACGATAATGAAAGTCGTGTATACGGACACATCGAATATTTTTTAAATATAAGTATTTGAAAATAATAAATCATTGTGTAGTCATTTGCAACTTTTTTTAATATAATAACAAGATAATAAAGATCCATATCGTCAGAACAAATTTTCAAGTCCAAAACGATTTGATTTTTTTATGTGTATAAATTTTGTGCACAATTTATTTTTATTTTTTTATATTCGATAGTATATTACTTTTTGGTTTATTATGTTCAATACTGAACCTTTGTAATCTACCAAGAAAACATCTCAATATGATGAAGATTTAATTTTTTTAATGTTTTCGCCTCTCTTTGAAAAGTTGGGATTTGACAACCATGTAACTACATAGTTATCATATTTTTGCCGAAGATATGCAAAATAATATATATACACATATATATATATATATATATATATATATATATATATATATATATATATATATATATATTTTATATATATATATATATATATATATATATATATATATATATAAAAGTGAAAAAATAGCAACATAATTATTACTTCTACACTAGGGGAAACAATCATATAAAAAAGGTAAATAGACATTATCTTCCTCCATATTTCCAACACTGTTTAAAATAAAAATGCAGAATTTCAAAATGTATGGTACTCACCGTTCTTGTTATTTCACAAACACACAAAGGGCCTTTAGCCATAGACATACCTGTTAATCAAAAAAGAAAGAAATATTAAATTTGTAAAAAACATGTAAGAATTATTCTATAAAGAAATGCGTTGATCAGTGAGGAATTGATATTAAATTCCAAAGGTGGAATCGAACCCATGCTGCATTTAGCAGAAGGGTACGGTTTTAAGAGAGCCTTTCATCTCAACAATGTTCGAGATAAGCCTAGATGAGCCGCGATCTAATAAGACGGCTCGAGTAGAATCCAGAATACAATGCGTTACAAACGGTACTGTAGGTCGTCTTTAAAAGAACAAGATTTACAAAATCTCCTACTAAATTTTGTAATTCATTCCTCACAGAAACACTATACCAAACTAATCCTATACCACTATGCCAAACGGATTCAGAAAACAATTTGGAACAATGTTCTGATACTGACTAAGAACACATTAATTGGTTGCATGTAAAAATTAGGGTATTTTAATGTGCCAAAGACTAGTTTGCCTGGATTATCATGAACATAATCCACGTAATCTATTTCTCAACATAGAGGAATAGGTGTATCATAATTTTATGTTTTGGCATTTATATGGTATTGATGTCGGTGTTATTATTCAGGTCTACTTTACAATTTTATTTAATTTTTTTAAGGTTGTGTTATTCCATCGTATTCGATGAAGTGAAAAATTTCTAGAATAAGAGCTCTGGAATTTTTTCTTTCTATAATCATTGATTGTAATGTTGTTATAATTGTTTTTACGGTTTAATTATGAGTTTTTTTAATATTGAGACCAGCCTTAATTATCTTTGAATGCTAAAGTTTATGCCATGTAACTTTAAATACCGTTACTGCTTCAATAAAAGTTTCATTAATAATAACTTCCTACTATGGTTTAGAGGGAATATCAATTTCCTTTAAAGCAATTAGTAAGCCCTGCCTCCTCCATTACAGCAGGGGTGGAAGCTTGCGTCATGTACCTGAAGTTAGCCTATTTTGGTCCTGTCCTCCTCAACAACTTATTTATTTGTTATATAAAAAAGTTAATTATCATTTTTTGAAGATTTAATCATAGGTCAAATTGTGGTAGTTTTACATTAAAATAATAACGTACAAGATCCTTTAGAATTTGTTTATAATTAAGACATATTTTTGTAAAAAAAAAAAAATAAATAAATAAAACTAAACAATAAATTGACTTTGAAAAATAAAATAACAAACTAAAAATATTTTACCGAATGTGTTTAAGTATAAAATAATATTTTCAATGTTATTTCACATTCCTATGTTGTTTCTTTCTTGTTTTTGTTTTTCTCAATGCGTTTGGTTCTTTAATTTTCAACTTCGTTCACGCTTCTCGGCAACGAGGAAAGTAGCGTAATAAAAAACAATGCTGAAGATATTGTTGATCCTCATCCCAATTACTCTCTGAACACTTGGAAACATTTTAAGGTTCAATGGTTGGAATTAATGATGTAGTACTGATATTGTTATAATGCTATAAATGTTTAAAAGATTATTCATTTAAAATTGCAATATATTATGGTATTGTGTACATTTTTGTTATTTATTGGTTGCTGAAAGGCAAAAAAGTAACCAAATTATTTTTATTTGTTTACTTTTTTTATTTTATTATTTTTATTATTATAAAATTATTATTTTAATATTTTTAATTTATATTTTAATTGAAGGAGATGGTTGAGTAGTGGTGTCAAGGAATAAGCATGCTGATTAGTTAAATTTATTTTGGAAGTTTGCCGGAGTTTCGGCCTAAGTTCCAGGCCTTCATTAAGGCTAAGTAAAACAAGATATCAATCATGAAGTATGAATAAGTGGAAGCATAAAATTATGAAAATATATGAGTAGATATGGATAGATAAATATGCCTTATTTTCTTTTCCGTACAAATTATGTTAACTTATCATCATCATTTCTTATTTTTTTATTTTACTGCATATTTTCTTGATTTATATAATTTCTATATAAATTCTACACTTTCTTAATTTTTCTTATATTTTTTTTGTATTATTTGATTCATTTCTTATTGTTTTTATTTTCATTTTTCAGAATTCATATATACACATATTGTATATTATAATAATTTTCTTATATTTTCGACTTTTATACTTCCACTTGTTCATTCTTCTTGGTTCTTATTTTGTTTTGCTTAGCCGTGATGAAGGCCTGCAACTTGACCGCCTGCAACTTGCAACCGCCTGAACGGCGGCACACATTAAGAATAAATTTTACTTATTAGTGTGTTTTCTTCTTTGACCGCTCCCCTTCCCCTCCCTCCCCCTTGAATTATATCTACGGTTAAAAATATCTATACCATAATAATATTTTAACTTTATATTATGCTAAAAGGATTATTAATGAAAAATTTAATTTATTAATGTTGATGCCCTTAGATTTAAGAAGTATTATTATTTTCAATTTTTTTATTTGACTCATCCTCATCTAATTCAGCCAAAAGCAATATAAAGATTCAACTATGCTACTAGTTGCTAATTTATGTTTACATGTGTGGTAACATCGCGATTTATTCCGTGTGTCCTCCACGATGTCGGTTGAAATCGAACGCTCTTGAGATCTAGTTCTTTTGTCAAAGGTAATAAATTCTAAAGACAGTATCTTACTCCAAGACATCTGCACACACATATTGAAGTAAAAGGGGAGCTAAAAAAATGCATTAAATTATAAACAGCTGATCATCAGAAAACAAAAAATACCATTACTAACTAACCGAAAATTTACAAAAGATCATTAAAAAATATAATAATAAAAATACAAATACAAAAGAAATAGGAAAGTAAGAATACACTGGAAAGGAAGGTTCATATCAAGAAAAAGCGGAAGCACAGCTATTTCACAAAATATTTTTATATATAGAAGAACAAAAAGAGACATAAAATAATTGTTAGGATATAAACTGAAGATTCTACACACGCAACCTAGACTCTTGAAATACTTTCTACAAATTTTCTATAACTATTCAGTATTATTGCCTAAATTAATAAAAAATGTTTAAAGTATAGTGACTTAAAGAGAGTCATTTACTCCGAATAAATTTTCTCGTTTGATTGCAACCGTAAGGAGAACGTGTTTAAGCCAGCCAACTTCCGTCATGACGCACCATCAGAACATCCTAAACAATAGGCACTCAAACGACACTTTTGATAGAGGAATTTCTGCTTGGTTTTAATTACACCAGAACGTATCAAGAGTAACCCGCTAGTAATAAACAGAAAATAAATAATAAATTATATCGATGTCTATAATATGAAAAATAAATAAATTAATTATCGCTCTATAGCACAATAACCGGTAATATGTTTTTAAAAATGTAGTTGAACGTACGTACTTCCACAATTATCTGTAGCATCCCGTTATCATCTATCCTAATTTACTTATTTTTACTAAAACATATACTTATTTACGTATAAAAAAAAAATTATGCTGAAATTTTTAAGTTAGTAAGTAACAAATTATTTTATTTGAAGCTACCTCGCGAGATTCCATCGAATTTGATTAATTTTGGAGAAAAAAAATATTATCTAATGGTTATTACAACAAACCTTAAACATAGCAGAGACGTTTATGCTATCACTATCGTTTAAAAATCTCCATAAGGATGAATTTTTATACTTATATAGCAATCTAAAGTTTCTTATTAATGTTGCATACGACTCTGATAGATAATTTGATCCATGTAAGGAGAAAGACACGAATTATGCATAATAAGCTATAAATTATAATTTGTTACTATTATATCACTAAGGAATCGACCAAAAATGATATAAATCTGAAAACAAAATAAACCCCAGAGTCAACTTTGGATCAAGTTTTATTCACTCAAGCAATAAATTATATTGTATTTTAGCAACTTATATTTGTACTAACATTTTTTTTGCTAGCTTTTTATATGTATTATCACGATATACCTGTAAACAATGAAACATTGACTGCTATTTACGCTGAAGATACAACAATTCTCACAGAACATCAAGATCCTACACAGTCCTCATTAACTTTACATCACTTATATAAATTACACGGTTTGTACAAACTATGGCCAATTCTACTCAATCATGACAAATCAAAACATATAATATTTACCCTCAGAAGAAATATCTGCCCTCTAGGTTACATTGAAAATAACCGAATTCCTGAGACGGACACCGTTCTACCTTGACTTACCTTCGACAGAAGGATGACATGGGACCCGCATATTAAAATGAAACGACATACCCTTAAAAAACGACTCAAAATGTTTTACTCACTTTTTCCAAATCTTCAAAAATGCAACTAAGACAGAAACTAAATACATACACATACTTACTTAAGCATAATGGACTCACCTTTCAAAGATATTCGGAACCGCCAAAATGACCCACTTACAAAAACTTCAAACTTTCCAGTCAAAAATATTACGACTCATTACAAATGCACCTTGGTACGTGACTAACAAAATTCTACATACTGACTTACTCCTACCAACAGTTGACGAACATATCAGGACTCTTTATCAATGATTTTATAATAACTTGGACATATCTAATGTACTGATTAGAGATATGGCTAGGAGCGACATCTTTACTAAAAAGGTGCTGGATGAGAGATCTCCTTTTCTTGACTAACAAAGGTAGGAGATCAAGCCAAGGAAGAGGTACTGCTGGGTGCTAACATCCTCACGCTTCATATGTTATTACTTCCTATGTTTAGCTAATTTGCTGATTGTCTACTCACTGTTGACAATTGTAAATTAATATTGTAAGAGAGGGAAAAAAAAAGAATTTTGCGTTTTCATGATTCTTTAAAACTGTGTTGAAAACTATTCAACAGGAGAACGGATCGGTTTTAGAATTAGGAGGTGGCGTACAGTGCTTTAAGAGTGGACAAAAACCAAAATATCTTTTTGGTCTTTACTTTTTTTTAATTACATAAAATTAATCTAGAGAGTTCAATTAATATGAATTATATCTTTTACAAATATTTGTTTAAGCTTTTGTTACTAAAAATAAAAAAATAGTTAAAAATCATAGTTAAAACATACATTTTAATATCGTAAGATAGAGATTTTACTAGAGGGGTGAATATGAAATGTAAACAATCCGGTCAGTCGTTTTTTCTTCATTGATTCTTCACTCAGTGCGGTGAGATTTCTGTGATAGGTCTAAGCAACAGAATATAGCTGCTTGGAAAATCTGGTATGGATAAGTAGCTGCAAATGTTTGCGGAAACAAATTTCGCATTAATATCCCTACTATTTTATTACTATATATTATCTATTCATTGTATAATAACAAATATGTAAATCATTTGCGCAAGTTTGCGTGTCTAGTTTTGGAGTATTTTTTTTTTTTTATCCCTGAAAAATAGCTTAATATCAGAAGGCTTGGATCAGAAAGGTAATACAAACCAATTTTTAAGGTCTTTGGTAAATGGATTGCTTTCTCAGACTATATTCATTAAACAATAGCTTCGTTTTCCTTACCAATTGGGTTACTACCTGAAGATACGTTAGAGCCATGATATATAGATAGAGATACTGAAAGGAGCAGTAAAGAAAATTTTTATGATTCATTTTAATAATGTTATTGTAACTTTAGCATTGATGAATACTTGAATTGAAAAATTGATAAATACTTTAATACGTATATTTGGTCTTTGTATATTTCTGTACAATATAATATTGTGAATTATTCTAAATATTTTAAATTGTTTTAGTAAAATACCTAATCGTTGTTAATAATCAATCTTGTCTGTTAAAAATCTGATGCGGTGCGCGCACCACACAACTTTTTCTTACTAATCTATAATAATAATCTTTAAAATTATTTTAAAGAGTTCACATAAACACTACTCGAAATAAACTCAGCAGAATGCATTTATTCAGGTCTTTCCTCACAATAGTATAATAAATTAGTTTTTAAATAACTTTAGTACTACAATTATGTATACTAAGTATTTTTGGTTTGTCAAGCAGAAAATATATTTTAAAAGTTTCGGTTTGTTTTCCATGAAAATTCCATTTAGTTTTCATGGAATCAATTTGTTTCATTAAATAATATAAAAGTAGAAATAATTAAGTTAATTTCTACTTTTATTTTATTACAGTACATTGTTACAGTTGTTACGTTATAACAACAGGTGGGCGGATTGGTGGGAGGAGGTTCGATCGCATTCGTCTCCTTCCGGAAGCGCTCGGTTTTCTCTGTAAGGTCTAGTAGTCCTTATGACATACGTTGTATCTTTACTAATACTGGCCCGATTTAAATAATTATTTTTTGTTTTTTAGGGAATTTAATTACCTTTCATATGATTTCATACAAAATTACCATAAAATGCTCACTTTTTGAGTTATACGCAAATTTTCTTTTCGCTATATCTTTTTCCCCTGCATTTTCTCTTTGATATACTATACAAATCAAAAGTTAAAGAGCATTGAGGAGAAGGTATTCGTCAAGTTTCATCAAAATCGTCTGAGCCTTTACGAGAAAATTGTGAAAAATTGTAAAATCCATGATATAATTACGACTTCCGGTTAGTCCGATGCGTATCTTTGCTATTACTGATCCGATTTTGATGATTCTTTTTTTTTTTTTTTTTTTTTTTTTAGATAATTTAATTACGTTTCATAAGTCTTCAGATAAATGACTATAAAATGCATGATTTTTAAGTTATGCGCAAATAAAATATTCTTTTCATCAGAACTTTTTTTCCTCCATTTTCTCGTTGATATACTACATACATGATAAGTTAAAGGGCTTTATGAAAAATAATTTAGGCAAGTTATTTTGACGAAAAAGTTACTGTAACATCACATGCATGTGCCTATCTTAAATACGTAATTTCAGTATTGTACAACTTTTTCTTTTTGAGCTAGACTGTTCATATTCACAGGAACTCACAGACCATTTTGCGAGACTTGGTTATTTAGACTCAGGGTACCTTAAAACGTGTATTTCCGTTGAAAACTCGAATTCGAAAATTCTCACGATCGCAATGCTTCCCCTTACACCGTATATAGGTGAAGGAAACTAAAAAAAAAAAAAAAAACTGAAATCTCGTAGTTTATACTATTCATAATTTATATAATTAATAAAATTTCAAAATATTTTTAGGACTGTTTTATTTGTGTGTTTCTTTTGGCTCATATTTGCTAAATAGTCATTTCCGATCCATGTTATGGGGTATATTCATAATCAGAATAGATTACATGAATCCACAATCAACAAATTTTCGTCCAGCACACCTCCTATACTCGAAACACTGAGCGACGACTGCAATAACGACAGAACATTTCAGAGGGAAAAAAAATTAGGGATCCTAAAACCGGTATATAAAGTGAAATATCGACTGAAGAGTTCAGAGAAATGTATTTTTAGTATCTATCAATTAGGATCTTCAAATTGTTTTCCAGTGAAGCCAAGGAAATCTCAGAGGAAGGAAGAGCAATAAACGGAGAAGCGGTAGATGTAGCTTTGACAGTTGGATGGACAAACCATCACTTTGCTTCCTATTAGCTCAGAAATTGAATGGTGCTGTCTCTTGCTGTGAACGCAAGACCAAGTCTTCTCCATTTTGGCCTCTTGCCGTTCAGTCGTGAGGTAAATGGATTCCGCATTTAATACTTTACTATGATGAAGAAAATTCATTGTATGTTACAAAGAACAATGAGCTTAAGAAAAATATTGGGTTTGTATTAAAATAATTAAACTTTTATTGGAAGTTTTTTTGAGGAGTTTTAGCTAAAAATTCGTTACATATCTTTATTTACGATTATTAATCATATATATATATATATATATATATATATATATATATATATATATATATATATATATATATATATATATATATATATATATATATATATATATATATTAAAATACATCATTATCGTTGTTAAAAACAAAAGCAACTTGTTTTTCTTTTATTATGAGTAAAATTATTATCTAAATTATTATTTAGAATTAATTTCTTTTCTTTTTTTAAAAAGTTAAATGCGATTAATTTTGCTTACTTCAAATCTAAAATAATAAAACTTGAAAAAGAAATTGTAACATTAATAAAAACATGGTAGTTTTAGAAAGCAGTGGCTTCTAGAAAAAATAAAAAGATTTCAATTAATTGCAAATAATAATTTGTTACTTGTCATGATAAATTAAATAATTACAAGCTGCTTTTGTTTATTTTAGGCCCTAACGTTACAGGAAAGATATGCAGGACTGCTTCATTTTTATATCTATAAAAGTTTTGATTATTTCAAATTTCAGAGATTTTTAATACTTTTTTTTACATATATAATACAAATCCAGTGACGAAAATAGTTTCATGATGAAATTTGCAAATCTATTTATTATTTCAATAGGTCAAACAGAGTTTTGAAAATCGGTTAATGGGAAAAATATAATTTTAAGTTCGCATTATTTTATTTTTTTTCTTTATTGTTAAAAAGGTGTACACATATCCTCGGTGATGTACCATATTTATGAAAAGTTAAAGGTCTTTATGAAGAATAATTTAGGCAAGTTTAATCAAAATCGTTAGAGCCGTTTTCGAGAAAATTGTAAAAAAGTGTAATATCCCTAATATAATAGCTATTTCCGGTTAGTCCGATGCGCTGTATCTTTGCTATTATTGGTCCGGACCAATAATAGCAAAGATACAGCGCATCGGACTAACCGGAAATAGCTATTATATTAGGGATATTACACTTTTTTACAATTTTCTCGAAAACGACTCTAACGATTTTGATTAAACTTGCCTAAATTATTCTTCATAAAGACCTTTAACTTTTCATATATATGGTACATCACCGAGGAATTGCAGGGAAAAAAGTTATGATGAAAAGAATATTTTATTTTCACATGGCTTAAAAAGTATGCAATTTATAGTAAATTATGTACAGAATGATATGAAAGGTTATTAAAGTATCTAAAAAAAAAAAAAATCATCGAAATCGGACCAGTATTAGCAAAGATACAGTGCATTTTATGAGGAGCATAAAATAGATGGATAACCGAGCGCATCCGAAAGGAGATAGATGCGACCGAACCTCATCCCACCAATCCGCCAATCTGTTGTAAACAATTCGCTCTGTAACAAAGTAATTTAAGAATACAAAAACGGAAATTGACTTAATAATTTCTACTATCACATTATTTAATGGAAAGAAAATGTTTCCATAGAAACTAAACCAGCAACTTTTAAAATATATTTGCAACTTGACAAAGTTAAAATATAGAGGTAGTGTACAGAATTGCTGTACTAAAATTGTTTTAAAAACTATTTTATTATACTTAAGTGGGAGAAGAATTGAATGCTGCTGAGTTTATTTCAAGTATTGCTTATGTGAACTCTTAAGAATTATATTAAAAAGATAATTATTGTAGGGCGGTGAGGGAAAGTTGTGTGATGCGCGCACCGCACCAGATTTTTTTTCTTTAAACTCCGTAACTTGTTTGTATGCGTTGTGTTATTTATAATTTTAATAGTTAACATATAAATACTACAAGATTTTTAGATTAAAATAAATACCTACACTGACTCTACCATTTAAATTGTGTGACAGTGAGGATTGGAAAAACTAATTAAAAAAAAATGAATGAATTTAATTTAATATATCTATCATGTAATAAACAGAAAATTTTTAACTTCTCTTATAGTAGAATTCTTCCTCAGCAACAATGTATGTATTACATAATTTTAATAAATTCAATGTATGCATAATTAAATAATTAGTAAACCAATATTCATAAAGGATAATCAAATGAAGAAAGTCTAATAGCTGTACTCTTAAATGTTATTTACATTTTAATAGAGAATTCTTGTAACTTCAGCCTCATTGAAATTTTCTCATAATCTTCTCCTCTGGCAACAATTTTCCCAATATATATTCACTAGAATATAAACGTAGTAGTAACATTCCGAAAAATTAAAGTAATCTAAGTTCAAATTTGAGCTATTTTGGTATATCGGCTGATATCTAAATGATCCATTACAGAAAAACTGTGCGATTTGGAATCTAGGCCTAGATTTATTTATCTAGGCCTCGCCCGATTTTATGGATGAATTTATATTGATACTATAAAATCGGGTTATCAGATAGTTCTGAACGCGGAACCCGGTTGTATTACCAGTAGTACCAGTTGTAGTACCAGTTCCAGTCTTATGATACGTTGATGGAACTTTCCGAGAAAAGAATCTATAAACTTCATACCTTCATATTTCATTTTAACAACTGCTTAAAGAAAATAGCAGTTTAAAACAACATATGTATAACGAATTAGCAGTTTATCTAAATTATTAATAAACTTCATCATTACAACTCCTTAATCCTGGCACGTCAGTGTTAAGCTCCTAAGTACAAGCATGCAAACAAAATATCAAGATCTTAAATCTGATCTTAAAACTGGACAAATCTGAATAAATTAATGTAAAATGCAGCGAAAAATATCTGCAATACCAACTTTGCAACGTTGAAACTAAATGATCGCACCATCACTTTATGTAGCTCTGTTAAAAATTGGAAATATAAAATAAAATTACTGCTCACCATACTGTCATAGAATCTCCATATCGCCCTAATCTCTTGACGCTCAATTTGTTTTTGAGCATTAATTCTTAATCATAATTCTAATGCCTAAGCACAATCGGAATTTAAACAAATATTCTACAACGAAGTCCAGAGACGCCTAAATAACATTATATAGGGCAAAAACCGTGCCAAATATGACAGGAAATACTTAAATGAAGGCACAGAAGGATTTTCTTTGAATAGAAACTTTTAGCGGGAGTGTTGTGAGTGAGGCATGACTACAGGCTATAATCAAACAGCATACTTGAGCAGAGAGGTCATGTGAAGTGGATTTGTCACTACTGCAACTAAACATTTTTATTTCTTATACTTATTTACTTGAAACCCATTTTTTTTCCCAATTAATTGACATTTTTATTTTAAAGTCTGTTTTTAAATATCACTCAGAGGTAAATCCATTAGATACCTCCCGTTAGCTGGTTTGATTATTCTTATTGTTGGCTTGTTTATTTGGTGTGCCTCAATAATTGACTCACGAACTGGAAACCTGCATTTCGGACCTAACTTTGCCTATCGATACTGCTAGTTCAGAAGAGAATGAAGATTGATGTTTTGCGCAACACATTATTTTGTACTCTCATAAAACTTCTAAATTTCAAATTAGGAGAAAGTCAAAATATCCATCACATTTGAATTTTGCAATGTTATGGAATATACTTTTTTTTGCAACGTGCAATATTGATCTATAGGATCCCTGACGGATGGGAACAGATGGATTAGCGGAGGAGATGAGACCCTCGTGATGAAATGATAATTAACAGTGGAGAGCCTCTACCAAGTGACTCCTAACAAGGGGCTTCACTCTCCTTCACTCTTGTTCACGGGGTCTCCTGGCCTTCTAGAGCGAAAACAATATACCTCCCAGAGAAAAATATCTAAACAGTCTTTAAGCTATGTCCACAATGGTCGATTTTCGACATCGCTATCTAATCCTCTTATACTTTGAGATTTGTATTTATTTATTTTATTTTATTTTTTATTACTTTAGATGATATAAAAACAGTTATCAATACTAAAAGTTAGTTTTCTTTTCCAATTTATTGTTTTGTTTTTTTTTGTTTCGGTTGTTCTCAGCATCAACTTAAAAATAACAAATTTCATAAAAAATACTCTTAAACAAGATAAGATTGCTCCCGTGAAGCTATAGACCACCACTGATTTTCGAAGCGCTTTCGTTTTCGACATCGCAACCTAACCCTCTCATACTTTAACAATTTGAGCATCTTTTATAAACCATTTCTTTATTTCATTATCATCATTACCTATTTCATTCTTCACATTTTTTTTAAACAAATAATTCATTGTATTCCGAAACTTTCCCCAAAAAAATCTATATATTTTTTTTTTATTCTTTTACTGGAGATGATATTTCTAGCCATATATAAACTATTTCAAGATATAAAAATTAAAAGTTTGCTTACTGTGTTATTTTCATTATAGAATTAATATATTCCGCATTACTTTCTAATTTTAATTTATGGAATTTATTAATTAATGCGACAAAAAACTAAATAAATAAAACCCGAGTCTCTCAAATAGCTTCATATATATGTGTGTGCGTGCGTGCGTGCGCGTGCGTGCGTGCGTGCGTGCGTGCGTGAGTGCGTGCGTGCGTGCGTGCGTGCGTGTGTGTGTGTGTGTGTGGCTATTTGAGAGACTCGGGTTCTATTTATGTAGTTTTTTTTAAATTTCCAATATAATACAAATTATAGATTTTGTCTCTTTTTTTTTAGGTGTTGTCTCATTAATTAATAAATTTGATAAATTAAAATTAGAAATTAATGCGGAATATATAGCATTTCCAAGTCAATTGTAACCTTTTCCAAATCAATTGTCACCTTTTCCATTTCAATTGTAACTTTTTCCATTTCAAATGTAACCTTTTCCATTAATCAATTATCATTCCATTATAATTATAATTTATATTATTATCATTCCACTTGGACTTGGAAAGGGTTACAATTGAATTGGAAAAAATTACATTTGAAATGGAAAAAGGTACAATTGAAATGGAAAAGGTGACAATTGATTTGAAAAAGGTTACAATTGACGTGGAAATGCTATATTTTTTCTGTTATGAAAATAACACAGTAAGCAAAACTTTAATTTTTATATTTTAAAATAAATTACTCAGCTCTTTGAAACATCCAATATGCAACAGAATGATTTAGTTGTGCCCCTATAAGTATACCAATATGGACATATCATCTACATAGATCAAAATGGTATCAATATTAAAAATTAATATTTTTAGTTGCCCGCACATTCGTGTTTTACTAAGTCGCACGAACCAATAAAATCAATATTTCGGATATTCAATGGGTTTTTTTAATAAATTTAATTTGGTTTTCATGGTTCAAGCAACTTTGTTTATCTATACCGAATAAACTAAAAAATCGATTAACTGAAAAATAACAATTTTTTGATAATGCAGAGGATTTTTTTTATCTCTATATATCGCAATATGTTATTAAGACCTGACTAATTTATTAATATATTATAATAATACATAACTATTATTTTATTAATTTATTTTTATAAAATTCAACTTTCAACACGAACACGGGACAATAGGAATTTTCGACATGGGTCTTTTTCGCCCTCTACTAGAATTTTAAAGATTATAGTAATTATTAGATATTAGGTACAGTTACAAAGTAAAATAACAAAAAAATTATTTTAATAATAAATTAATCACTAAAGAATAAATAAAGTAAGCACATAGGACTCAATCTGTACTTATCTTCTCAAATCTAAAAGTTCCAATTTAAGATTCCCTGTAATATCTGATCACAATACTATTTCTCTGTTTTTAATAATAGGTAAAAAATTGCTATAACTTACCTTACTTTTTCAATATTCAATGAAAGTTACCTTTATTTGATGCAGAAACATTTTCAGCATATATTTCATTATAAATGGCTCAAGTATTAGCCCGTTCTATTCATACTTTTCCAAAAGGAACCGTGTGCCTTTTTAAACAAGTTTATGATGTTTGCACAGCCCCTCAGCACCGAGGCGGTCTTATGCATTATCTTTGCTAGCAAGCTCTTTTTACCTAAAATATCTTCATTATTTTTCTTTTTTAAAATATTCAAAATTCTTCTTCTTAATTTGTAAAATTAGTCAATTATAGATAATATTTACATACCAATGCTGATAAGTTTTTCATATAAACTAGCAATATTTGAACAGTAATCTAGAATTAAGAACTATGATTTATAAAATTATATAGAAAATTTTAGCCATTAAACTAGACTTCGAAAAAAATTTAATGCTGTCTATTTACTCTTTTGACGTAAATGTTATTCGGGTTTGTTAAAGGGTAGTAAATTTTCTAGTAACTGAGTTGGAATAGCATAAAGAGCTTAGCCTGAGGGAGAAATACTAATTGGCTGAATCTCCAAGGGGTCAGGGTGCCCGGATTGAATTAATTCTCAAGTTCCTGAAGTGCCCTCACCCCTATTACCTCCGAGGTCTATCTGTGGTCGAATCCGGTCAAGAGGCCTACAGGAGTCTTGGGAAGACAAAGAGTTGAGAATGAGGAGTTTTGAAAATTTCTCTATTTTTGATTCTAAAAAAGAGAAATCGGCGCATAACGCTTGGGAAAAGGAGTCCGCACCCTTAGCTTTTACCGCCTTGCTAATGTCTGAAATTTGAAAAAGATAGGTTTTTTTATGCTGAAGTAATTAATTTATTTTAATTGTTCTTGTTCTACATTATCTTTTAAAAGTTATTTAACCAAATAAAAAAGGGGCTTCTAAGGTAAAACATATTTATATTTCAGCACAATTTTTAGTGAGAATTTTGTATGTATTTTTTTTTTTCATAGAAGTTAATTATTCAAGCAAGAAAAATAATCAATTTTGAAATTCCGTTTTAAACTTTATAAAGAGAGCATATTCTTTCTCTTACCAATTTCCTCTTTTAAACATTACGTTCTAATTAATTCATAATAATTTTAAATAAACCAGCTGATATGCACAAGATGGGGACGTTTTTAGTCTGATCTTTTTTTCGGGTTTACATATATTTACTTATCGTATTTCTTTTTGTTATAATGTTCAAAATATATAAATGAATTTGAAAAAAAAAAAATTAAGACATGATCTATTGAAAACGGACTAGAAGAAACATTAGATTTTTTAAATACAAATTAAAAGAGTTAGTTATTGCTATGTTAATTTCCTAAGTTAAGCAAACTACGGTAAAATGTTTATCTCAATCTGTAAATAAAGTTTAACAATGTAATGCGGCTTCATGAGTATAGTATACTTCATAAATAAATCTATAGTGAAATGCGATTCCTAAATTTTAGCAATGTCATGTTTTATATTAAGGTAGTAGTTTTCTAGAAAAGTTTGGATTTGGGCAATGGTGAAAAGGAACACTTTCCGTCTTTTAAGCTGAAATCCCTTCAGGGCGCAGTAAACCGCTTTTTATGGGCGGTACTTTCTCCTAATACTTCACCACCATGGACACTACAAACCTATCTTTCTGCCTCCCTTTGCTGCCCTTTATCTTTTTTTCTGAAAAGAATATCAAATGATGGAAAAGCACTTAATTGAAATAATAACAATCTGAAGAACAAAACATTGATTTAAGCTAACTTTTCAAACTTGGTAATCAAGATTCCGATCCCTTATATATATATATATATATATATATATATATATATATATATATATATTTCCTGCAAGTTCGTAAATAACATTTTTGAATATTGAGATACGGGGCCAACAATTTCAAAAAGTTGGATTCAGTGATTTCGCATTAGATATGATTTATTTCAAGCATACATAAAACTACAGAAACGATGGTAAAAAACTTGATCTACCGACATTAGGAGGAAGCGGGTTTCAAAATGGCTACAAAAAAAACTAAATTATAGAGCATCAAATTCTGCGTATAATTTAATAAAAAATTCTGCTTATCTACTACTACGTAATAATTTGGTCGCCATTTTGTATTGCGGCTATTGGTTGGCATTTTTCATGTCAGGCCTATGGATATGTTTATTATATGTGCTTAAATCTATAATATTTCGATTTTTTTTTTTGTTGGTCTTTTTACAAATGTTTGCGATTAATGCACTGGAAGCGAGTTTTTTTGAAAAACTGAAGTAACTTATAAAGAGTCTTAGAAAAGAAATTTATTCTTTTACACATAAGGGAATAAATAAGTATTTAAATTATTAAAACTCCGATTTTTATGATAGTTTTTACTATTTTATCTTATTTCATTACAATATCAATGTCAATTTTTAATATTGAATATTTTGTTATAAAAAAAAAACAATGACCTTGGAAAAAAAACTTAATTGAAAAATTTTCATCCATATTAAATCACATTAAAATAAAATAAAAAATAATAAATCCAATATTTGAGCATTTATAAACATCAGAGATATAAAAATAAGTAAATAAAGAATAAAACAGAAATTGATCATTTCATCCGGGATTTGAACTCACGATCTACAGCTTGGTAAGAGCTTTACCGCACGGTAAACTAGTACTATTAATAAGAGATTCAACTTAAATTTCAAATCGATATTTCTTGAGAATGAATGCGAATTGCGTCTTGCCATTTTACATAAGCATTGCCCTTTAACATATACAAAAATGATCGGATTCTGTGATTCCTAAGTTTGATAAAATATCTTTAAGACATAAAATATCTTAAAATCATAATAAATTTAAATATTTGTCTAAATCAGTTATGATTATTGTCCCTCATAGTAAATCGTACCTATTGGACAATATAATAACTTGAAGTATTTCTCTCCATTGGCCATAAAACGATGTAGAGAATCTAACGTCCAAAGCTTCCAGGAGAATTAAATAGGTACTCGTACTTGGTAAATGGCCACCGTAAGATAAAAATGTAGGACTACCCAGGTTATTGTCAATTAAACCTTGGTTCTATTTATTGGAGTCAATAAAATTTTGAAACCCTTAGAATGTGAGAATGTGCATTTAAATCTCCACACTTAATGCAGTTCGACCCCTATACTGCAGTGCTAAGCTAAAAGGCGCTAACTTCAAATAATTATTTTATATACATAAAATTATTTGTACTGTGTGTTGGTTCGGGTGGATTGCTCTAAAAACTACACCTTTTTATGACATTAGAAACCCTAAATCCAATGGTTAGATCCTAATCATTGGTTTTTTAGGGCTTTCCAATGTCAAAAAAAGGTTTAGTTTTTAGGTATTTTTGGGGTATAATACAAAAATGTATTTTAAAAAATGATTTGGAGTTAGGGCCTTTTAACCTATGACGGAAGTTCAAGCCATTACAGCATAGGCTTGTTTCGAGGTGGTTTATAGATAACAAAGAGACACTTAAGTGTACACCTCCATCACGAAGGCCTCAAGAATATCTGACTGAGTCACCTCCTTCTTGGCAGGAAACTTTGTAGTGATCGGGGCAGAGAGTACTCTTGGTATCCTCTAACCTGAAGGAACTTTAAATTGTCAGATGCTGAGCTAGCAGCCACTTTCGTGAGTGATGGCAATAGTAATAAAATCTGTAAATTTGATATCTGTTAGTCCGTTCGAGTTTCAAATTAGTACTTTTAATAGCGTTTCAAGGATTTTCGTTCCCTGTGAATTTTAGCAGGCTTATATTTCATAGAAATAACAGAGAGCATGACGATAGGACACGATCACTTCATCCCTCATCTATCAATCTAGTAACAAGCGGAAAATTCGGCATTGGAAAGACTTTGTCTTTGGATGTTCCAGTTTGAGTTAAATTAATGGATAGAATATAAATAAAAAACACTGTCCCACAAATTTACATGACGGTCATGTTAAATGGGCAACCAACAGCTGGTTTGTATTTGATATGGACTCTCCCGTTGTTTACATCCATTGAATCCGGCTGTTGTGTAAATACGCAAAAACATGATATCTCCCATGTTATTTGTTGAAGGTCTTTTTAATTTTATTATAACACGATATCGTTCCTTTCGTTGTAATCAACGTTTAATTGATTTAACAGGCGATATTCTGGATTAAAATTAATCAATTAATATTGATTTGTAATAAACACATTGTGTCGGAAAAAAGCGCAATGGTAAATAAATAATCAATAATAATAAATAAGTAGAGTATATAAATAAGTAATAATAATATTAATAAAAAAAAATAATAATAATAAATAAGTAATAATAATATTAATAAATAAGTATCTTGAATATAAGTGGTATTAGAAACTCATTTATACCTTCAAAAAACTAATTACCCCAATAATACTAATTGACAATACTAACTTGGGTGGCTTAGTGGCTTGTAGTCAAAATACTGACATCCATAACTTGATCACGACCGCATGACAGCGGGTCTTTTGATTACCTGGTGACTGTAATTACTGTTCCTTGTAACACTTCCATAGGCATTATATTCTGTAACTACTTCCAGAACAGCTGTTGATTCAGCTGGCGTACACGATACCCTCTCACAATCATTCCACGAAATACCTACCTCATAATTTCATCAATTTTATATGTCGTATTACCATCTCAATTCAGAAGTCTCACCACAGCCGATTCGTTTGGTCTTGTCTCTCAAGAGATGTTAAGCCAGAAATAATAATCATTTTTACTCCCTTGTACGAAATAAAGGAAGTATTGTAATCGCGAAAATTTTCGGTTTTCACGGAAATATCCATTTTGGTCATCCCTGAATCCATTTTGACTAGTTTCGTCGTGACATCTGTACGTACGCTCGTAACTCAAAAACGGTAAGCCGTAGAAAGTTAAAATTTTGTATTTAGGATTGCTGAAAAATCTAGTTTAGATAATACACAACAAATGATTTAGAGTATGACAGCCTAAAGACTATATCATATGGAGATATGGGCGGACAGATTACTATGGGAGGGAGGAGGCTCACTTTAGTAGGCGCAGGCTCTGTTGGCGTCAGCACTGCATACTGGTTAGAGACCCTGGGGGGTGCAGGTCCTCGGTAGGCAGTAGGCTGAGGCCTAAAATTGTGTTTTTTGGCAATAGTAAACTCATCTCCGATGAAGACAGGACGTCGCCAAATCCGTCATGTTTAACACCGCGCGCACTCTTCTGTCCTGGTACTTCACTAAACACAAAAACTCTTCACTAAAACACCTTACAGCCTTGCTAGAGCAACGCTGCCCTAACCTTGCGGGTTACTGACAAGGTTGGGTCCAAGAGATAAGGATGGACCTTGTCAGTTTGAGGGCGCTATCTAAGCAAGGTAAGAACTACAGTGTTAGCAGACAAGAACTAGTGGGGTTTTATCACCGTACCAAAACAAACAACGTTAATAATTCAGAATCAGAATTCTTTGCTAATAGTTTGTTGCAATAATTACGATTTAAAACGAAATAGAAAAACTATTCAAATAATAGGGAGCCTCATCGAGCCAAAATGGCACTCTGAACTATGTCGAGGAACTGAACAAATGTTTTCCATCTCGATGGAAGACCGTTGTTCATCAAAAACTTACGCACCGTTGTTCGTCAGTTATACACACATGGGAACTTGATTCGACGGACCGATGTGTTCCCATGTGTGTAGGCCGCTTTACTCCTATTGATACAAACATGATCATGGATAACACTACTTGGTGACCTGAACATTACAAAAAGACATATCTCGTTTGAAACCAACCGCTTTAAAAGAAATGGAAGCGTACTGGTAGAACTATGATTTAAGCAAATAATATTGATAAAAAAATTTCAAACTTCATCTATATGTTAATCTAATGTACCAAAATTGCTAATAAAAATTTCATACGCATATCAACTAAATTATTAATTTAAGTAGTTTTTTTGACTACTGACTTAGGTCTATTTTAACAACTACCCGTTTAAATGAAACAATATGTCTCATATAAAGAAAAGAATTGACTGTCTATTATTTAAGTATAAAAATGTTTCGACCGTATCAATATTATTATTCACTTTCTATTGACTAAGATTATGAATTTTCTATGGTTAAAGGGCCTTGAACCTTCGGTGGTCATTAATAATTTGCACCCCTAACGCTCAGCCGAATGCTATTATAAATTTAGATGGTATGTCATGCCATATAAATGCCACCAAGTCAGCTTACAAGAATATTTATTCGATTTCATAACTTTATTCTGAGGCAATGTTTGTTCGTTTGGATTAATAAAATCCCGATTCATTAGAGTATTCCAATATGATCTAAAATTACTATTAAAAAAAATCGCATTTATTTTTTGGCGAGAAAATAAATTCGTGGAATGTATTTCTCATTATAAAGGATGAGGATTTCTAGTCTTGTAAGGGAGGGAACTGTGGTTTGGCAAATACTTACTGGTTAAACTCAATCTTAAAAAAATAAGTGTCTGGCATTAGACAGGGGTAAGTCTGCTGTTTGAAGCACAGCGGTGCCTACATTGTCTCCCAAATATCGTAAGGTCTTGAATCATGTATCTACCAGTTTCTGCCGCTAAAACTCTCCTTTGTGAGCTGTTGTGTAACTAATTGATTTATTATTACGCTGCATATTTCTGATTCATATGGAAACATCAATTAAATGAATAAAACTAATCAATCAGGCAAAGTTAACCGATACTTCTTAAAGCATGTCTGGAACTTCAGAATTACTTAACCAGTACTCAAGAGGCACATTTTATTTTTGAAATGATGCTGCTTTAAATTCTTATATTTCATAATTTTGGAGGCAAATGTTTCATTTTTTTCTCCTTATTTTCTTTTGTTTATCAGTTTAGAGTGACTCTAATAATTAACTTACATTGGTTTAATTGCAGTTTTTTGAATTATTCTTCATTTCCCTCTCTTAGGGAGGGAAGAGGGAGAAAGAGAGAGAATATATATATATATATATATATATATATATATATATATATATATATATACATTCGAATTGTGAATTATTATTAAGTAACAATGTATTTGATACATCAAATGATTGTTAACAATTAATTTTTAAGTTTATATTTTGTCTGTAATAATCTCTCTCTCTTTTCAATATAATTTTCGGCATGCTGTGTAAATTAGCTACTCAAACTTGAACAGCCACTCTTAATAAAGAGTTTTTGTAAACTTACAGATATCAATACTTTTTAATTAAATTATACAACATAAAAGAAACCTAGGATTTCACAAGCTTTGGGGGAGAATAGCATGTACAAAGATTCTCTAAAGCTGCAATGTATTATGGACGAAGTTAACACCTCATCACCATTGCTAAGGAGAACAACGGTACCTTGGCGGCGTCAAAAAGTTCTCTAAAAGCGGGTTTTCTTAAATGGAATCTCTCAAGCCGGTGATAAAGTGGAGAGAAGTTGGGCAGAACCGATTTCGGTGGTAATTCAATTTCAACGAAGCATTTCGGGTGGGGAGCATCTGCCGGCAGTGCATGAATATTTCATCAGAGGAGAATAAATACTCCAGGGCAGCCCTATCGCCTTGCCCGTTTCGATATGAGAGATACTGTCCCGGACTTGTTTTTAATGAACTTTGGTACTATCACATCTTAGGGGACCTAACTGGCTGAACTAGCATGATCACAGGAAACCTAGTAATAAATAATGAACTGAACTTGAAGAATATTCCTATCCTCCTCAGTAGAGAGATCAAAAAATATTATGAAAAGCAGGGTCACGTCATAGAAGGATTATGAAATACATCCATTATATATCAAAGAAAGTCGCATTTTAAATATATGAGTGATCCCAAATAGAACATATGTAACATAAGATGAATGGACAGTCTTGAAAAAAAAAGTACTTGGTAAGAATGTCTTCAAGCTCAGCCGCCAGAGTTATCCCCCATCCCAATTATGGGTATCCACTTTATAGAGGCTAGGTGCACTCCTGGAGGGGTCACTAGAATCGATCCACGGCTAATATAACAGAATAAAAATAAATAAATTATTTGCCACAGCCTCCCTCAAGCAAAAATAATTATAATGACTCTTATAATGTTAAAAAATATCACAGAACGAATTTTTAAGCATTGAGAATTTACTTATCGTGAAAGGATTAACGAAATAAAATGAGGGGATAAGCAATTATATTTTATATCGAAAGAACGTGTAATCTGTCAAAAAAAAGGAAGATTTTTTTTTTTTTTATCAGGACATCGAAAGGAAACAAACAAACCTCTTCTTGGAATTGGATAAACAAAATCAAATTTTACTAGATAAAAATTTTATCTACGTAGTACAACTAATACAACTGAGTAAAGAAAGACAAATAAATATATTCGATAAAATCTGTTCAAATATTGTCAGGATATCCACGAGCCGGTTGTTGAGTCAAGATTTAATGTTGTCTTGGATTTAACTTGGCCAGACTTAAATCTAGAATTGACTATTCCGAAACTGAAAACATTCATTGCCAGTTTCCGTTCAGGTTTGGAGTAAACTAGTTCAGGATTAGTTTAATTATTGAGCCGGCCTGTTCCGAGACTGACGCTTAGGAACTAAACCTAACTCCTGACTCACCAACCGACCCTCTTAGTAATGATTTAAAGGATTTGCTTTTGCCTACGTACGAGTATACTTCCATCCAGCTAAAGCTCCTGCAAAAATGTATTCCTAGTTTAAGGGAATGTGGTTGGCTTTTAAATTGAAGGCGACAACAAAATGAAATATTCATAATTTCTTTTTTCGAGGTAAATTAAGTAAGTTCTAAAAAATATTGCCGATTGTAGTCAAAATCTTCTACAAACTCTACACTTGAGGGATCGAAATGAAATTTCTGTGAGTAATATATTTCTATCAAGTAGGAATTGACAAGTAGGCAAAGCAATTATCAAGCTCGAAAACTAATACAATTTATTTAATGATAAAACTCTATAAATGAAGGTACAACATTCTGCTTAACAGGTTGAAGCAACTAAATTCCATCACTCACTAGAGGAAATAATTAAATCCATCCGTTGACGAATGGGGGAAGGGATTACCCCGGGAGTGGAGCATTCATCTGTGGAAATGATGGCTGAGCCCGACGGTCCGCCCGAATGCATACTCTTCAATCTCTTCATTGTCCTCTTCCAGCCGACTCTCTCTCTTCATCAAATCCTCTCTCTCAGAGCGCATATGGATCCTCTGATCCTTACTAAGTACTCAGTGTGTCCCAAACATCAGTGGAGATTAGAACGAGACAACTTAGTGTTGCATCCGAGTAGTAATTAATAAGTGCCGAACCTACCATAAAGGAGGCTACTTGATGTTCTCAAGTTAAGATGATATAGAAAGTATTTATTTCAGATCAAAGAAACCTTAGGTATAATATATCTCTTTTTTATTTGTCAAGGAGTCATTGAAAAATGTAACCGCTGAGCAGTTGCCTACCGAATGACTATTGGAGAAGTATTTCATTTTTACAATCTAAATATCCATTTCACTCTAAAAGCTTAAACAATTTTCGGGAATTGTTGAAGAAGTTATGTTATAGTGGAAAGACAAATATTTATTTTGTCCAGATCCGTAGCTAATGGATATCTTCCAAAACGGTGAAGGAGAAATTTCGAGCCTCATTTCCTACAACAACTGTAATTAGCCCATTAGGGTTCTCTTTTCCAACAAATACATATGCCCTACTTTTCAATAATTTTTATGTGCGAATTATATATTTTCGATTATGAAATTGGATGTAAGATACTATCTAATTTACATGCACATTGAAAAAAATAAAAACCGGAGGTTAAGAAAAGAAGAAATATAAAAATTAAACTTTCTTATTAGTTGACTTCCGCATGATGATATAGAAGGATCAATCCTTAACTAAACTTTATTGCCGTTTGGACAAATTTATTTTCATTTTGACCTTGTTCCTAGGAAATATATGAAAGAAATGAAAAAATTTGAAATAAAATTTTATAGGTTGTTATTTTAAAGATCATTTTATATTTTAGTGGTTTTCAGTTTGTATTCAGTTTGTATTTTATAATCTGTGAAAATAGGGTTATTACTATATATATTGGTCATTGTATTTAGTTATGTTCTTACAACTATTGTTTGCTACAATCTGTTTCCCATGTTCTTACTAAAACGAAATTTAATAAATAAATAAGTATTATGATTAGTATTTCTTTCCCAGTGAATAATGCCGTCCCTGGGAGGCCTACTCTTAATGTAATTAGAATTAATTCGTCACTTCGGAGACAAATCAGAGTTGAAAAATACTCCAACACCTTTATTGTTTGCCGATCTTCATTAATGAACAAAAATACCGCAAAAAGAAGTGATATCTTCCAAAAAACAACAGCATTATAAAAATGACCCCACAGCAAAAAAGGGCTGCCGTAAATATGAGTGATGTCAAAAAGGCTGTCCCACCAGAAAAGGAATCGACGCTTCGCGCATCGGTTTATTGGGGAACACGTGTACCTCAGAAATGACGGCAGTTAATGATTCCAAGCAGAAGAATGCATCCTTCGGAGCTTTGCGCCTCGGCTTAGGAGATAAGAAAACTAAAATTAGGCGGGGTGTCTGACTGGAAACTCGGGTAGCGGTTAAGGACTTTCTACGGTTATAATTGTAATAGCTGCCGACAGACTATCTGTCTAATTTTAGCTTCCATATCTCCTAAAGCCGAAGCGCAATGCTCCGAGGGACACATTCATCTATTTGGGTACTTGGTGTTCAGCAAAATCTTCTAAACCGATGCGCGAAGCGACGATACTCCATTTCTGGTGGTGCAGCCTTTTTTATATCACTTCTTTTTACGTCTGCTCTTTTTTGCTTCGGAGAAATTTCTAAAATTCATTTGTTTATGGGAGATACAAATATGTAGAAGTATCATCAACGTTTAATAATAAATTAAAACGACGTGATGCAAGAAATCAATGAAACTATTAATTTTTACTTCTTGTGTCTGCATTTAAATCAATCGTTAGACATCAATGACATACTTAGCTTAAGAATTAAGGGGTTTAGGACAAGCTCAGAGCGAGAAGCCCCACAGCAGGAACCGTCGCCGGGTTTATTTATAATCTAACAGAGATTAGTAGCGGGGACACGTGTAAGTAAAACCGGCTAACAGGTGGTCGTTGGGAGCCGATGGCAACACAGAAATATCTTATTTATGAAAGAGCTAGATCTTTTTTTTCTGTTTTTTTTTTTATAGTTATAGTTTTCGTTAAATCATACACAAATAATCCTAGGAAAGGCAAAATGTATTGTTTCGATAGTATACCGAACCACGAATGGGTTATTATCTCTTTGAATTCATTAAATTTCCACCATTGCCTGTAAGTCCAGGCATTTTATTTTTTATAATAAATCAGAATGTTCAACTTTCCTGTAGTTAATCTACAGTTTTGTATATTCTAATATGTAAATATCACAATCTGCCACAATAAGTTATAATGCTAAGTTATTGTTTATTAGATTTGATGTTCTTACGTACTCTGGAATCGGGCAAGAAGTTTTAGAAACGGGTTAATCTAAAGGTTGCCAACATACTCTAGCCAGAGTGGGAAGATTGGGGTTAATTCCCGGAATTCGCCGAATAATGATGCTAAGTGCCGTTCTCTAGCTTAGTTCTAAGTTAACATATCCCTCCATCAGGGAATAAACTGGTATTAGGATATGGATAGGAGAAAATAAAAGTAATACAAAAACTATTTACTCCGAAGATAAACGAATTGTGTCGCTAAAAACTATCGAAGCCGACTTAGATCTCTGGTACTCGAAAATTTCAGAAATTTGTTCTGAAGCTTTTTAAACGTAAGGCTTTACGCAATTTACAAGAACATTTTTCAAAATGGATTAATTATAGAACTAGGTCATCAGACATTATGAATTCGTATATATTTTATTTATGAATTTCATATTTTATATAATTATATATTATATTATATATATTTTTTTTATATATATGACTCTGTATAGAACCTCCTTTCCTCATCTCAGTTGCCAGTTTCGTTTCTATTCCCTCATTACCTAATCCAATTATCATATAATATCTAAACTCCTCCAATCCTACCTAAAGCCATTACTTTCCGCAATCTGGATGCCCTCAATCGTGAAAATATCTTATCCGATCTACAAATCCTAGACTAGAATTGAGTATATCTCTGTTCCTCTATTGACTCTATGGTTGACTTTCTCATTTCCAAACTTCTCAACATCCTTAATACCCATGCCCTCCAAAACCTCTACTTTCCGTCGCAGACCTGCACCTTGTATGTGCCATGAAATTTAAGATCTGCAGAAGAGGCGTGATGCTGCCCGTAGACGCTTTAGTCGTACTAGGCTGACAGACGATTTACCATACTGCCAGGTGCACCGCAATTTGACACAAACAAGGACCCGTCCTGCCAAATCTACCTACTTTCATTAAGTCCTTTCCTCAGCCCCTTACTCCAAATCAAAATGGCTACTCCTTCGCAAACTTTCCCTTTGTGAACTGTCTAGATCCATTCCTTCACTAGTCATTCAAATTTCACCAGACTACTTAAACTCACACTTTATATCCGCTTCCTCTACCAATCCACCCCTTCTTTCTCTCTCTCTGGAGCATCTTTTAAAGATAAAGGCTTTTATTTTTCCTATATTTCCTAATACAGGAAAAATACTAATACTAGTCCAGATGGTATCCCCGTCAAATTAATAAAACTGTGTCTCCAAGAGGACATAGATTGAATGAGCGCATGGGCAAAGTTTAATGGATTAAAGTTAAACGCTACTCAGGCTATTGTCATTGGTTCCAAACCCCTTCTCATATCCAATGCCAACATTCCTAAACGACCAGCCTGGAACCACCATATTGCCCATATCTCTCGAGGTTCGATATTTATCCTCAAACTGTTTCATCGCTTTCGCTATCTCCTATCCAAATCCACACGTAGACTCATAATATCCTCCCTCATATTTCCCAATTTTGACTATGACTGTGTGGTGTAAGCATAGCTTTGTAATGTTTGCTGAAGGTACTCCGGGAAGTTCCTCCGTTCCACATCACTACGCTCTTCCCATCCTTCCGTAAACAGTATTTCCTAGGCACATACCTTTACGAAGTAATTACCAACCAGTACCCTTCCTATGTCTTCAATTCCGTGCCCCTCCGATTCAAGTCCTCTATCTACACCCAGTCCACAAGATCTCGGCCTTCTGACCTTTATACACCTTTCAATAGATCTGCATCGTTCCAACACTCCTTGATTGCCCGTTCCGCTATTTTATGAAATTCTCTCCATCCTAAAATCCGACATGCTCCTTTCTTAGCCACATTTAAAACTTTCCTTTTCCAATTCCTGCTCCCAACCCAGCCGGACGCTGCCTAACCACAGCAATATATTGTAATGCATCAGTTTTCGCTACATACGTTTTATGTACATTTCATCGTTGAGCTAGTTTGTTTGCTTTGTACATCTCAAGGATTCTTTTCTTTTTCTTTATGAATTATTTTCTCTATGATGACATTTACAATTTGATTGTTAAGAAATTCAAATATGCTCTTTATGTTGTTAATTTTGTGTAAATGTTTTAGATATTGATTCTCTTTCTTTATTTATTTTTTAACTGTATCATATTAAAATGTAAATTTATGTATATATATTATTATTTTTCTCACTATGATATGTAAATAATTATTTTAGTGATAAAGTTTTTGTTAAACGGGAGGATGTAATTATCTTTTCTCATTTTCTTTGTTCTTTTTTTATTAGTGCTCGTTTATATTGCTTCACAAGAATTCTTTTTTCTTTTATTTTATATATATATATATATATATATATATATATATATATATATATATATATATATATATATATATATATATATATATATATTTTCTTTTATTATTATTTGTTTCGCTGTACGCTTTAGATCATGTCTAACGGCAAAACTTTATAACATTTGTAAATATTTTATGTAAATTCTTTAAATGAAATTCTCATAATTTTTACAAACATATCCTTTACAACCGAAACTTAATATCCAATTTCTCCCCCAAAACTTCTGTTTTGTAGTCTTGCAAAGACTAACTATTAACAACAAGAACTTCTAACCTCTTAATTTTAAGTACACAAAATTATCATTCCATCTTAAACTAACATCAATTTTGTAATTGATAGATGTGGAGATGTAAAAGAGGATAAATCCAATTTTTCATGAAATATAAAACTATGCATAATTCAGGGATTTCCCCTTCTGATACACAATCTAAAGTTTGAATGTAAAATTAGATTGGATTTAGTACGTTTTGAAGATTCAAGCATGAACCAAAAAATAATAAATGACATAAAATGTATTTATTCTATTTGCATCTCCACGCCTCGTAAGAATTTCTTTTAAAATGAATCCTCGATTGATTATACGAATATTTACTTCTTCATATACAAATCTTTATACAACTACAAATTAATAAATCAGACACAATATTCACACCAAAAAAAAAAAAATTGAAAAATGAATTGTAATAGAATTTATAATTAAGTTATAGAATATACTTTCAAAGTCAGGTCTGATTAATGACTTATTGATGATATTTATTTATAATATTTCTGATTAGGTACTGTTATTTGCATTAATTTTTTCTGTTTGTCAATATGAATATTATCCATTACCTATTTCAATCAATCTATGGCTTCAGAGCTTTCAATATTCGCATAATAATGCCAATCTTCATATACAATAATAATAATACTAATAATAATAAATAAGTATTCCCATTGCTTGAACAGGTGCATAAAATTAGATAAATACCTATATCACTTTTTATCGTGGAGTAGATCAAATTAAATCGACTTGATCAAACAAAAGCTAGACTTTTTTTTTTAAGTTATATAAAAAATAAGTAAGCAAATTGACTCCTAGGGTAATAGACAAATAACGGTTTAGTTCCATTGTCCTCACGCTGTGTTGTCCCTAATGGTCGGAATTATTTAAGGTAGGAAACGAGCACCTGCTTTTTCTTTGTCCTCGCTAACAGTAAACACAAAAGGGGAAAAACAAATGCATAATTACTTTTTTAAATAAAAACAAAAGAATAGTGCCATTAGTCCAGGCGCGATAGTTAATTTTTTTAAATAGATTTCCGATGGACTTTCTCAACGTGAAAATTTGGAGAAAAAAAATATTAGAAACAAATTGTATATGTTTTAGATAAAATCGGAGTATAGCAACCTAGTGAGAAAAAAAATCAAGCATGCTCAAAAGTTGTTTTTTTTTAACAATTTTTATTTGTGAAAAAAAATTATACCTGATAGCATTCAAAAATAAGGAGTGAATGAGTTGTAAACAACTGAAGTTGGTCACCAACTTTTCGCAAAAACAATTGGCCTTGTAATTGTCGCTGGAACATGTTTCTGGCATTAAATTGTGGCTTTTAGTAATACCTGTCAGCAATAAAAATCCCATGGAATAATTACAGTAACTTTGTTATAAACGCGAAAATGTGAAAGCAAGTGTTCACGAGCAAGGTCTAAAATAAATCTAGAGCGATTTTTCAAAGCGTTATTTGTTCGCAAAGAGTTTCTCTGCAATCCTATTTTCATGAAATATATGTGAGCTTCGATTAAATAGCTCAAATAGACGTTTGAAAATTGGATTTTTTCTTGCTTCGGATGCTCGAGGGTACGAGCGAAAGGGAAATATTACTTACCTCGAAGATTTGCTATTATTTCTTCATAAATTTTTTATTGAAAACCATTGCACCATTGTAGAACCACAATTCAAGCTTAATTTTCCTACGATGATTACAAGCCCTGTAATTAAATGTCCTAAAATTTCTATATATCACGGCTTTTCATTATTTTTTGAAAAATAATGAAAAATCGGAATAATAATAAAAAATCGGAAAAAAAATAAAGTTTGGACAATTGAACTCGATCTACAATTTTTCGTAAAAAACGCGAAATAGGGACTTTGGGGACATTTAATTACTGTGCTTGTAATTGTCTTAGAAAGATATTTCGACGCCTTAATTGTGATTTTTCATGGGCCTATCAACAGTAAAAAAATCGAGTACACAACAATTCCCCTACGCTCGCACAATCGAGCACCCGAAACAGCACGTATATTTCATGCAAATAGCGTTGTAGAGCAACTCTTTTCTAGCAAATAACGCTTTGAAAAGTCGATCTAGGTCCATTTTAGGGATTGTTCAAGCCGTTTTTCGTGAACACCTATTTTTAAACTTTCGCGTTTTCAGTGAAAAGTTATTATTATTTTTGTATGAAATTTTCATTACAGGTAGGTATTAATAAAAGCCACAATTTAACTTCACAAACATGTTCCTGCGAAAATTACAAGGCCTGTCATTAAATGTCCAATAATTGCCATGTTTGTCATCTTAAATATGAAAAAACAACTTTTCGGCACGTTTAGGAATTTTTTTCACCAGGTTGCTGCACACCGATTTTATCTAAAACAAATAAAATGTATTTATATTATTTTTCTCTTAATTATCATATTGAAAAAGTCCATTCGAAATTTATTTTTAAAAAATGATTATTTTTTCCCAATTGCGCCTGGACATCATCGCCTAAGATTGTTATAAAAAAAAAAAGTTTATCTGTCATTTATAGGGTCAAAAGAAATTTATTTAATTTATTGTTTTATTAAAAACATAACAATAATATCTCATAAACATGGGAGTTAAGAATATTATTAGTTATTTAATTATATCCCCCAATAACAATAATAAAAGTAACTTTACTTTAATTAATTTAAATATCTAGGATGTTGGTAGACGGAATTATGCGTCACCTTTACCCGCCAATTATAATTCAAGTAGAAACGTCACATCGACTGAAAGAGCACGTAGAATTTTTGGTCTTGATAATAAAAGAATTACTAAAAAGATCATCTTTGCTGAACCGGCGAGTATTTGTCTTAAGGTAATCGACAGAGACGTCGATGGGAGGATTGTGTTAGGGTTGATCTTATGGATTCGGGTTTTGATAGGATTCAGTGGGGGAGGGGAGAGAGAGGTCTTCAACAAGTCTTCACTGTTGACCTCGATTGTAGATGGTTTCGCTCAGCCTTTTGTTTATTCAATAAGAATCTCATTCATATTTTCATATGCATATGCAACTAGAATTATTTAAATTTTTGAAAATATTTTTCTTCAGGCATAATAATCAAGCTCTGATTGGAGAGACACATAAACGCGTAGCTATAAGCTTCAAAGGATTGATTCAATAATGTGACCTCGCTCCTGTTGATGTTCCTGAAAGTTACTTTGGAAGAAAAGTTTCCAGGCTCTCTTTCCACCAATGAGAAAGGAAAAACAAATATTCATATTCTCTCAAAGTCCCCATGTAATGGGTTTTGATATAATTAATATTTTAATAGTAAGATTTATTTTAGTAATAAGATTTATTGATTTAAGAGTAATAATAAGATAATTAGAGTGATAATAAGTAACAAGATTTAAACATGGCGTTACAGTTCTCTTCACCTCAACAGTTTTCCTCCACTGATCTGTATTCAACATTGAAGCCATCCATTGCCTTATTCCACTTTGACGCAGATCGTCCGCACTGTAGACCAATGATCATGGTTCACATGTTCTTTTCCTATAAATAGCATGCTGAAGAGACGCACTTCCAGCCTACTCGAAACCAAAATTGGCAATGACTTACGCCCTGTCAAAGGTGTGTGGCAGAGAGTAAGAAACAATATTATGTTACTGACATAATAGTAATTCGTAACTAAAAATATATAAAGCATCGAAACGTTAATAGGTAAAGAAGTACAAAATTAAAAAGTTTTCGGTTCCGCACAAAATACGAATATTTACTCCAACCATTCTCCCCTAGTACTTTCGGGTGATACGTATTGCAATGTCCTCTTCACATATTACTATTTTTAGACTCTTGTAGAACAATGTGAAGGACCAACATTTAACACGTCCTACGTGTTGTCCCACAAAGGTAATCCAGTATCGATTGTAGTTACACAGGAAGGAGTGTGAACGCCTCTGTCACGAATAATACTTGGTTCCCCAAGAGCTCACGTAATTTTTCTCAAAAGATATTTGATGTGGAATGGCATCACGGTAAAAATCGAAATTAAGGTTGTAAAAAATTAGGTACGCATTACTATTCGACATGCACCATATTGTGCATAATAATAATAGCTTCAGTATTATTGAGCATTCAACAGGCAGAGGTATCAATATTTAACTTCGTTTTGAAGGTCATTTTTTTAGCTAATGAATATGATAGTTTAATCTAATATAAATTATAATAAAATTGGCGATCACTATGAATTGGCAAGCTAAATACATTCTTGAATTATCATCTTGGCAATGGCAGTGAACATTCGAAGGACGGAGTAGTGAAAAACAGGACCACGAGAACCAAAGTTGTTTATAGTGACCATAAATTTCATGTCTTCCAAGTAAATATTCTCAATTAGTACGGGTCTCTCAAATAAAAAGGAAAAAAATTGGATTGATAGTAATGGAATGAACTTAAGAGGGATAGTTGGACTAAAGTGCGCGCTAAATGATTCCGATTTGACGGAGTGCTGGATGCAGTAATTTTCATGAGGATTAAATTCATTTTATATACTTACTATCTACCGCTAAAGTAAATTTAAAAAAAAAAAAACTGTATTTCTGGTTGTTTTTTACGTTTCGTATTTTAAAAGGCAAAACCAAGATTGTTCCATATTTTGGTCGTTTTAAATTTCAAACTATTTTAATGCTGGTTTTCAGCGTTAAATAAATAATAAAATAATATCAAAGAATACTGGTATAAGTATTTCATCTAGATCTAAACATTTTATTGTATGGCATCTACAAGTATGGTTCTAGAAAATATGATTTTAACAAAAACAATTTATATATATATATATATATATATATATATATATATATATATATATATATATATATTAAATTTTTTTCTCTTGACACTATAGGCAATGGCGATCTCTGGCCCCGTGATGTGGTATTCTTACAGATATTTATTGCTTGCGGGAGCACTGATAGCCTGGAGGGGGTCCACCCAAGCTCTCATTGCTACGAACCATGGTTTCCATGGTGCAGCGGCAGGCTACCCACAGCTCCATAACCGGTCCCTTTTGGGCCAATTAGGCAGTATCCTTTGCATCGACTCACTCAGGTTCAAGAACAGTGTGACAAATCGGTCTCGATCCACGGATTCTGGCTGTTCGGAATTAACAGGCGCACGAGGACCTATATTCCTTTCCCCAAAGCAGACCGTCCACGGACCAAACCTCCGGGCGGCTATTTTACATCTTGGAAAACCACAACGCGATTCACAATTTAGATCCACGGGGTAGGGTCATCACTCCTATTCTGTGTGCTGTGTATCATCAGCCCGGCCTGTGTGAGTAGCCTCCAGAAGGCTGGCGGGACTCACTGGGAGGGGTGCTCAATTGCTTGAGGAATTAAATTAATTATTAATTAACTTAGATTAAATTATTGCCGGCATTGGGATTGGAACTGACAACCTTTGGGTTTGTAAGTAGATGCACTTTTGCAAGCGCGCTAACCTGCTCGGCTACCCAGAGTCCATATATATATATATATATATATTTATGTTTATGGAGGCACAGCGGTGTTCATAACGGTTTAAAAAATCTAGTTGAGTACATGAATATATGAGCATGCATTCGTTGTATTTTACATATTGTTTCTCAAACATAATATGATAAAAATGATACGAGATAAAAGCGCTGTGATAAAAATAAAAACTTATCAAAATTATTGGGTCAATATCCCGTATCGTAATATCCTTTGGCCCGATAGCGAATCCACAGTCCAATCAGCTCAATCAATGCATTTGCCACTGGCTATTTTAAGCAATGTTTCCAAATAACAATGACCTCGTCTATTAAAAGAGATTAAGATGCGTTTGTATGCGCTATGTTTAACCGTAACTTCAGTCTACCAGACAAAAGAGGCTGGTTTGGACAAACATTTTTTTGGAATGATGGGATATTGTATTATTGAGTACAAAGAGTTTTTGTTTTCTCAATGAAGGGTTAACAAGTTGCTAGGTACTAGATTGTTAGCCAACCACTCATACCCGTACAGGGGATTTTGCAACTTGTTTTAAACTTACATCAATAAATCCGGATTAACAAAGATTTCAATAAAATTATTTAAAGATAAATCCGAACCTATGTTCTACCATGATGGTGAGCCATGATTAATGTCTAGATTAATTAATTTAGGTTTTCTAAATCAGACCGCTACTTATTTTCTGCCACAGAGCTTAGTCGACTAAGTCCTAAAACTAACCCACTAAGCAATAATCATAAAGATTACTAGAAATCGTATCCAGGATTCTCTAGCAGAAATAAAGCCATTGTATAAAAAAATAAAATAAAAATAGTCTAACTTGTATTAAATATTATGTACCTATCTGATAAGGTTGGAAAAAACACTTCACACCGATGTCAATTGATGTATGGATTTTCTAGAGAAATCAATATTGAATATAGATTAGCAATGGACGAACCAAATGTTGTTATGTTATGTTAGTTTCCGGAGTCACAATGAACAGAGCACTAGATTGAGAGCCATGGTTTGACTTACGCTTTCTGGTTCCAATAAACCCATAAAAAAATTGTGCCTGACATTTTTCAGGATATAAATCAGATGGTTTGACACCGACAAGATGTAGATCTAGTGTAAAGCCCTGTGCAACGATGAAATATAACTCCCTCTCTCCCTACCCATCTATCCCTTGCCCCATATAAAGAAATTTATTGAAATGTAGATTTAAAAAACAAAAAATACTTGGCAAAATTGGCGTATTAATACTGATTGGAATATATCACGAAATGCGAAATACGCAAGAAATGGCGAAAAAATAAAAGGTGGACACATGCAGATTTCTTTATCAGTTGACATCCGCATGATGGTATATAGAAGCATCAATCTAATTAGGGATTGATAAAGTATTTGCCACTTCTATAATTGCAAAGTAATGTAGCTTTCAGGACGTTTCCATTTTCTATTTTAATCTGTTGTTCAATTAAAATTTTGTATCACTTATTTATTTCGTGCGCGAATTAGTCGTTTTAATTTCGATTTTTTTTTCTTTGTATGTGAAATTTTATTATGTTGTGAAAATATAATCGGTTAACTTGAAAATATATATAAAAATTAATGTTATAGTGAGGTAAAAATACTAATATGGAAATATATCTGAAGGAAATATTATTTAATGATAATAAAAATATATATTAATGAATAGATTAATTAAAAGTATCAATATTATTTATATATTATTTCTAAGGTTTATAGACAAACAACATAAGGAAGTATCATGTGGATGGAGGTCGAGAGGGTAAGTCCAAGGAGATGAAAGCCTTTTTCCTTTAATTAACTCCAGACTGCTACTTTGTGAAATAGACCATCTTGAATTTTTTTTTAGCGTTTTGATTAGTTTTACATTATTGCAATCGCGTGCACTAATTCGTAAGTTGATTGTTATGTCAATCAAACGTTATATTGTTAGGTGCATGTGCACTAAAAAGCTCTTCCATAAGTTGTTTATCTTTACCTACTTACAATTTTGATGGATCAGGTAGTAGTGTGACATCTTCAGAACTATATCCCCTCGAATCCTACGCTTTTTTAAAAGAATTTTATGCCTGTATTTAGGTGCTCAGATCGGCCAACGTTCGGGCGATTTATATTATTTAAGGGCTAGTTCCTTTTCATAACATGGAAAAAGTCCGTAACGTGGTTGTATCCACTACTGCTTTCAGATTTCAAAATCCAATTCTTGGTTTGGGTTAAAACTTTGAACGTTATGTATTGTCTTGACGAGATAGAGTTCAATTTTTTGAAACTTTTTAAGAATATAAATTCATTCATTAATATAATTTTATGTTTAAAGTTTAAATATCACGTTTCTGCGAGAGCAACATTAAAACTAAATAATGTGCCTAATTTTTATATAAATTCGAATAATGCCTAGTATGCCTACATAGAAATTAATGTGGAATTGATATGTACTGATATTCGTTATTCTAGGGTAATATTGTTTTAAGTCATATATTATGGCCGAAGGGTGGCTCTGAATCATTCCATGGTTAAACCCTTGTATCAGTTTATTACCTTAATTTTGATGAATGTTTGATAAATGTTAGGAAGGAGGTTGTTGTTTAGTAACCAAGGCCATTATCAATTTGAACATGTCTGATTAGTATGATAGCAATAAACTTGACTACTATTGAGATATTCTTAAACTTAGAAGTAGGAATATTATATTGGCCAATTATTAAACAATGTTAATCACTAATCAGGCCTTTGGAAAGATATCCAATTTAGAGGACGCAACAAGTTACTCATATTTAATCATAATTTTAAATAATTTTGGGATAATCATCCTCAATGATTGCCCAGTGGCATCCCTATACAGATTTATATTCGCAGCTAAAATATAAGTCAATCAAATCTAAATAAAACATAGCATAATAGATCATTTAATTCAAAGAAATGAAGCAAATCCATAAAGTAAATTAAACAGTAAACAATTACTTATAAAATTTTTGGAGCGGCCTACAGTGTTTCTATAAATAATTGGGTAGGGATGGGAAGTGACACCTGATTGAGTAGGCGAGGTAGGTATTTTCCAGGAGTGTGATGGAGAGTATGAGGCTGTCAGGGACAATACAGGGCCAGCTCCTGCTCACAATACCCTCCACTGATCACTTTTTTATTCACTATGGCTATACTAGAGTTATTCCCTCCAATACAGTGGCCTCTGACATCTCTGCCCCAACTATATGCCCAGAAATTTACCAAATGTAAACTTGGTCCTTTGCAACAACCGCTCGCTCATACCAACGAATCGGATATCAATAATTAACTACACATTCGCATTTATATGAGTCTTAGTGAATATATTAGTTATAAAACATTCTGTGCATAACTATTAGATCGAGAGAGCGGTCGTGAAACGGGCAAGAGAACTCTTTTGAACCGTCGCGCAGTGGAACAAATTATCAATCTATCGGGACAAAATTAAGGAGTTCGAAATTAAATCTAAGCCCAGTTTTAGCTTTAAAGGATACTCTGATCAGTAAATCACACAATAGCCATCTCCCCGAAATTATTAGTTTTACTGTAATACAGAAATTAAGGTAAAATGATAAATTTGGCAATTACTTGAAAAAAAATCTTTTTTTAAAAATAATTTTAAATTAATAATTAAAAACTTCATCAATAAATGAAACTTACAAACAAACAAAACCTCTATTTATAATAATTGAATAGTGAATTGCAGAAACAGCACATGTCCAATTCTAAAAAAATTTCAGGAGGCGCAAAAACATATTACTATAGAGAAGTTATGCATTATCATTTCTTCAAAGCGACCTTTAACGTTTAATATTAAAAAAAGTATTGCAAAATAGTGCTTTGTGTTTAGTCCCATTGAATTGCAGTTATTAGAAAATAATCAAAATAGAGTACAGAAATAATCTTGTTAACATTGTTAACTTCCACAAAATGAAACATTCTGGCAGAAAATCCTAGCGGCCTTTTTAAGAACTAACATAAATGAATTGCAGGAAGCATACAAGGTTCAGAGTATGTGTAGTTTCTGAAATTCACATAAACTTACAACTGTCGAAACTACTCTATTTTTCAAAGGGCATATATGGTTTCTGTGCCTATTAAAAGTCTATATACAAAATATTATGTTGAAGTAAAAAACTAATTTTCGAAAAAATTGAAATATAATGTTTCTGCAATTCTCGAATCAATTAAAAAAAAACAAACACAAAAATTAAGAAAAAACGATAAATTTTCAATTACATAGGAAAACTTTATAATTAAAGCAATTTTCTAGTATCTCTGACAAAGGTTTTAAATGCTTTAATAATAATTTCGTACCTTGACCGAATCGTTTTATTACTTGTTCGTCTAAGTCAGTGATCTGAGAATCAACGGTACAATTTCTGATATATCATCGGGCAGTGTTTCCATCGCTATTTGAACCACCTCCATATTTTGTTATTTCCACGATAAAACTTAGCTCAGATTTGAATCGTTGTTAAACTTTGGTTTTTAGTTCTCCATCTGTATCCTCTCATTTTTTCAAATCAAAACGATATGCTAATTGCAACAGATCTTAAAGCATTCCGATCCTTGCATGAAGCGTGGATCCTACAAATATATGTAATGCTCTTTTATTTCATTACTAACGAGTGTGCATAAATCTGTGGAATAAAAGTTTTTAGGCATGCCTAATCAGCGTGTGTTTATAAAAGCTCTGAATCCAACAAATTAATACGCATAGGTTCTTGTGCAGTGCATATTTAGAGAACCGTAAGATATAAAAATGTTTGTGTAACATTTTGTACCTTCATTTGTATAACAATTTGTACTTTACACCAATAAACTTTTTTTTTGCCTCAGGTGCTCTAAATGAAAAATTGGAAGATAAAATATCTCGGAGCAAAGCAACAAAAATCAGTTCAAGGGAAAAACGAAGTGATAATTAATTCCGCAGCTAATGATAATATGAATCGTACTTTCCTTTTTTTTATCCTTTGATAGCAGTCATCAAATGGTTTCAGTGCGCCCAGGTTCGGTTGGCGTTGACTTTTCCAATTCTAAGTGAAGATCCTAAATTTTCTGTGAAGTACTTTCGAAATTTAGAAATAAATTTCTATATGTTTTTTAAATTTATTATTTATTCATACTTATTTTGGTGTTGCAGGTTATTTCTTTCTATCACGTCGAATGGTGTAAGAAAAATATTAGTTTTCCTTTGAAAAAGGTAAATAGCCACAACATCTGGCACGATGTTTTTGAGGTCGCCATTTTGAATATGGCACCTTTTGATACGGACCTCTACAATAAAATATTTCGATTTACTTAGACCCTTACGTTTTACAAATAATGATTCATCATTGATTTAAATTATGTAAAAAAAAAACTAATAAAAATTGTTGCGTCTTTTTTCCCACCATAAGCGTGGAAAATGAGAAAAGGGATAAATGGGAAGAGTTAGTAATGAGAGTGAAGTAACTGACGGGAGTTCCTTTGTCAGTGGACGATACCAATTCGGCGGGCATTTAAGTCCTCATTCAGCTAATGGCTCATTCATCGAGCAACTCATTCACCACAGCACTAAACATATCTGTCCTTTCCATTACTTTATCATCTACGAACCTCCGAATTGAACGACCATGTTGTTCTCAGTCCATCTTAGCTCGTTTGACTTAAGTTCATAACTATCGATTGGCCCTACACAATTATGATAAATATTGTTTCCTAAAGATCTTCGGTAGTTTATAATAGCAATTTTCTTGGTGCATATGTCGTGTCTAGCATGTTTAGTTTACATTAGGACTGATTAAAATGTATATCCTACTATATACTTGCTTCGGTAGTACATTTATTAAAATCTTTAAAAATAAGATAGTACTATAGATAAATAAACGGGTGATAACAGTTTGGGATGCCATATACCCACTAATGACATAGCTTACGAACGCAAGTTCCACCAGATGCCATAAGATGCTATCCTGCTGGCAGCCTGGATAACTCGCTTATAGTCCCAAAGGTTGGACCGATGCTGCACCTGCTACCTCTGATGGAATTACTCTTGTCGGCGAATATCACGGAATGGTACCAACATACCTAGTTCTATCTTCGAATCTTTTTTACCAAGGCTGAACATAGGTTGAGTTTTCTTACATTTCATTCTTGAATAATATTTCCAAGTAGGTCTTCTTCAGTTGAAATGAATGTCATAAAACATATTTTGTGTACTCATTTATATTAATATATTATCTTTATAGCAATGAGGAGAAGAAAAACCAATCAATATAAAACTGATTTTATGAGCGTCATGTCAAATCATAACATGTCTGAAATCCTGAGAATTAGCAGTATTTGGAAAGAAATCAACTTGAAAGTTTTTTTTTTCTCATTACACTGGTGTCAGGTTGATGCTGTCATCTGGATACAGGTAGTCCAAGACAGTTTCAATATTTTTGAGTAATTTCGAAACCAACAACTGCATTCCTGATATGCTCAAGAGCCGGACAATGGTCGAAGTTTGAATCTTCCATATCCTCCTGATGGGATAAAGAGCATACAATACATCCATTCTTGTGTAAATACTGCCGAAAGTTACTTAAGTCCTTCAAGCATCTCGGAAGCAGAGGACGATTGTCTACGAGATAGTTTCAGGATTAGGCAACAATTGGAAATCATGATTGGCTTTACGTTACCTCGTCAATTTTAAAGTTCCTCAGTTTACGGTACGTGTTGGATAGAAAGGCAACTACAAATTTAAGAAGTTTGACTTATCAAACTGATTACTCATAGAACTAGGAAAGAAACTCAAATAAGGGATTCTTACGCAGAAAATGAAAACATATTGAAATTGTTTTTAAAAAGATGAAGAATTAATTAACTGATTAGAATGACCATTAAATAAGAAATAAAGACAACTTGAAAATGGGCAAACAATCCCGATACGTTGTTGGTTGATATTCATCGAAAAAGAGAAAACAAATTTAAAAAGGATTTTATTAATTTCTGTAATCAAGAATCACTGAAGCTGATTCCTAATCCCTAATCTGATGACGTTCTCCATCAGGTATTTCAAATTATAACTGTTTTTAGTGTCATTACAATCTAAGTAATAGTGATATAATGAAGTATTCAATTCTATAACTCCTCCATCCATTACACATCATAAATATGTGTGATCTGTTTTTATCTAATTCCATTCAACAAAGTACAGTGATAAGATTATTAATACATGTTTCATTTTCATTCATTATTAAAACATGTTACATTTTCTAATGTAACTTTTATGCTGATTATTAGGATTAGTGCCCTAATTTATTGTGACATTGGCAGAGAGGACGAGTTTTCCTACAGGTTGCCAACCTGTAGCCAGAATGAGACCATACAAATTTTGTTTTGTTTGTCCTCCACGAAGTAATTCGATTAACCCACAAAGGGTGGAATCGAATAGGCCCCCGCTTCTGGTCGGAATCCACTGGACTGCTGTAGATTATGTATCACAGTATAAGTATACTGTCATGGCTTTGAGGGTGGAGTATATAACTGTTGTACATAAAGCTGATGGAATGCTTTTCAATCGATATCCAATCTTCCCTTGTATCGATTTTACGTTATGGCGTACATTACCGAACTTAATGCACAGGCCCTATACGATTAAACGAACTTTTACGGTCATTCCTGACCGACTACAATATAAATATAGCCAAAGCATTTATTATCAGTACTCAACCTACCTTCAATATTGACTTGGCCCAACCTTTTTAGAAATACAGGAATGCCATTCATTAGAAGAAAATCAGGAATTCGTATCAAAGAGCACTCACCGAATTCGAAATTAGAATATTATTCGCGTTTTCAAGGCCAGTTCTTCGTTTCAGCTTGAATTAAAATGTTACGCAATCAATAAAAATACAGGAAAACATTTAAAAACTCAATAAGGGATAAAAACATAAAAGAAAAAACGATGGAAAAAAAAGCAGCGCTCTATCCAGATATTTCTATCGTTGTTGAGATTTACTTAATACTTCATAATACTTAATACATTTACTTAATCACTGTTAAGATATGCTAATTTTCTTAGGCCGTATTGAAGTCGTTAAACATTAAATTGTCCGACTAATAACGAGGATAAATGATTAACATTTTTAATCACGAGTTGAATTCATTTCAGAATAAATTTATTTTTATCTAGATTTTCACAGTAAAGGTACATAAATTTTTAAAAACATTATTCTATATAATGACCTTCATTTTCTTCAAACTTTTCCCAACGTAAAAGCTAAATTTTGGGAAGATATAAAGTCAGAAGACTTTTTTCCTTTTTTTTTTTATCTGAAAATCATTTTCAAATATATTCACACTAATAAAGTTGTCTGAAAACCTATAAAAGGTAAAACCTATTATAAAAGTGTGGGGAATAAGGAGGGTATGGAAGAACTTCGTAGTGTAGTTTCTTAAATTTTCTGACATTTTGATGTGGTTTATGAGTATAGGACCCTTCCGACTTCTCAGTGCAGATTTTTTGTAGAAAGTGTTTAATGGATTTGCTCGATTCCGTTATACGACGATGTAGACAAAATGGAATGGTGAATAATTCTATCGAATTATAATACTAGGAAATGCTCTGTTTTTTTTTTCTTAGGTAGCAATGAAACACATTGGCAAAGCAATTTCTAATAGTCCATGTGGTAACTTATATTTTTTAAATTTATTTAAAGCCTTACGCTACCTTTTAGCCAATACAGGTATTTTCAGCTTTGGAGTGTTCCTTATGTCTGCATAACATCTAACAACTTAAAAGTAAAAATTATGAGGTAACTATCTCATTTACAAAAAACAAATTGATCTTTCATACTTTTACAACGGACGATTCGTCGATAGATTTGTTTTACAAGTCTTCCAGGGGCTAAAATGTAATCAATTTCTACAACGAATTGGGGTTGCTCTATCCTTCCTTCTGCAAACAATATTTCCTTAGCTTCTTCTTGAACCGAACATACTACTTTCTCATTTTATTATCGAATCACTCCAATTGGAATTGTTAAATATCCTCCAGAATCGTCAGATCCCGATCATCCAACCTCTATCCTCTTCCTCCAGACCTGCAGTAAATCCTTCGTAATCCGCTCTAAAATTTTCTTCCTCTCAGAGAGAATTTAAGTAAAAACGTGGCGCTAGCTCTTTAAAGATATTTAAATCCCTTCTATTGCATCATCTTTTTCTTCTTCAAGTATATAGTTTATGAGCATTTTTAATTGATTTTGTTTGATAGCAAAAAAAAAAAACAATATTTTTTAAATTATTATGATTCAAAGAGACTTGTACTCCAGAATTAAGTTGTTTTTTGTTTTGTTTCATTTCAAAGGATGTTATTTTGAAAATCAATTATGTGAAAGCTTAATTTTGTGTTATATTAATTAAAAATTGTTATAACTATTCATAACTAGCCAATTCATTCATTGTTGAAATCATTTATGAATATTTTCCGACGGATCACTTAATTTCAACTCATGTTAATAAAAAATAATCCTAATATGTTAATATTAAATTGATATGGGTACTTCAACCACTGAGGTCTGGTTCGTCCTGTATAACCAATTGAAAAATTCCAATCACTTAAAATATTTTTACTTTCTTGTAAGCTACTTATCTATTAGTTATCTTTGATACTATAAATTTTATTTAATTTTTTTTAATAATATTTGTAAAAAAGTTGATAAAAATATAAAATTGTATTTAATTTTTCGACACATTTAAAAAAAAATGTTGGATGTATATTTAATGAATTCTTAAATAATCATTGTTAAAAAATTAAGTTTCCTGGAGAAAAAAAAAATCGTCATAGTGCTTATGCTATCTCATTAATATTGGAATTTATTGTAGTTTATGAAACCCCATATATATTTCATACCATAGAAATGAAATGAAATACGTCTATAATTTGTTCGGTTTAAATTGAGGATGAATTGTACAGCTTTATTTATTTTCAAATAATGAACATTTAAAATCTTCAACAGTCAAGTACCCATCACTGCCAACGGAACTGCTAAAACTTAAAAAAATGAAACATAAATGTTAATGATACTTTTCGTACCGCAGACAAGAAAAACATTTCATGTAATCGTAAAACTGCGCCTAGCGCATCAAGTATATCATAGCGCATAACACTCCATTGGGCTGACAACAGGAGAAACTGGAAACGCTTCTACGCTACTATGCAACTTAATTGAAATAATCAACAGAGGTATAAAAATTATTTTGACGTGGATCAATGCTATAACAGTAGCATTTAAGGAAATGAGCGAGCAGATTCGTTGGCTAAAGAAGCTAGCTGCTCATGATTCACAATCACCAATTGTTTTCAACCGAGTAGCTCCATCATTCATTAAGAAAAGTATCAAAGCGGAATCATTGATTAATTTGGGAAGGATAGGCAGAAATCTATTGCAGGACGACTCTTGCACAAGTACATTCCGAGCATCACACTACAAAACCACCATTAAGCAAAAAGTGCACATAACTAACTAACACTATGGCTGACCGAACATGGACGAACTAAACATTATTCTAAACGCTTCCAACTAAGAAATACGGGCACTTGTGGCTGAAAGACCCCACAAACATTCCAACACGTTTTATTCAAATGTAACCTACAAGAAAACAACAGAATAAACTTAATCAAGACCATCATAATGCAGAGGGACATTTTGTCTGCTCCTGAAAAAAATCTATTTACTAAATATGGTACAGGAAGGAGTTCGCCACCTCGATCGACTCAATCTACTTAATATACTTAATCTACGCCAGTAATTATAATCTACTCAATATTCAAACTTTGGCTCCCGACATCTTTTGTTTGTGGTGGTTTAGAATTCTCTATTTTTATTTAATTGTATTGTCCATTTTATAATATTAATGAATTTATTCATTATTTTAGTTTGGATTTTTTTTCTTTTATGCTATAATTTTGTTTTGTTTTTTATTCAGTTTGTTTTGTTGTTTTTTATTCATAATTTTTAATTGTTTGTACTTTATAATTTCGTGTTTTGTAATGTTCTTTTTTAATTTTATATTTTTTCATTAATTAATGTCCATATCAAATGCCATTAAAATATTACTATACAGGTAGTATGCAGCATGGGATCTGAATAAATTAATAAATACACGATATTCCTTAAATCATGTAATTTAATTTACCTACTTTGTTTATCATTCTTTAATATTTTTTCCCCTTATCTTAACTTTGAACTGCAATAGTTTGTAGGTTTTTCTCGCTCAAACATTTAGTAAATGTAATTAATATTAATATACTATTAATTAACATGTAAATATTGCGAACTCATTTTTGAAAATAATGGACTTATACAGTAGTCCACATCCTTAAGAAAAATGTTTAAGCATCGTTATGCTATCCGCTTAAACAATATTCTTAATGTAAAAATATTCATATTTATCATGTGAAACGTAGAAATTTTTTCTGTAATTCTGCATAAATAACCGCCCGCTAACGATCTTTAAATACTTTCACTTAAGGGAGTGGGCCGTAAATCTGGGGGTAGTATTAATCTCAACAGGAGCCAAGGGGGAAGTCATTAATTTTAGCAAATGTTCGCCTTAATTAAAATATTTTACCTCTAATTATCATTTCATAAATTAATATCAAAATAATTTTGTATCACTAAGTAAATGCATAAAAATGAACATTTTCTTGAGCATTTATCTTGTGATGGCATTGTCTTCTGCATCTGTTACGATTCACTGAAGGCCTCTATTTATTCTTCGACTTGGGTATATGTGTAGATTAAGTTAAATTAGATTAAATAAAATGTGTAGTTATTTATTTTATTTTTACTTTCCCTTATCTATATACGAAGTATATAGCAAGGGGAAGTATTGTGATCCTGAAAATTTTCGAATTTGAGTTTTCGACGGAAATACACGTTTTAAGGTCCCCTGAGTCCAAATGACTAAGTCCCGCAAAATGATCTGTGCATCTATGTGTATGTGAACAGTCTAGATCAAAAACGAAAAGTTGTACGATACTGAAATTACGTATTTAAGGTTGGCACATGCATGTGATGTTACAGCAACATTTTCGTTAAAATCGACTCACCGGAAGTGCCACTTTATATAATCGATTTTAAACTTTTTTAAAATTTCATCGAAAACGGCTCTAACGATTTTGATAAAACTTGCCTAAATTATTCTTCATAAAGACCTTTAACTTTTCATATATGTGGTACATCACCGAGGAAATGCAGGGAAAAAGTTATGATGAAAAGAATTTTATTTACGCATAACTTAAAAAGAATGAATTTTATAGTAATTTATCTAAAGATTTGTATGAAAGGTAATTAAATCATCTAAAAAAAAAAAAAAAATCATCAAAATCGGACCAATAATAGCAAAGATATAGCGCATCGGACTAACCGGAAATGGTAATTATATCATGGATAGTACAATTGTTTACAATTTTCTCGAAAACAGCTCTAAAGATTTTGATGAAACTTATCTAATGTCTTCTCCTTACAGCCCTTTAACTTTTCATTTATGTGGTATATCACCCAGGAAATGCAGCGAAAAAAGTTATGATGAAAAGAATATTTTATTTGCGCTTAGGCGCTTTATGAAAATAAACCGTTTTATACCAAACTTAAGCATGCAATTTATAGTAAATTATGTATAGAATTATATGAAAGATTATTAAATTATCTAAAAAAAACAAAAAAAGAATCATCAAAATCGGACCAGTATTAGCAAAGATAAGCGTATTTTATGAGGAGCCCAAGACCCCAGATGGATAACCGAGCGCATCTGAAAGGAGACGGATGCGACCGAACCTTCTCCCACCAATCTGTTATAAACAATATACTCTGTAATAAAGTAATTTAAGAATACAAAAGCGGAAATTAACTTAATAATTTCTGCTTTCAGATTATTTAATGGAAAGAAAATATTTCCATGGAAAATAAACCGAAACTTTTAAAATATATTTGCAACTTGACGAAGTTAAAATATATAGGTAGTGTGCAGAATTGTACTAAAATTGTTTAAAAAACTGTTTTATTGTACTGAAGTGGGAGAAGATGTGAAGAAGTGAATGCTACTGAGTATATTTCAAGCATTGTTTATGTGAACTTTTTAAAATTATATTAAAAAGGTAATTATTAAAGGACGGTAAGGGAAAGTTGTGTGATGCGCGCACCGCACCAGATTTTTTTCATAGAATCCTCTTATTTTATTTTAATTTGTTTAATATTTTACGGCTCCAAAGCCTTTTGTTAATTGCGTTATTATTCTAAAGGGTCTTTTATTATTATTATTACACGGCTCTATGTTCCTTTGAGAACCAAGACGTCCTCAACAATTGGTAATAATCACGAACACTCCAAGGGACTTTTGAAAGCAAAATTGAATAAATAAACAATTCTTGAATTATAGGTCGATATTACAGAATTATCTATATGAGAATAAAAAGATGTCTTCCTGTACAATATTTATTTATTTCGCAACCAGATTCGGTCTCTAGACCTTCATCGCTAAAACAGCATTAAAAAAAATAATGTCAAGAAAAAAATAATAACAATTATAACAATAACTAATAACCAGTTAAGTAAGCAAAAAAGAAACTCTAAAATATACATTAAATATTAAATACCCAACAATATTGCATTAATACATTAAAGTAAAACACAAAATAACAAACAATTTGATACACATCCCTAATATGTGCATTAAACTTGCGACGGCCGTCCTCCGTTGCTTGACAATATAAAAACTATTCGTCAGATGGACTCTGCCGACCCCCTACGTCATATTTTCATTGGCTGCTGCCATTTTAATAATTGCACATTCCTCAAATTCTGTATTAATGGCATTCAAGTATAATTATTTTTCATTTTTTCTTTCTTTATTTCTAGTCCATCTGGCGAATAGTTTTAAATGTCATAACTTACTTCCCTTAACTCAACTTCATGTCCTTTTCAATTAAGTTGGGTTTGTTTTAATTACAGAGCAGAATAATTAAAATTCTTAATTTGTTAATAAAAACTTTGGAGTGATTCCTAACTTATTAAATTTATTTACTAAAATTGTGTGCATAATTATTAATTAATTAATTAATATTTAAATTCACTAACAGTATATATACTGTTATGTTGAACTGCCTTGGAGCTATACACTATCTCTGATTGGTTACTCTTTTTTTCAGATAGTTGATGTGAGATGTGCTGTCTCTGGTCTCCATTTATATCTTTTTCTGACTTTGTGATGCCTGAATTGTCGTATCTCTTGCTGGTAAACTATTTATTAATTAATTTGACAAGTATCTGAGAGGCTCAAGATTTGTTTTAAAATATTCAAATAATATTCAAAATAAATTATTAATTATAAAAATAAAAGTAGATTTAAACGACAAAACGAGCCTTGATATTACTTTCAAGTGCTTTAATTGGAAATGATAATGAATTCTTCTTTAAGCATGGTAATTCAGATAATGATATGACTTCTCCATAATTAATTTTTAGGTCACTTATGTCATTTTTGTCAGATACAAATGTTGTATTATGTAAAATAGTGTTTTAATTTACACCAAGATACTTTCTGTTTTTTTATGAAATTATAAAAATTGAAATGAAAACGATGCAATTATTTTATGACAGTAAGTACAATCAGAGACAACTTTAATCACAAATAATGGTCAAATATGTATTAGCATATTACACCACAATTAAAACACAATGATTCTTCATACTCGGCAAATGAATTATCTATAAGGTGCATGTCAAGTATTGATGTTATTAAGGAAAGAGAAAATTGAGAAACACACGTCTTATTTTTTTAAATTATACTTATACTCTGGAGATTTGAGCGAATCTACACATTTCTATGCAGACAGATTGCCAGTTCATGCCGTCATGCACTGCGAACCCTCCTTCCTCAGTCAATCATTTCATAGAAATTGGTTACTATTCGTAATCCAATAGACGAAATTGAAAATTCTTTCCCACAATATGATTAGTTTTATTTTATTATTATTTTTCGATACATCCTCTAATCTTAATTGTTCATCAGATCTTCAAATAGTGCATAATCTTAAAAGTTAATTTTTAACCTTAATTTAAATTTCTTCTGTTTAATTAATTTCAAATTGATCTATTCTCTTCTAATTACAGTTATAATAATCACACATATATATTGTTGATGATCGAGTAATACAAAACTTACTGTCGATTGAGTTTAAGACATAAAGGAAATAGATTTTCATCATCGCATTATTCTATTGAGCAAGAGCTGAGGAACGAAAAAACTAATTTAAAAAATAAATTTAATTTAATCAACCGACAATAAAGAAAAACAAATATAAAGAATAATAAAGAAAAACATAAAATAAATAAGACTAGAGGAAATTAAAATTTTAAATTTTAATTCTTATTCTTTTAATACTAAAATAATTTACTAGAAAAATATTTAAATGAACTAAAAGGCCATATTAGAAACTTTACTGTTTTAATTTTATATTAAATTTGTTTTTTTATTAAATAATCATAATTCGGTAGTATAATAAGGATCATACCTATTTGGGGCCTAGGTAGAGGATAATTGTCATACATGAGTAACGAGGACTCACCTGAAAAGAAAGAAAAATATATCAAATGAAATACAAAGAAAGAAGCAAAAATACTACTATAAATCGATATAAATTTAATTTAAACAACATTGACAAAGATAATTTAGATATACCAAAAAAAGATACAAGCGAAATATCAATCTAATAGCATATTGTATTTCATAGTGAATAGCAAATTTAATGATGATTTTACAAGATTTTTTTTACGGTACATGGTACAGTCTATTTGTTTTCCCTCAACGTCTGGAACCCAATTTATTGAGGCTGGTTGTGTCTTAGGAGTTAGCACCGATCCCAAAGTCTATCGATGCATTGACTGATAGAACATATAAATTTACTACATTATAGCGAGACTCCAACCTGGGCAAGAGAATCAGGAGTCTAATGCTTATGTCCTTATCTGCTCTTATTCATTGTGACTTTTTTTTTTTTTTTTATGTTGCAGAATATAATTCCAATGACTGTTAGCAAAAGTTAAAATAATAATAAATCGATGGTTGAACCGTTTTAAATTTAAGATCGAACATCTTTAGCACAACAAAAAAATGAAGCGACATAGGGATAATTAATCGCTTGAAAATTAATCCGAAGAAATTACTAAAATAGTAAAAGTTGAAATTAGCAATAGAAGGTAACACCAGGTATAAAGTAATATTGTTGAATAGAAGTTTTAAAAAAATAGAATAGAAATAAAATCCTTATGAAAACCAACATAACTCTTGTACAAGATAGTTTTAATATGTATTTCCAAACAATAATCTTCACAGTTTACGAGTCTTATTAATATTTTTCAGACCCAGGAATATTATATTAGGTGCTCCGGATTTTTTAAACACTGGTTTTCATTAAAAAAAAAATTGATTTATAGAAACTTAAATTATTATATTCTAAACTAGAGTACATATTTATTAATTATTTTATATTTTTATTAATTTTATAAAGTTAAGAAAGCTAAGGGAAAAACTTGGGAGGAATTCGGGCAGGAACTGGATATAAATTATAAAGGAAATATAAGGAAATTCTGGCACATCACAAGAGCACTAAGGAACAAAAAAGCAAAGCCTGTGAGAATTGTAAAAGATGAGCATGGCATACTGGTGACAGAAGACAAGGACATAATGGAGGTTTGGAGGAAATACTTTCAAGAAAAATTCACAGGATCATATATTTTCCCTGAGAATGATTGTAGAGAAGGCATGGGATAGAGGTAAAGCAGTATACCTAGCTTTCTTAGGCGGCTTTCGACCATGTTCCTAGACAGGATGTCTGGGATGCATTGGAAGATAGGAGAATCCCACAAAATCTTATATGTGCAATTAAGTCAGTTTACCAAGACCCAAAGGGAATAATGCTAGCCGGCACTGAGTCCAGGTCGTTCCATTTCTTTAGGGGAGTTAAACAGGGCGATATCCTAAGCCCCCTACTGTTCATAATTTTCATGGATGCCATTTGGAAATTTTGTAAAAGGAGGACACCCAGAGCAATAGTGGGATACTGGAATATGACCCCAGTGTTGGCACAGGCATTGCTGTACGCAGATGATGTGGTATTCGTGGCAGATACTGCTGAATCACTCCAGGTCGCTGTGGATGAGTGGCAAAAAGAACTGCAACCAAGAAGCATGCAGATCAATGCCTCCAAAAGCAAGGTTATGTGTATTGGACGAAGGAATGAGGATCTTAGAATCACTTGCAATGGAGAGACCCTTGAGCAAACCGATACCTACTGCTACCTGGGAACAATGATCTGCAAGGATGGAAGAATAGACCAGGAGGTAATGAATAGAGTCCAAAAGGCCATTGGAATATTCTACCAAATATCCATGACACTCATTGGAAAGCAGGAGTTGAGCAGGAAAGTGAAGATTCTGCTATTCAAATCAGTTTTTCTCCCAGTGCTACTATACGGATCGGAAAGCTGGACACTCCTGGACCGCCATGCCAGCAGGGTTGCATCTGCGGAAATGAGATTCCTACGGAAAATATTAGGAAAAACCAGGCTAGACCGCATAAGGAATGAGAGGGTGCGAGAGGAACTAGGAGTTAGATCCGTCCTAGAGACGATTGAAGAAAGACAGCTGAAGTGGTTCGGGCATGTCAACAGAATGGGAGATGACCGTAAGGCCAGGTGGCTTCTAGAGGCAAGACCGAGAGGAAGGCGACCACAAGGCAGGCCAAGGCTCATGTATGCACACTCGATTGAGAGAATTGGCACAAAGAAAGGATGCACCATGCCGGAGATGAGAAGGCTTGCCTGTGCAAGCCTTCTCTGTCCTGTCCTGTGACAGAGACCGTTGGACGAGATGGTCAGAGGCAGCTACTCCACGCATAACAGCACTGAGGAGAGAGTGAGAGAAGAAGAAGAGTACATATTTATTAATTATTTTATATTTTTATATAAATTATCAATTTTTGTCACTAAATAAAACCGTTTAGCAATCAATTTGTCAGTTATTGCTATATATGCAAAAGGTAGCATTTATTGCCGACTATAAATCTTCTTTTACATCACTATCACTGTACTAGATATTACTATTAATATGAATATAAATTAAAAATTAATTATTTGAAGTTTATATTTAATACTATGAATGAGAAACTTTGGTACTGAAGAAACTTGAATTGGAAAAACATGGGGTTCGCTATTGCAAACTTACGTCTGCCATAACAATTTTGTTTTGAAAGACTTGAAGTTATCAATTGGGAATCTTCTATAGATGTCTAATTATAATATTTGGCGTTTACTTCTAATTTATATGAGATGTAGTATTAGATGTAGTATTGTTTGTTTATTTTTGTTCAATTTTTTTGGCTTATCTTAAACTTAGTTTACCACAAACAAACAAAAAATTAACAGCTATGAAAATTTCTAAAATTCAGCTGTATTAAAATTATCAAAGTTTTATCCTAATCCTGGAAGTAAAATTGAGTTAGAAAAGCATTTAAATCTATAGATCGGAGATGGTTCTTTATGTAGGGATTATTGGAGTTTGGCTTGGGTTGATTTGAAAACTCTGAGAACTTTTTCACTTAAAAAATTATTTTTACCCTCTTTCAGTTGTAAATTTTTTTTTTTATCTCCTCTTTTAAATCTTTACCCTCGATTGGTCCCTTGCGGGCTTTTGGTATGCCCAGAAACAGATCTCATTTCCTAACAGGATTAAGCAAGTGGAATATGTGCCTTCTTATCAACCCCTCGTCATATCTAAAGAATATTTCGTGAATATCTTACACCGAGAGAAAAAAGATGACGATTTTGAATAAATCATAGTCTAAGCGACAAGAAATAATTAACAATGTATATATAATTCGAAGTACATATCTCAAAATATGGGAGTTTAGACTGATCACAGTCCTTTAGCATGAGTGTTTGAATATACTTTGGAAAGGACACTTCAAAATTGGTTTCCTAAGAGAGGAAATCAATTTAGAAGAACTATTAAGTATTTAAAAACGCTAAAGATTATAGCAAACGGTAACTTAATACTGAATGACGCCCCTAACCTGATATAGTGGTAAAGGGCTCCAAAATATTTTAATAAATTAATAAAAAATAGAGAGTAATATGTTTGAATATTATCATAAGTAATGCTTTGGAGCTTGACATCTATTCTTCATCTTCAACAGTCACTATCTCCTTTTGTGCCTTTCACCATGGAGGAGCCTCCATTCACTTCGACTACGAGTACATATCTCGGCCTCTCAACAATTCCTTCAACTGAGGCAGGGTCTTTCTTCTTTTTTGAGCTAGTCCTTGATTGTGCTCAATGTATATTCTTCTAGGCCTACCTCGTGGTCTCCTGCCAGTTGGTCTCGCTTCCATACACTTCTTTGGTACTCTGTTTTTCTCCATTCTACAGATGTTTCCATACCATCGAAATTGTCGGCATTCTAAGGTATTTTTTAGTTAAGGTACTTCTCTTATTCTGTCATTTCTTATTTTGTCTCTCCTGGTTTTACCCAATATTCTTCATATAATAATGTAGTGAAGCATACTGCTTTGTGGATGTTGAGTTCGACATTCTTTCCTACTTCTCTCTTTCCCACAATAGTGTTACAAATCTGGTAATAGATATTGTTCGCTTTCATTATTCTATTGGACACCTCTTGATCTATTTTCCCAGATTTGTTGAAAATTGTTCCAAGGTAGATGTAGCAGTCCATGTTCTCCAGGCATAACATTGCTAAAACTCTCCCATCCCCTTCATCTCCGGCTACTATCATAATCTTTAATAAACTTGCGGCTGTTGATACTCATCCTTTTACGAGCGAGTTCTTCTTACCATTGCCTAATGGCTTGTTGCAATTTTTCATGAATGTCGGTCACCAGCACGATGTCTGCGGGTAGGAATGCCTGCACTTGAGCTGTCCTCATGTTCCACATACCGACTGCAGTCCAAGCAGTTCTTCTTCGGCATATTTTGAGGATTTCGTCTACAAAGACAATAAATAATAATGGGCTCAAGTTATCCTCCTGTTTCACACCTCGTTCGAAGGAAAATGGCTTGGAACCTCGGCCACTTACACGTACTATTCCTTTAAGGCTTTGGTACTTTGATTTGATTGCTGCCAAAGGTTCTCGAGAATCCCCTTTTCTCTCAGTGCTCTCCATATTTCATGACGGGGTACTGAGTCGAAGGCAGATTTCAGGTCTAGGTAAGCGCTATATAATCTTCGATTTCTCTCGATATCTATCCTATAGTTTGTAATATGACCTCATCTCTGTAACTCGAATAGCTGATAGTTCGTAATGCTGCATATAACCGTTGCGCCTGAAAGAGTCGATATTCTTCTGAAAGGCGAAAATAAACTTTCCGAAGTTCATATTACACTGAGCAGACTTTAGGCTTCTAATAACTTCTAAAATATTTAAATTTGTTATATTAAATTTGACAAGGAAATTATTTATAATTTACTAGCAATATAGGATTTATTGGTATATTGGAACATGAAATAATGTTTGTTTTGCTCATTTTATTTTCTAAACTAATATCGGTAATCCTTGAAAGATATATTAAAAAAAAAAATGATTTTCAATAAAAAAAAAACATTTTGGATCGTCGTATAATATATAAATAATATATATTACCCTTGTAACTTATAATTAGCCAGATTTGGTTCCAAAACGATCTTTTCCTAGTTGATGGAGAAGTTTTAATTAATTCTGAGGGTATGATAAATGACGCAGACCTTTCTCGCCGAATATGATGAGAAGTCTGAAAGATTGTTATTAATGAATCTACTGTTAACTTCGAAGTTTCCGGTTTAAAATATTTCATTTTTTTTTAAATAATTGCTATTTACTCAAAGTTGAATTTAATTACAATTATTTTATTGTAAAAATTAATGATGCTGAAATATCAGTGGTTAATCCACTTAATCGATTTAAATTGGGCCGAAAAAATATTAAATTACTAGAGCAAGGGTTCTGTCACCAACCAAGGATGGTTGCGATCAGTGGAAAAAAATTATAAAACATAATATTTATTTACTTAGCTTTAATTTATTTATCAGATTTTAGTTTATTTATCCTTAATTATTTATGGCTCCCCACAATAAAGTTGTCTACAGGTATAGGCTACATTCACTATCAGATGCTCATAAATTTTCTATTACGTTACTTGAAAATAGACAACAGGTAGGATATGCAGTGCACGCAATACTAAACAGTTCTGAGGGCTTAACGGGTCTAAACGACGAGCATGTTCGGACACACCTAAGGGTTTTATTATATAGATATGAAAATTGATAAATTATACTAAAATATAAATTACATTACTTGAAATGTTTTTTTATTGCAGGAATGTTTAGTTTAATAATCGTATCTTCTTTATTCTTAATATATCTTATATATATATATATATATATATATATATATATATATATATATATATATATAATCTTCTTCTTAATAACCAGAATTCTACGATCTAAAAAAAAAAATAAAAATAAATAAATACCCAAGTCTTGTCTGTCGTTGGGATATTCAACCCCGGATATATCTTGTATTATCATCGATGAATAATTTTATTTTAAATCAGGGTAATCATGTAAAAAAAAATGTTCATCGATGATAATACAAGTATGTCCATTCTATCAAGATATATCCCAACGACAGACTAGACTGAAGTAAATATGTGATAGTGATAGGCATTCATATACAAACTTTAAAATCATTTTTAGGACTAAGCTGTCACTTGTTTATTCAAGTGAATTCTCAGTTATTCTAGGTACATCGTATTTTATTTATAGATAACATAATATTTTATTAACTCCGGAGTTTGAAGAAGCACATCTCTATTGATCAGCGCGTCGCCAAGGGCGGGCGTTGGCTAGCAGCAGCATATTTTATTAACTTAAATGTCTGATCAACTATCCGCCATTAAATGTAATCATACCAGATGATTCAAAATTAAACTATATTTTTGTCCGAAACCTACGAGGCACAGTGGCCAAATAGGTACTATTTGGGTTTAATTTTTATCATTTTTTAGTTATTAACAAAGCTATATTTTTGTATGTTGTATTTACATTGTTATTACAACTGCCAGCTGCTTGTTACTGAAATAACATATTTTAACCATTATTCGCAATATTAATTACATGATGTCAAGTTGTCTTTCTAGCCTTGTTAGTTTGTTACACGCCTACTTATTTTATACATTATGAAATTTCATTTTGTATAAACTTTAATAAATGATGTAAATAGATTGAAAAGAAAAAAAAACAGGAAATAAAACTTTTAAATGAAGCTGTAGCTGAGTTGAATTTTCAGTAACAGCTGTAAACTCGGACAGGTAAGGGTCGAACGAACATGAAAAGGAAAGTTGAAACTTTTAATTCGACGGAAGAGTGGCTCCGACAAAACAGCCGACAACGCAGCTTGCATTTAAACCATTCCCCTCCTGTCCACCGAACTCCGTCACTTCCGAATACCTGATCTACCACAATGATAAAGACAATTCAGCATTAGTTACAGATAGCAAGAGAAAATATCGATTATTTTTTCGTTCCTTACGGTAATGAGTATTGCTACAAAGGTGAATCCAAAGAAATGTCGACATCCGTTTTTCAACGGGTTCACGCGTTGGTGAGTCAACTTCGCTGTCTTGCCTCTGTATTTCTCAACTGTCACGATAATGGGCACAAACTAACGCTATCGATATTTCCACTTGCCTTGAAATTTGACTATGAATTCTCTTTACGTGCTCCTTTTCTGCCTTTTGCAGGTATCATCAGGTTAGCTCAAAAATATCTATTTTGTTTTAATGTCTATTCTGAAACATCTATGTATTGTCCGTTGATCATTGTATACTGTCTAACCTTATGTCCTAATTGGAGAAGGATTGCAACTTCATTCATTAGGTTATTTTGTATACCTTAAAAAATACGGATTATTACTATCTTTATTATCTTATATTTAATTATGTTTGTGCAGCTGTTGTTTGCTTCTGTCTGTTTCCCATGTTTTTTACTGAAACGAAGTGGACAAAATAAATAAATTTTGCGATTTGTATTTTTTAAAACTTCCCCCTCTTTTAATAATAAAATATTATGTTGGTTTTATATAACTCTTCTCCCATCTCACTAACTAGTAAAAGTATACCGCAACAATGCACTAGAAGATCAAAAATAAAACATAATACTGAATTAAAACTTGCTACTGTTCCTCGCAGTTTAAATTTACCCTCAAACCATGCTTTAAATAGAACATTAAATAGGTGGCCGGGCTATGTGCTTCAAAGTGGCACTTAAGGGTGCATTAGTTGGAACGGCTAAGTCTATTAGCAACTGCTTTGGTTATAGTGGTCCTGCCAAGTAAGGTCGTCTTCACCTCCCACCTACCCTCTTCTGACAAGGATCTTCAAGTAAATGTCACGAAGTTTTCATCCTAGCAAAGCTAGTCTCATTATTATCTCCCAAGCAAAATAGGCTATTCTGTTGTTCAAATTTCAGCCTAAATACTATTTGTGATTGCTTAATGAGTGAATTAATTAATTTTTTTCTAAAATGAGTGATTAATGTCCTGATCTTACTGTTAAACATTTATGTTATGTGCGTTCTAACAATGTAAAAACTTTTTAGTTCTATCTCGTTGTTTTATTTAACCTTACCAAAGATGGACTCAAACGATTTTACGGCGTACTAAAAAACTGCATTATTCTTTGGGCTGCTAAAACCAATCTGTTATTTCCTTTTAATATACATACTTAATTCGTATATATACAAGTTCCCTTAACCTAAACTGTCTACAGCCCATACCAATATTTACTATTTTTCCATTTCTTTCTTTCATCTATTTTCCAAACGGTCACTTCCCTTGTTCTTTTTAAATGTCCTTACCAGTTTAACCATTTGTTCTGCATCTCTTTTCTACTTCCACTCTTTCCGCTAATTATTTCCTTTTTAACTTCTTCTATTACGAATAAATATTCTTGCTACTCACCGTCAATAGACCAGTTCCGTGGCCAAAGTTTCTTTCTTTTCTTTTATAGTCCAGGATTTTAATCCTTACGTCGTAATACTCATTACGCTTATAAATATATTCATTTTGGTTTTAGGAATGATAATCCTATTCCATAATACCGAGCTGAGCATAGATATTCCCATTCCATTCCATTAGATATCCAATAACCTTCTTTTCATTTTCAGGTCTCAGGAACCGTCAATTTCAATTACTGAGCCTATATACTGAAGTGTTCAACATTTTTTAGTTCCTCTCCTGGATTCCGTTAAATATTACTGTTATATGAAAAAATTCATATTTCATATTAATCTTTTAACTTCCTCAACATATAACGAGTAACTTCTAGGATAGATGAATTCGTCATCTGTAAATGATAAGTTATAAAGGAGTATACCTTCTTTCAAGTGGATCTCCGAGACTAATGGGCCGATATTTGTTTAGGTCTGACATCAAATTCACTTGTCGTCCCTGGCCATTTTTATAGATAGAGGAAAAATATAAAGTATTTTGGAATCATTATACCGAAGCAAAGAAAAATTCAAATTTCTTTTAATTATGATTCCGAAACACTTTATAATTGTTTATTAGTTATCTATTTGGAAATAATAAAAACCATTGTGTTATAATTTGCAGCATATTTTTTAATTACAGATAAAATGCTTCTGGGAAGTCTCATCTCTCTAAAAATAAATTTTTATCGCTATAATTAACAACTTTTTTTTTAAAATAAAAGATACCTACTTTTATTTATTTTCAATATTAGTTGTTGTAGTCTTAAGTGCATTTGATATTGACTATCACTAAAATTGGAATTCGAATAGGAAAGTCAGAGACTATAAGGAAAATATTAAAATAAATCCGGATGAGATATCTTTTCCTATTCACCTAAGAAAATGGCAGGCGGAATTTCTCTTTCTCATTCTTATCCTTAATACTTATTTATCTTGGTTCATTTATTCGCTGGTTAGAAACTTTTATTTTGTTACTATCTTTTACTTTTTTACTTTTACTTATTTTATTCTCATTAAACTCTCATGAGAGCTCAAGGACTACAGGAAATATTGTTGGACTAGATTGAGTTAAGCAAGATATTCTCTTGAAAAAAATATTATTTTAAATATGATCTGTTCTTTTAGGCTCTACTATTATTATAAAAAGACATACTAGATAAACAAACAAACCTATTCGTAGCTCATCCGTAAATGCATAGATAGGCGATTAGTGCTTTTCGTGAAAACCTATCAAAAGATAAGGTCTTTAGTTTGTTGCAGGACATTCATAGTCGAAAGTCGATAGATTTCATGTTTTTTCGTTCCCTTTATTTTTTTTAAACAAAACTTATCCCTTCACCACTTTGATTATCAATCCAGGACATTTTTGTAAATAATATTTACTTATGCTAACAGCAATTAATTATTGTTAATTACAATTGTATTAATTGATGTTTTATCCATTATCCACTATACTTCCTTAATTATGACAGATAGAAGAACTACCATTTCCTATTTATTTTTATGATTGCACTCGATTTACACACTTCTATTGTCCGCTTTAGTCCAAATATAGTGGGATTTTTAAAAATTCTTTCTGCCGTAATTCTCGACTCCTACTTCGAAGTACCTCTCGTTCTTGTGAAACTCTGAACTGTTTTTAATGAAAATTTAGGAATGGCTGGTTCAGTTCTTGAGAAGAACTAAGCGTATAGAGGAAAAAAATATCAGAAGCAGTCAAAATACAATTCATTGCATAACAATCATCTGAATAAATCGAAACGGATCTTGATTGACTCATATTTTTTTTCTTTTCGTATGTACATTAATAGTAGAATTGTTAGTAGATTTGGGTTGGCTACTTGCTAAGATATCAGCATGGATGAAAATTAGCAATTTTTTTTTTTCTCGTGCGTATTGTAATTTAAAGGAAAGACCTCTAAATGAATATTAAATATGGTTCGATATAAGACTGCTATTTTATTACATTTTGATTACATTTTAATAAAAATGTTTCTATTTTTTGCCAAAAAAGTTGTCTTAAACATCCAGGATGGAACTATTAATTAAGGAATTATCAAAGTTCCATGTATCTTAAGCGACTTTTGGAGTTAAATTTCTTTTATTTGGGTTAAATATAAAAGTTGTATTCATTTAAGCCAGGTTTTTTGAGTAGATGTCAAAAACAAAAATTGTGAACTTTTTTTTCATCGTTTCTCTGAACTTTTATCAGAAAGAAATATTCGTGAAAAAAATTGAAATTTATATGAAAAGTACCATTTATGTTTGTAGTAACTTAATTATGAAATTTTTGGCAATCTATCTTCCAATTGGTAAATTTTTATTATAAATTATTTTACATTGTTAGCGTTTCGGGGCATTGATCCCCATCTTCAGGGTGGATATCTCAAATCCTGAGGTATGGCAAAAGGGAGTGCTAATAATGTTTTAATTAAATTGTTCAGTGAATAGTTTTAAAATTGTTATTTAGTATGTTGACATGAGGAACGATTGTATTCCTTGGAATGTGGATTAATTTAAGCTCTGAAGATGGGGATCAATGCCCAAAACGTTAACAATGTGAAATAATTGATAATAAAAAGTTACCAACTGGAGGATAGATTGCCAAAAATTTCCTAATTAATTTAGAAAAAACTTTCTACTAGAATTTATTAAATATCTACAGTTTGTAGTAACATATTAAAAATTATGGAGAAAAAAAAATGTCTATATTTAGTCGGGTTAATTTCCAAAACAATTTAATTTCTTAAAATTTGTGCGTTCATTTAAAAAAACAACAACAAACATTGAATGAAACAATGGATATTAAAAAGAATAAATAAATAAAAATCGAACATTTGTGTTGTTAACAATAACCTTTAGAATGATTGTCATATTGAAAATTGTCAGCTGAATTAGTTGCAATAGAAATTTTAAATGCATTATCTTTGTAAAAATGTGTAACCTCACGCTTGTTGATTATATACAACGCTACTCTAATTAGAATTCACAATTTTATAAACAACTATTTTATGATAGCGAACACAGGGTCGTTGACCGTGACATTTTCAACTAAATGTCAGGAACTTCCACGGTACTTTGGTAAGCATGAGGTATAATATAAACGCGGTATCCATTCACGTTTTCAAGGAATAAGTATGAAACAATAAGGGTAATCAATAAAACGGGTATGAGATGAAGAAAAAACTGCTTAGGTTTTCTTTATATGCTATTACAAAAAAAAAAAAAAACAGTCACCAGATGTTTGTAAACAAGATGATCATTAAGTTCTTTAGAGATCATTTAGAATCTTATAAATGATTTATTAAAAATATCTACCAATACCTTTTATTGAATTGATTATGGAAAACAATAGTTTAATAGCAGTTTAATAGGTTACTTTAGAATTTTTTTTTTTTAAAAGCATGTGTAATGAAAAAATGTCTACAAACAGGCAATATTTTAGTTTCCATATTCTTTGATTACATTCCTTCTGGATATGAATCCTTAAATAAATTAATTCTTCACATACATTTATTAATCATTAAAATTTTTTGATTCGCGCTAGATTACTCTTAGAATTATAATTATTCTTGTATTATTAAGTCAGGCATAAAGACTTGCAATACCCAAAAGGCATAAAGCTAAATCTCACCGACTCTTACTATTATTTTTTTAAATAGATCCCGACTGAATTCGTGCGAAATTTATTTTCTTGTTTATTTGAAAACGGCTGAATGAAACTAAATAATTTTATTCTGATTCAATAATTTCACTATAGTAGAATATACAATAACTATTTTTGATGACAAATTTTAATTAGTTAATTAGATTTTTATTTTGCTAATTATCACATAAAAAAAAAATCGTCTTATACAGCGATGGAAAATCATCGATTTATTATGGATTCAACAAAAAATAATAAATTAGTAGTAAATAAACTACATAATAAAGTAACAAAAGAATTTCAATTTTTGATAGTTGACATACCCTAGAAATTAATTAAAGTTGATTCAAGATCGTGTGATTTTACGCGAAACAAGTTAGGGAACAAGTCCATGTAGTAGGGGTTTCTACCTGAAAAGGTTTAAGGAAGTTTTGATATTTTGCACTTCCATGTGCTGAACACGAATTTGAAGTTTACCATCTCATTTTAAATCAAATGCAAAAGAAAACTAAAAAAAATAATGTTTTTTCTTTTCTTCCATAATATGAAAACCATAAATTAAACAAGAGTAAATTACTTATATTATTGTACTCTATATTTTTTTCTTCAGGAGCATCGTTTAAGAGCATTCGTTCTTAGACTAATGGAGTCCAATCAAAAGGAGACTAGAAAGACATCTTGGTATAAAGTTTTGTTATTCTGAAAATTTGCTCATTTATGTTATTTAGGGTGCTGATTACGAATTTCAGTTTTACCACCTCGTATTTGCCGGAAATATAAACAAAAACTTAATTTTGACTTTTCCAAACAAGTGTATGAAGGCTTTGGGAAGCCAGCGAGGAAACCAAAAAATTAAAAAGTATCAAAAAAGAAACTAAAGCATGGAAAAATTCGAACTGCAACAGCAGAAGAGGGAGAGAGAGAGAACTTTTCGACTGCGGGTTGGCCACACATGTCTTAAGAATTTCTTATTAAAATGAATACACATCCAAAATATATAGCGTGCTATTTGCAACTGATAATTTGCCACATTTCTGAAAACTTCCCGCTATAAAACAGTTATTTCCAGAATTTAGGGATGGAAAGAGACCTCCGAACGATACTTGGAGATAACAGCACAAATATAGGAAACGTAATCGAATTTCTTAATATTTCTTTAACAAAATATAATAGGACGCAAGAAAAGAAAGATTAAGAAGAAATATTTATTCTTGATGTTTTTTTTAAAGTTCAAATATAACAAATGAATATAAATAAACACAACCTAATTAACAGGTAGTTTTAATTTATAATCAGTAGCTACTTAAACAAAATTTCAGCTATAGATAAGATTGTGAGAATTTATAGCATTAACCTTTTAGCACCAAATTGAACTATAATTTACTACAGTATTCTATAGAAACTATATTTGAATTTACTAACCCATGTGCTGGAAAAGTGTCATAAATGTGAAATACGGTCATAAATACAATATTTCATTAAATTTTAAATTTAAATAAAATGTCATATTACCATTAAAAAGAAAACTAATGACAAAAGGTAACTAAATCATAATAGACTATGATATGATAAATTAAGTGATAAATAAACCAGAAATAAGAAAAATTAAAACTATTGTTATAGTAATAATGTTAATAATATTATCTACGGCATAAGTAAAAATTAATTTAAATAAAATGAAAAACAATTAAAATTAAAAAAACAAAACAATAAAACTGCAAAGTGTAAAAGATGCAAAACACTGCAAAACACTAAAAACAATATAAATGTTATTTGAAGATTAATTGGTTGAGAGAAAATTGTTGCACTCTTTTCTTAACTCCTTAATAGACTAATTGCTTATAAAATAGATTTTGATCGGAAATATCCTCGGGAAGGATTTAATCAAGGAAGGAATTTAATAAAACCTCTTTGGAAAGAATCCCCATTATGTAGAAAACCCTTTAAGTCCCAAGGCCTCTGAATGTTGGGGGAAAGATTTTTCATTAGTCTTTATTCCCTAAATGTCACATAAGTACGGATGATTGGAACTTCAAAACGATGACACGATTTTCATCCCGGAAACCCTGAAACAAAGCAAAGGTTAATTATCTTAGCTTTTGATAAAGTTGTTAAGTTAATTAGTGAAGTTTGAATTGTTATAACTATTAATAACCAGCTACCATCATTGGAATGGTTCCTTACAAAGGGGATCTCCAGGCCGCCAACAGTGGTTTCCCTTCCCGGCGGAATTCTTGTTTACTCTACCCTCTTTCAGCTCCCTCTTATAAGGGTTATAAATGGAAATTCCAGCTCGCTACTAAGAACCCTGAATTACCTTTTTTATTCATTCATGGGGATACTCAGATCTGGAAATTTTCCAAATTCGCTTCGAAGAGTATTACAAATCGGTAATATCTGACTCTTCTAGCTATTGGTAGAACGGCCTTGCAATAAATAAATAAATATATACATATATAATATATATAAATAATAATAATATATATATAAACGTAAATGTGAGCACAAATAATTTATTTTATTGTTTAAAATTAGCAGTATAAATATGTGTGTGTGTGTATATATATATATATATATATATATATATATATATATATACACATATATTTATACTCCTAATTTTAAACATAATATAAATTATTTGTGTTCACATTTACGTTTATGACAATTCAAAGCCCGTATAGTATGATATGACCAGGTATGAACTTTACATCAAAATTTATTACTTAAGCAACTAAAAGAGGTAATGAGAATATCGTATCGTGCAAACTAGAATGGTACTTCTATATGTCATTCTAATATATGTATATGAAATATATGGAAGAACGTTCCCAAAAGTAAACATATTTAAATATTTCTTATTCATAAAATAAATAAAAAATTATCAATTAAGAAAGCTGAACAAGTGAAAATTTCTATCCCTCTCTAGTACTGAATTATGGCTCCCTTATGACTGTTCTTATCAACGGTTGTGAGACATTACACACCAGTAAGGATAAAAGGCTCAAAAGGACTTTGACGTAAGATGGGGTTTAGCTCGAAGCAATCATGGCATCTTTGCCATCGAAGCATGAATCCACTGTAGTTGGCAAGAAACAGCTTGTTAGACAGGTGGAGTAGGTTGGGGAAGAAGGCTACAAAGTACTGTAAATCAAGAAGAAAGCTGATGATAGAAAAATGGAATGAATATATTTATTTAAAACAGCATTATTTTAAATACTTGTTTATTCAAGTTAAGAACAAAGCCTTCTAAATCCAATATCTGTTCCTGAAGAGGCAGTTGCTCCCTACCTCCTTAGCAGTCCTGGACCGAATCGATAGCGGCGGGGGGAGGAGGGGAGGGCGGTGACCGGAGACTCTAATAGTGTTTTCATTACCCTCCAACGATATGTAGCCCCTTATGTGGGAAAGTGCTTGCTTCACAGGGCACAAAATTTGCATGTTATTGACAAAGTGCACTGCTAAAAGAAAAGTTATTCAAGTATGATTATCGAAATTGAATAGCGAGAGGCATCTCTACTGTCATCGACATTGCAAAATAAAATTCAACCATTATGACTTTATCCTCTACTGAGTCTACCGAAGGAATTTTAAAATCCAGTGTTGAAGAAGAACTAGAATAGTATTATTCTTTCATCTGGTGAATGAGTTTTTGTCAATTTCAATTAACCGACAGCCTTTGGTATTCTATGTTTCCTGTTGATTGAAGTATTCCACGCAGATTTCTCTCTCGTTATTGGTTCAATTAACGGTTGTATTTTAGTTCATGAACAATTTCTCTCTCGAAAATTTTAATCGATGTCATTTTAGTCAGGGAAAAGAAACGAGTGGTTGTTGATATGCCTGAACCAATTTCCAATAGATTATATTAATTGAAATTGATGTGAATTCCGATTATTTGAACCGAAATAAACCATTTCAAGAACTCTTCTCTAAGACAGCCTTTCAAACAGTATTCCATTCCCTCAGACAAATTCTACAGCTTTTTTTTTTTTTTCGTGAAAAATCCTCGATCCTGGAAACTACAGTCGCAAAAAGTAAAGCTAACTGGCGGTTTAGGAGCTAAGAAAAATAACCACCGAAAGTATTTTAAATGATTTGATTTGAAAAGCCATGTACATCTCATACAGTTCCTACAGAAACTCGCTCCTTTGTTACACAGAAGGTAGTCCAGGGATATGGTAATTTTACCTGAAAAGTTTAGAAGAAGATACGAAAATTTGCTTATTTATGCTTTTTTTGGGGTGCTGATTACGAATTTCAACTTTATCATCTCAAATTTTTCAAAAAAAAAAAAAAAAAAAAGAACTTAGCAAATTAATCTTTTTTCGGTTTCACTATTCAGAGTAAATTACTTTTCAATTAAATGAAGAGTAAATTGAAATTCTAATGATATTTTGTTTGGCCGTTTCGTTTTGAAGTCGAAATTAAAAGACGCAATAGTCCACTCAAATGGGGATCAGAAAGGGATCCTCGGTGAAAAGTTTTGAAGAAATTCTGAAAATTTTCTCCGGAAATGTTTTTGAAAAGTGCAAAAAGATCAAACATTTATTTTGACATTCCGTCTCATAATTTAGACTCCTGCTCATTTCAAAACTGAGCGGTTTAACAAAAAAATTATAATAGAATTAAAATTGTAGGTAATTTAATATAAAATTAATATTAGAAGTTATTCTAATTATGCACGGTTTTCAAGTTATGAGCGAAAAAACCTGTGTTTTTTGTTACTTCTGCAAAATATTCAAGGCCGCTAAGTCGGCATTCGATTCGAAAAAAACATAAATGAGCAAATTTTCAGAACTTCCAAAATTTTCCACCGAAATCCCTTTCTGGTCTCTATTTGACTGAACTCCATAGAACTAAGAGAGGATGCTAAACCATGCCCCAGACGAAAAAATTATAGAGAAAAAAAATCTTTTGGAATTTTCTCTAGTTTAATGTATTATTGGTTGATGTTGCTAAAAAAAAAAAAAAATGCATAGTATTGATGCTATGGAAGAAAAACCGAAAACAAATTAATTTTGTTGAGTTTTTTTCATTTTATAATAGTTATGTTCATAATCAGCAACCCAAAAATAAATAAATAAATGAGAAAATTTTCCGAACTTCTCCAATTTTTTCGCCAAGACCCCTTTCTGTTCCACATTTGACTAGACTAAAGCATATATCCTTTCATCGCCATAATCAGCATTAAGTTTACTGGATGCAATTTAATGTTTAAGATCCATATTGTATTATTGATCTCTATTTTTCCTAACCTGACGAAATGCAAGCTGTAACCACCTTTTGAACTTTCATAATTTTGAATTTCAGAACCCAGTGCAATCCATTCTGAACGCTTACTAATTGTGCTGTGTGCAGTGGACTATAATTTCGAATATACATATTTTATTTTGACATTTAGTAGACGACACTGTGCTTAGCTGGTGCTCTCATAATTTGTTTGCGTTATATTATGCAATAAGCAGTGAAGAAAACCATAATTGTGTTTACTAATTGATCTTTTTTGTTGTTTTTTTTGTTAAGAGAACTTACAATCGGCTGATACTCTTCCGCTTCGCCACATCTTATAACCTGGAGCACCTAAACATATTTACCACATTTATTTGCATTTTTGTCACTTTGTTTATCTTTTAAAATTCTAAATTAATTATTAAGTAACATTTGTGTTATATTCCAATTAGGGGAGGTGCATTATTTGAAAACATTTCCTGGTTTGATGTAAATTTATGACCTACTTCCCATATTGGATGTTGAAAATGTTTAATCAATGACTTACGGAAGCATGAAATCATAAAATTGTCAATAAAATATTTGTAACAATGTTTACACATTTTTAATTTCTTTAGGCCTTCCGAAAAATGTATTTTTTTTCTTCAACTAGTAAAATAATTACTATAAATTAGTCACAAGTAAATTTATACATATGAAATGGTTTTACTTTAAGAACTCGTCAACAAAAATTTAAGGCGTGGTATTACGACAAAACTGATTAATATTTCATCAAAACTATATTAATATGAAAAATGCTATATCGACTTTTTTAACAATAATAAATTTTAAAGTTTGTCATTTACTTTTATTTTTTATAAAACACTTTAAAATAAATTTTGTCAATACTTTATTTATTTTTTCTTTTTTTTTTTAAGTTTTTAGTAACACTTTCTTTATAGCTACTCTACCAGTGCTACCAGAACCCTCTCTCTCTCTCTCATCTACCAATAACTGAGAAATACCAATTTACTTCAATGCTTCTTCTCTTAAGAATATTTTCTTAAGTTTTTAGTAACACCTTCATACTTAAGAGCTGAGGCCAAAAAACGTGTCTGATTTCAAGATTTTTTTTTATCGTATAGGCCGAAAGTACTCACACCATAGATTAGAAATATGAACATCTGCCACTCTAGATCGGTTGCAATCAAATTTTATAGGTCTACGAATTCGTCATTTTCGTCACATTTTTTTAGAGTTTCCACAGTAACTAGCTTCCAGTGCACTTTAGATAAAACTTTGACTTGACTAATTTTAAAGAAGGTTAAATTTCCTGCAAGTTTTACATATAATATCTGTGAAAATTCGGAAAAGCTACTGAGATGTGGGATTTTTCTTGAATAAAATAAACTTTCGGTCAACTGCCGAGATCCCAAATTTAGATTTTTAATGTCATTTCAAACCCAAATAGCACATAAAAAAATCAGAACTACCCGACCTTTTGTTTTTGTTTTTCTTCGTTTCTTGTATTACACATTATAGTGATTAAAATATAGTTTACAATTCAACGAATTCGTCATTTTTTTTTAGATTTTCCTCAGTAACTTCTTCCAGTGCTTTTGAAGTAAAACTTCGGTAAGACCAATTTTAAATAACGTTAAATTTCCTGCAAGAGGACTTTTTCCGATTTATTTTGGTTATTATGCGTTTTACATTAAAAAATATTGATAAAGGCGAAACCACTGATTATCTGACTTTTTGCATTTTCGTGACAATTTGTAAATCCTTACGTATCTCAGGTCCGTATCTCAGTAGCTATTTCAAATTTTAAGAAATATTATACACAAAACTTGTAGAAAATTTAACATTCTTTAAAATTGGTTATTTAAATTTTACCTAAAGTGAACTGGAAACGAGTTACTGAAAAAACTCCAGTTTCTCTAAACTTGTTATTTCAATATTTTTTTATGTATATTGAGTGTATTTACAAGCATTTTGTATGAATCTTGAAGTAAATTTAATCTCTTTCAAGATTGATTATTGAGCGTTTTGCACTAAATAGCACATAAAAAAGTTATTAAGGCGAAACCACTGAATATCTACGTTTTGCGTTTTCTTGACATTTTGCAGATGTTTACGGTCCCGCACATCTCAGTAGCTGTTCCGAATTTTAAAAGACATTACATTATAGAAAAGTATAAGTTATTATACATACCCAGGAACTATTTGTGCTAAAAATGAAGCTAATTAAATTCACTTTGAAATAGTTTGTATTGATCTTCTTCGTAGCAATATCAGTTTCCATAATAGTCAAAATAAAGTCATAAAATGGTGATTTATCGTTTTTCGAATTAAATGCTGTTTTTTTTAAATTATATCTCGTGTATATTAAACATACAGAGGGTCAATTACTTACAGAGATCTATGAAAGCTCAATTTTTTGCAAATTTATTATACTTTAAAAACATGGAATACAAATTTAACGAAAATTTTAGGTTTTACCTGAATAAAATAAACTTTCGATCGTCTGTCAAGGTCGCATTATAGATTTATAATGCAGATCCAAGCCCAAACAACTTATCAAAAAATCAGATTTAACCGACCTTTTGCGTTTTGAAAGTGCTTCGTTTCCTGGACTTAAGAACTAAAATTGTTGATTTTAAAATTATTTTTGTCGCTCAGTAATAATAAAAAGTTTTGACAAATCTGCTTTTCTTTTATATATAGATATTTATGTTATTTATTAAATTAATTTAATCTCTCATTTTATTTTCTTATAATTTTATCTAAAACGGTTCTTTAATGATGTAAACGAGGGATTAAGGGGGTTATATATAGGGGCAACAAAAATTAAAAAAGTTTTTCAATTATCACAGAAATCAGAGAAATTTTTGGAAAAAAAATTAAATTAAGTAAGATCTGGAAACAAAAAACTCTGTCCATTAATATATCTACTCTATTTTGGGTAGATGAGGAACCATAAAATATAGTTTAATATCCAATTTACAATAATAAACAATAAGTACTCTACTAATAGATATAGAGTAATATATATATATATATGTATATATAGAGAGAGAGAGAGAGAGAAAGAAATAGTGTGGCAAAACTCTAATATTTCTATATTTCTATCTACCCATTCAAAATCCATAGGTTTAATTTATTGAAACAACAAACTGTAATATCCAATAACTTTTGCAATTTTTCGATACAATCTACTTATCAATACTTTTAATTGCTTTCTCCTTCCTATTCATATTATATTAATAAAAAAAAATAGAAAGAAAAATATTGCCTATGAAAAACGACAATGATTGAATTAGCTCAATTTTGAATTTAGTACGCATTTTCATTGCTGTTTCCCATTTTACCGTTAGGCAATATTGAATTCACTTTCATCTACTGACTTAAGTGTTAACATAATATTTCTACAGGCAGCATAACATATTTTAAGATCCCAAATAAACTTTCACTTTAGGAGCTGGTGGAATTGAAGTCAATACATAAATAATACAGTAATGAGTTGTTTTTTCCAAAAAGAAATTTCACTTTATTTACTGGTTATCAACTTAATTCCTTTTCACCGCAAAAATCGACTGCAAAGTTGGCAGATATGGATGAGCTGGAATCATTTATTTTTCAAACCAAATTGCGTATTAATCGAAATTTTATTAATTTTTGTCGACTTATAATTTTATATAATTTTCAAAATTACTCATTGTTTTCTAGATTTTTTAAATTTTAAGAAGTCACTTGAAAAATAAATTATTCATATTGATTTACTGGAAACGAATACTTAAGGACTAGTTAAAATTATCCTGTTACTACCCATGACTTAACGAGCTGTTAATTCTTTGCTGTGAGCCATAAGAAAAAAATTGAACTTTATATAAGCCAACTTTAATTTATTATTTAACGGACACCTATTAGAACGTAATAATCCCCCTCAGAATGCTGACCAAATATTTGCTGATAAGGATAGGACGCGCAGCTGCGGTGCACCACCACCAGGTCTGGAGTGAGTACATTCTGGAGAGAATAAATGGAAAAAGGACTTCCTGCTGTAAGGAAAACATTTCATCTTTCTTTATAGCTACTCTACCAGCGCTACCAGAACCCTCTCTCTCTCATCTACCAATAACTGAGAAATACCAATTTACTTCAATGCTTCTTCTCTTAAGAATATTTTCGACTTTACTTTTCTATTACGATTTATAGTTATAACATTCTTTTTATATAAATAAAAACTCTGTTCTAGTTGTATCAATTCTACTGTAGACTAAAAAATGAAGATTTTTTTTTTACTTTCCCTTACCTAGTAATATGTAATATTCTGATAGTGAAAAATTTCGAATTCCAGTTTTCAACGGAAATACACGTTTAATGGTCCACTGAGTAAAATTACCGTCTGTGTGCAAAAAAATGTCATTATCTGAAAAAAAACTTTGATGGCAATTTTTTGAATTCTAATAATATTGACATTCAAAAAAGAAGAGGCTGCCAATCGGATCATGCTACTTGAAAAAATGGCGACAAAAAAAAACCCTGAAATTTTAGTACTGTTTATAATTTTTCACCTGTAATTTCTAAACGTTGTATTTTATCGAAAAAACCATAGTATATTGAATTAAGAAACATCAAATTCTGCATCTAAAGAGAACCACAGCATACTAATTTGGTAAACTTTTGTGATAGAAAACCACGGCCAAAAACGTCGATTTTGTCAAAAACAGAGACACAGCACCATATAGCTTGGAAATGAGCTCTCTGAGAGAAAAACAGCTGACATATCCAACTGTTTGAATTTTATGGACATTTTGGAAGATTTTCACGGTCTCGCACTGAGTAGCTCTTCCGAATATTCAAAAATATTATATACAAAACATGCAGGAAATTTTATGTTCTTTAAAATTGGTGCCGCAAAGTTTTGCCTTAAATGCACTGGAAGCGAGTTATTTTGGGAAAAACTGAAAAAAGTTTCGTCTTTGCGGTTTTCAAGATAGAGAAAAACGCGCAAGAAGAGATTTTTTACAAGAGGGACAATACTATCAGGATTCAAAAAATTGCTATCAAAGTTTTCTTCAGATAATGACAAATTTTTGGCACGGGCTAATACGAAAGGTAATTAAAGTCTCAAAAAAAAATTAAAAAATTATCTAAATCGGACCAGTATTAACGAATATATAGTGCATCTTATATCCAGAATATGCCCTAGATGGGAAGCCGAATGTGTCTGAAGGCAGGGGGATACGACCGAACCTCCTCCAAGCCACCATCCTGTTGTCAACAATACGCTCTATTGTTGTGATATTTAATGTGATAATATAAAAATAAAAATTAACTTAATAAATTATAATATTATATCACTTAACGGATACTAAATGGAATTTCCATGTAAACTAAATCGCAGGTTTTAAAATATATTTTCAGTTTGACGAACCAATAATGTATCTTTGTCTTACTAAATTGGTTTAAAAAACTATTTTATTGTACATCTGGGAGAGAAAACGTGAAAGGTTACTGTATAGTTTATGTTTTAAATTTGATGCTCAACGCCCATGTCTGGTCCTTTACTGCTGCTGAGTACTTTTCAAGTTTTGTTTATCTGAACTGTTTAAAATTATTTTTAAAAATGGATTATTATTAGTAGGTGTTAAGGGAAAGCTGTTGCGCGTACCGCACTAGTTTTTTTACGTTTTAAATAAAACTAAATCTAATATCTCGTTCCCTCTTGAAGTCATCAGATCAATGTAATCTACTAAATTAAATATTAAGTGAATCATGAAAAACAAAGGGAATGCTTTATGTGAAGCCCCCTCGGTATGGCTATGTAAAATAATAAACCCTATGTTAAACAGAATACCACAAAAGTTTATAGGTACTTATATTGTACACTTGAGTTTTAATTTTTGTTCTATTTATGTGGTTATTTTTTCACAAAGCTATAGATTTTTAGATATAATCTTTATAATGGAGAAATAAAAAAAAATTAACTCTCCTCCCTCTCAAAATTTGAAGTTTTCCGTTTCAAAGAACTTACAATCCAAAAATTAAAAAAAAAAAATCGTCCCTCCGCCGTCCACGACTTTTCTCTGAGATTGCTGAGCCGATTTTTTTTTTTTAGATTTGGCACCAGTAGCAGGTCATCCCAGGATGATCCTCGGAACTCGAACTTATCATCCGCCATTTCTTTTCAAAGAGGCAGCGTACTGAAGATTTCATACACCCATAACTGGTCATTTATGAAGATAGAGGAAAAATATAAAGTGTTTTAGAACCATTATACTAAAATAATGCTAAAATACTAAAATGGCCTTTAAAAAATAAATTCAATCCAAATAAATGTTTATCTTTTTTTCATTATAACAATTTAGAAATAATAAACCATAGTGTAATAATTTGCAGCGTTTTTAAAATACAAATGTTTTATTTTTTTCTATAAAATCGAAATTTTTGTCAATTTTTTTATAGTTAAAAAACCTCCCTGCTAGTTAAAGTAGCATGCTCAATCACCATGTCCAGCCCATTGAAGAGTCAGTTATCTCCTTTAAAGAGGCCGACTGTGCCTCAGGATGGTGTCCCGACTGTCGATCCATAGCTGATAAAATAAGTTTACTACTGTCTCCAGACTCAAACATGGACCGGGAGTTTAGATTTCCGTGTCTTAAACACTGGTCCACCTCACTCCGTTAATGAATAAAGGGTACAAATTATAGATTCTTAAGTATTTTATAGTTAATTATTGTCATAATTAATTAAACTTGTGGTTAAATGGTTATATAATAAATGATGAAAGAAGTTTTCTAGCATTAGTCATCAGGGAAGAGGGTAATTTTAAGTTAGTTAAACAAATTTTAAATTATTTTAACTACGTGCTGGCCTTAAAACGTGTTAATGAATCATGTTATCTTAGGTAGTTGCGGAAAAACAGCACCAAATAAAACTATGCTATACATGGAACAGAAAAAGGAAGCGGATAAATTTAAAATGTTCTAACTCTAACGAATCCCCTGAAATTAGCCTCCTCGCAAATAATAAAGGCATCATCACTTTTCTAGATTTCTAGGTTTACTTGTAAAAACTTGTTAAAGTAACTCTTTCGCCGACTATGTAACATGACATAACATTGTTTATCCTGGAAGGAAATGTTTTTTAAAGTGCGGGGGGAGGGAGGGAGGAGGGAGGGAGTTGGACATGAGGCACGTATCTACTAAACGAATTAGATGGGTCGATGAAGAGACAGGACCATTAATGATGTTAAGTCGGCCTCAATGGCACTAATCAATAGCTCCCTCGCTCGTAAACCAAATTGGATCGCTAAGCTTCCTCCTCTCAGGAAAAACCTCCTTTGCCGAAAGTTCCCTATTTTGAGGCATGGTAAACAATTATCGACATAAAATAAAGAATAAAAATTCGATTCTCAGCACCCCTTTGTAAAAGATGAATCCTATCAAATCAGTACCCGCAATGTTTGGTATGTGGCTTAAAGAGATGTAAGGTACATACTATGTAGTCATAGTACATACTATGTCCTAACTATGTAGTTAGGAAATTTCTGACCTAAAGAGCTGGTATATAGTCCATTCTACATAAATGGACTATATACCAGTTCTTTAGGTCAGAAATTTCCTAACTTGAAACAATAACCGATAGTCTGTCCATCTTGTAAAAAACACTACCACTGAAAGGGTTGTTCAAAAGTTATTACGATAAACAATTTTCAGTCGCCATAGCACACACCATATAGCCTAACCTATCATTGGTGGGAATTAATGGACGAATTTACCGTTTCATAAAGCAATTCCTTGTTTAAGTTGGCTGTGAAATGTCCTGAAATCATGAACAGATCAATTGTGTCCCCCAGAGTTGCGTCCTTAACCCAACTCTATTTTCACTTGCGATAGATGATCTGGTACTCAACTGACCAAGAGGCGTCAAACCGTTGCTATTTCCAGATGATTGTTTGGCAGTTCGAAAACATAAATGCCATCAACAATAAATTATAAGAAGCCATCAGCAGAATTAATAACTGGTATTGACCTTGGTCCAGACATTGGTCTATTGGTCTAAACAAACCCGTAGAGAAAACCACATGTCTCCACTTTAGGCGTAAGATAAATACTCCATTGCCTCCCGAATTAGGTATAGAAAATTCATTGATACCTATACAAATCATCACAACTTTTTAGGCAGTATATTTGATCAAAAATTGAATTGGGAACCACATATCTCACCATTAAAGAGAGCCGCTACCAGAAAATTAAATATCCTATGCTTTCTTAGTGATACATCTTGGAATTCAGACAGATTCACCATATTAAAATTATATCGGGCTGGTTTGTGCTTAATTAGATTACGGGTCTTTTATTTATGCCCATCGCCGAACCCTAGCTAAGCTTGATTCCATCCATCATGCCGGAACTCGGATTGCAACCGGCGCATTCAGAATCAGTCCTATCCTCAATATATGTTCGGAAACAGGTTTACTTCCCCTATAAGACCAAAATTGCTTGGCTATAAATTACATTTCCAAATTATTTCGGCAGACAGACCATCCCACGCATAAATATATTTTCCTTTCAAATTCTCGACAGCTTTTGGGCAATAACCAAACTCAACCTTCCTCTGGCAGAATGAATCTCTACGACTACTTCAGTACTTAAAGCGATTCCGCTATTCAAACCTGAAATTCAGAATCGGCCTTCGATCCTACAACTACCTAAAATAATACTAAATCTCTCCCATTTTCCTAAAAATAATACTTCTTCTTTTTGAGAATAAAGAACGGTTGTCTCGTCTCCTCCATAACATTCCAGAGCGTTTTTAATTTACACCGATAGATCTAAGTCCTAAAAGTCCACAGCTTCGTCTTTTGTAAGCCGCTGTAATTTAAACTGCATAAATTATCTTCCATTTACGCTGCCGAACACCATGCGATTGCTTCAGGCCTTCACTTTTGTATTTCGATAGCTCAGAAGACTGCCATCATAATATCGGACTCATTAAGTTCCCAAATTGGTTTAAAAGATCCAGAACACCAAGTTGTTAAAATAATAAAATCTCATCTCTTTACATACCTGGGCCAGAGTAAGTGCTTATATTTCATATGGATTCCTGGACACATTGGCATTGTAGGCAACGAGGTTGCAGCCCGAGATGCACTTAAGCTGAGGCACCACCATTCTCACCCCATCAGAACTCAGTAGGCCTCTTAAAATGGAAATTTTCTTCCAGACAGAACGATACCATTAAAGAATGACTAAATTGCAGTCAAAATTTCGATTATATTTACCTGAGATTTCGGCGTTTTTAAATATTTGCGCATCTCTACAGCTCCACCAAATTAGTTTATATGACTGGAAATTAGTATTTGAATTGAGTTGGAGTGAGGAAATTGTCTTTTGGGAGTCTCAACTTGGTTTCTCCATTCCCTCGGGTTTTTCGATTTTTTTAATATTTGCGCGCCTCTAAAAACCTGTTGTATTTGAAAGGAAATTAAATTATCTATAAAATAAAAGAAGTTTCTTCGAAATCAAGCAAAGATTAGCAAAGATTCAACTGTTTAAATACCTTTTTAGTCGTATTTTCCCCGAAAAGACTATTGCATTGGGCCGAAGGTCGGCGGTGAGCGGCAGGACAGCGTTTTCTCTCCGTTTCATAGAGCACGATTATAGAAGTTTTAACGATATCTGATATATTTTTTTTTTCCGCGCTACATTTGATTACCTCCAGCGGCTCCCTTTGGGCCAAATGAGCTGAAATTTGGTATGTATGATTTTCTGTATCGAAGCTCGGCGGAGAGGCAGAACAATATAATAAAAGTTGGTAAATTTCGGTATGTTGCGAGTTTCAACTTTTTTCTCACCACCCCATTTTTTAATATTTTGTATTTTAGTGAAACTACGACTTCTGCTGCTCACGGATTTTTTATTATTTTTTTTATCATCTATTATTCTTTTTTATAATATAGACTAAATATACTAAAAATCTGTGTAGTTCAAACAAATCATAGACGTTGTTGATGACTTAAGAATTTCACCTATATAGAAAAACAATCTTCGACATTCTTGTTTCGCTTATACATATAAAGTTCAGCTACATATGAATTCATTTTTACAAACAAATCACATGGCTTCCTTTCACAAGACGGCTCGTCGATTTCAACATTTATTCTACCTACGCTCTAAATTGCCTAATTCACTCTAAAACTATTATCTACTATAGGTAATGAGTTCCTGGATTCAACATCACCATTTCATTCCGTAACTTTTCTATAGAGACCAAGATCCTTCGTAAAGTCCTACAAACTGCTTATGTTATTTCATTATTTTGTTAAATTTTGTCATCCCATGTGCTACAGACATCTCGAAATAGATATGTATATGGTATTACGGTATCCCAACAGCGGCCAGTCACTCCATAAGTCATGTTTATACCATATTAATCATAATAAACATATGTTTTTCCTTTATTTCTCTATATACAATTTTCAGTCTAAAAATCAATCAAACATTTTAATTCCTCGTTGAAAAAACCCTGGATAAATCAGAAACAGATCTTGGTCAAGAATACAACTCGCACATAAAGAACACCCCCTCCCCGGCTTCCCAACAAAGTCCTGGTTGACTCTATCGGATTTCCGAATTATTTTTGTCCAATCAAGTAGATAGTATGTGGTAATAAATTTAATATAAATTAGGAATTCGGAGAAAATGTGCTAAATAAATCCAGCATTGAGATAAACATTTCATTACATAGTAAAAATACTGTTGATTTATTTATATGTGTGCGTATGTCTTGTTATTGTTTATCGGGGTTAATTAACTTGGACAGAAAGTTAAGTTATCCTATGAGTTAAAAGCTTGTAGCCAAATTGCATGTTCAAAGCTCAGAACTTTCCGTTCAGGAATCTGAACTTTCAGATCAGGAAGAGGCATGATAGCACTGGCAGTCAAATAATATATACTTATTTTATAAATTTATTACCCCCATAATTCATGAACGGATAAAAAAATATAGTAAAAAATAAAGTGGGTAGTTTCTCTGGAAGCAAAATGCGTTGAATACTTTTTTCGTATATCTTGATACTTTTAAAATAATTTAAATCAGCTAAAAAGATTTTATTTATTTGTTTAAATTTACCTTTTCATTTTGTGTAGGGTTTTTTTTTAGGACAAATTATGGTTTGTCATAATAAACTAAGTTTGTAATTACTCTCGCTTTGGGATCTTTTTCATATGGTGTGTCAACGTGACAGTATTCCTCAGATGTTTTTGCTCCGAACTTCACAATAAAAATTATTCAACGGGAAAAAAATTGTAAATAAAAAATATTAAATAATCAATAAAACTAAAGACTAATAGAATGATTCCTTTATTCTTTCAACAAAAAAATATGAACTTATAAAATTATTTGAAAAAAAATATATACATTTTACTAATACTTTTCAATGAGTGAAAATTCTTTGGACAGTTTCTCTTCGTAAGGGAGGATAAAGCTCAAAATACTCACAAGTTTTTAATGAATTATGTTTTGATTTCCATTGCTGGATTTATTTTAAAACTTTAAAGGATTTGAGGATAGAACTATTTCTGTAAGTCGTTTAATAAATAGTACTGTATATTCCTATGTTTTTGTGTATGCATCAGTGTGCGCTTTGTGTCCCTAAACTAGATATGAATTTGTCAACCGAATTATCCTCTAAATCCTAGTCTGTCACGGAAAAGAAACTAATAGGTTGGACGATTGCCAGAAACGTGTAAAGCCACCTGTAGCTCAACCTGAATTCAGTTTCTTTATAAGTAAAATTGAAATCGTCGGTCACGAATACTGACCCAACTATTAATTGGCAGATATTCTTTCTAAAAATTATAAATAATAAAAACCATTAATTTAAAATATGCTACATCAATTTAACGAACTATCCATCTATCAGACTACAGTTAAGAAATAATAAGACAATTAAACCTGACCCTTTCTGTATCAATTTAAAAATTATATATTTTTTGTTTTATTAATGATCTTTTAAAAATTATAGGAAATTTTTGTGCGAGCTTATGAAAAATTAAATAAATAAATATATTTTATTTTTATATTTGGTCGTAACGATCTAGAGATGTGGATATACGAATTTTCAGCGGCAAAGTGAAAGCTGTGACAGTTCAAAGGAAATTACAGTAACTAAGTGTGGTCCTAGTGATTTTGTCACGACAGTTATTTTCGTAATGATTTCTTTTAAGTAGCCGGCTCTTCTGACTTTTCTTATATTGAACTAAATCACTGTCTAATTCAAATCCCACATAGTAATCTATGGCTTTGATTATTACACTGTTAATGAAAAGGCAAACTCATTTAATATTTTAATTGATTATTTAAACATATGGATACTAAAAATAAATCATGATTTAATTGTTTTTAATCGATTTTTTTTAAAGATTTGATAGCAAATATCAATGTGATGTCTTAAATTATAAACCCTATGCATATAAATATATAAATGCAGGTCTTCATCAGAGCTCCACAGTTCCAACTGCCCAGGCAAGGAGTGAGAAAGTCAATCCTTGCCTGGGCACTTGGCACTGTCAAGTGCTGATGAAGACCTGCAATGTCTTTAAATTTCACGTGGCCAAAGAAGAGCATCATCATCAATGAATAATAAATTGGTAACATATAAAGGCTAAAACGGGTTACTTATGTAGTCAACAAATTGCATTCAGTTATAATGGATGTGATAATTGTAATTTATAATATATCTAATATATAATATATTACATATTTAAGTATCGGGATGGCAATCGCCAGTCCCTCGAAGCACCTATTATTGTGATTTTTTATAAAACCTGTAACACTACTCTCCAGATTCTGTGACAAAATCACGGCGCCGGGAATATTAACCGCATCACACTATCTATCGTATAAAAAATATTTGTTAAAAATGCAATTTATGCAAGAAAAACACGAGGACATAGAAATTATAAGCTACATCGAAGATACTGGTATGCCTATGAAGAGGAATTTTCATAAAATTCAGATCATTAGTTCAGATGAAAGGATATGACTTCCAAACAGGTAAATTCCCAAAGACACTTAGGGCAGTTCACTAACAAATCGAAATTAGAAGCTGAATCCTCATACAGATGGATGATCTGAGAGAAGCCTCTGTTACTCGAATAAAACTTCAAATCGGGAATAGATTGGTCTCTTTGAGGATAATGGACAGCGCACTTGTTCGATTGAATTAATAAAATGTTTCGATAACAGATGGCGTAAATGTGAAAGGTCATGTTTTTTTTTAGAATTAAGATTTTAAAATAACGAAAATTATCCACATTCCATTTACAGCCCTTTTTAATTTGAATAAAAAATAAATAATTGCTACGACCGTCCGCGAAGGTACCTGTTCTGCAACTTAAGGCATTGAATCCCTTTAATGACGTCTTGGCTAATCTAGAATTGCATCGATATCCTCAAAGGACTGGTTAAGGGCAACTAACTCACCTTAATGTAGACGTATTAGTCGAAGGCAATGAGAGCCGAAATTCCTGTAGCAAGAAAATTCTGAGCTCAGAAAAAATGTTAGTTGGCCGTGAGCCATATTGTAATATATTTAGCTTAAACAGAAAAAATATTAAATACCGGAAACTAAAAAATATGGATACTTACTAGAATTTCCAATGTGGAATGAAACAGTACTAACTTATCACCAATTTAACAAAGAATATGGAAAAATTTCAAAACCAACTAACTTTGATTGAGACCTTTAACTGATATACTGAAATATAATTTGAAGAAGATTCGACCTGCCATCTGTGTCTAGATAATGAAGTAAAGGCTGAACACTTTATTTTTTAATGTAAAGTCCTTGAATTCAGGTCTTACTTATCTTCATACCTGAAGATATTACTGGAGCAAATATTGGTACTTAATTAGATGCCTGAAATTTACGTTTTGTACCTATACCTAGATAGCCTGAGGAGTAATCATAGGAGATCCATAAGGCGTCGAGATGAGAAAGGGTTAGCCATTCATCAGTATAATGTAACAATAATAAAGCTTGCTCATCGGCGCATCCTATTTGGTAGACCTTGTTTTTTTAAGGAATGTTCAAATATAGATTCATAAAATCAATAAACATTTCTTCTCACGAATCGTCGATCAAAAACTATCCAAAATTTCATCTATATACCACAACAAAATATCGCTAATATCGTGACCTATGACTGGTGCCAAATCTCAATAAAATCGGTCGGCCCAGTAGTCCTGGGAAAAGGCATAGAGGGTAGACGGACGGAATTTTTTTAAATTATATTTTTGGTTTCTACTTGAAACGTAAAAACCATTACAAAGGTTCAGTATTGAAAATAATAAACAAAATAAATAATATTTTATATAGCTAAATTAAAACTGTGGATCCATCTCTGGAAAATAACCGTATTTAGATCTTGACAACTTTTCCATCATATCATTAGCATACATGGACTTGTATTTTTAACTAGGTATAAAGATATATTTTATTTTATAAAAATAGTTTTTCCATAGCACAATTAAAATAAAAATAGGTAAAAGGTAGGAAGGGTATTTTGCAGGGCTACAGAAGGGGCAGCCGGGCCAAGGTCACAGCTGCCACCTGTAACAACTCGCTCGGTAGCATCAACTCTGCACCCGTTCTATAAATTCTCTTTCAATTCTTTTTATATTTTTATATATATATATATATATATATATATATATATATATATATATATATATATAGCATATATGTCTGGGTACTTTATAAATACATATTTTACCTATATATAAATTTCGTTAATCGGTAACATCATTTAAAGAGTATATATTTTATTTCATTATTGTGCTACTCCTTTTATTGAGACATGGTATATAATCATGATGTTATTATCTATAAAAAACGCTGCAAAATACTGTGGTTCATCATTTCCAAACAGTTATGTAATATATACCAAAAAAAATTTATTTGGATGGAAGCTACAATTTTTTTTTTTTAATTCTTTGGAATAATGGTTTAAAACACTTATGTGTTTTCCTCTATCTTCATAAATGACCTAGATATGGGCGTATGAAATCTTTAATCGCCCGCCATTTTAATAGCAAAAAGGTGTATGGTTATATTGAGTTCTAAGGGTCATCCTGTATGCATCTTGATATTTGTATCAAGATAATACGCCTACTTTCAAAAGTATTTACTATTGATTTAGTAGGCGAAATTTTGAGATATCTATTCAGAAGAAAAAACTGAAATTGGTTCTCATCTTTATAAACTACATATAAAAATGCTGTAGTTGCATGGTTGACAGTTTATTTTTTAAGAAATACCAGAAACTCCATCGTATTCCGGAACAGAAAACGATAAAATTTCGATTTTTTTTATATCAAAATAAATGAAAGCTAAACAAGTGTTTTTTGTTTGTTTTTCAACAACTAATTATTTCATTAGCCCAATTTGATAAATTTAAATATAATACAAACATTTACAAATTTATATATTAAATAATACACACACATACACGTAATCGAACAAAATCTATACCGTATCATCTTTATACTAATCGCCAATTTTCCTTTAAATTAGATTCAAATCAGACGATCCACCGTTCAAATAGCCGTTTTTAAAAATAGGCCCTAAAAAAAATACGTTTGCGCATGTGTATGCGAAAGTAGAGGATGGAATCTAATAAAATTAATATGGTACCATCTAGAAACCGACATGCACAATCACTGAAAATTTCATTTAAACCAGATTAATAGCAGTACATTTTATGCCCGTCATATGGATTTGACAGCTTCGTTAGTGAGGATCCGATAAACATATAACAAAAGTAATTTCATTTTCAAATTCAAATTGTCCGTACATACGCAGCTGCATCTCTTCTGATATTTTACTAGGAATGTTGTTTTAATAAAAAAGAAATAGATTTTTCGGCCTGCGGTTGGCTGCATCGGAAGATATATTTTAACTGATTTTTTCCCTACTTATTCAGGATATTATTATTGGCAATTGTTAAAAACAAAAATTGATGGATTTTGCATGACTGAAATATTTCAGATTGAATTGGTAAAATATTTTAGATCACTAATACGTTTATAGACAGTAAAAACAGAATATTTTTTTTCCGCCTTTTAAACCACTGTGCGGCGCAGGTTCGAATCCGGTCTAGGCAGGCTAAACTTTATTTTCTGGCGGGCACACGGAATGAATCTCCAACTTTCCACTCTGGTTAAAATAGGTTGGAAGAACCCTTCCTGCTTGACTTAATTGGCTTAGGTAAGAACGTTTAACACCAAATAAAAAAGGATGGCCTTTTTTTTTTTAATTGATTATTGGATTCTATAGATCTTGAAAAGTAAAACCTCAAATTATAAGGGAGGGACCAAATTTTTTTTTTTTTCTTGTCGATTACAAAGATTCATTAATGAAAATAATAAACCTGGTATAAAAAAATAATAAAATTAGAAATCAATGAACAGTACCATTGAATTCATTAAAAACATTAAAATATTTCATCTAATTCAAATATAATTTTGTTACGTTATATTTTTGCTATATTTATTATTTTATTGAATTTTATCCTATTTAATTTTTCATTACTTTTATTTCTTCGATTTATAAATTTATTCTACAATTTTTATAATTAAAAAGTTAATAATCTAAATCGTTTGGTCTAGTAATGAAAGCAATAATAATCTTCAGTAGTTCAGTGCTCTTAAAAACAAACACAACTTCTGAAACTGTTATATAGGTATACTAACTACATTGTGAGTAGATTTCAAACCATAATGTTCCCTTAATGAATAAGCCAATGTAATTAATGTAATTTAATAAGTCTTGCTTAAATTCATGCATATGGTTTTAAAAATATAATATAAATATATATATACATATATATATATATATATATATATATATATATATATATATATATATATATATATATATAAAATAAAATCCTTTGGTCCGTCCGACTGTATCCGTCGTTTAGACCCGCTAAACCCTCACAACTGTTTAGTATTGCGGGTACTGTATAGTCTATTTCAAAGTTATGTCAAAAGAATATTTATGAAGATCTGATCGGGAATATAGAAAATACTTTTAGACAACTTTATTGTGGGGAGCCATAACTAAATAAATAATTTTTCCCGCGGTTACAACCGTTCCTGGGACGGGAACGCCTCTTCTAGTTATATAGTAACAAGCTGGGTAATTTTGCTGCTGCTTGAAAAATTTGAATTATAAACGGAACTCTTAGAATACCCACACTCTATCTCAACTTTCATTTAATTACATTAAATTAAATAAGTAATAATCATGAATAAAACATTCCAAGCCTAATATAATATATTTTGATTTAAAAAGTTTATTAAATATTTCATTGTAAGCATATAGCGGTTCACGATCTAATAGCGACTGCAGGTGTTTGAATAGGTAATAGGAAAAATGGATATAGTTATTATGAAACGTTAATAAGCACTTTAATTAGAAAAGTAGACTAGCACTTTAATTAGAAAAGTAGCCTATTTTTAGCCGTTTACATTTTACTTAAACTTAATGAGCAGCATTGAGCGAGAGGAACAGGGCTGAGCAATTGGTGAGGGCGATGTGATGATCCAGTGCTAACGGAGATGGTTCATTTAATTCATGAGGTGCGTCCGTATTCGAACCTTCCGACCAATCTGCATCATGTACTATGTCAGGGGGACATCTGATAACAACAACCTTCCTCGGGGTAGTTATCAGGTCTCATATTTTTTGAGGTACGCTCGCAAACGTAAGATAAAAATAAAAAACAGTTTTAGATATATAGTTGTGAACTCAGAGGGACTACTGGATTAAAATAAAATAAACTTAATAATAATCAACTAATTAATGAGAGTTTTCTCCTACGCTTGTTTATTCGACACTAGGATTTAATATTAATTTTACATCCTTAACTTGCTAAGATAATGGAAGTATGGCAGTAACAGCTTTTTCGAAATCTCACTCAATTTATTATATTACTTATGGTAGTTATTTTTTTTTTTTGGAGATTAGTCATGGGAAGCTAACATAAGCTTATTATTTTGTATTTTATTTATTCTGACAGCCCATTGATCACATAAATTCTCTAAAGATTTGCTGTACTTATACAATTTTTAAAAACAGCGTGAACAGATCGTATTTTCATATTCGAATTAAATAAAACAAACTTTCACTTCTGTCCATTTGACTATCTTTTTATTATTAATAGCTAGAAATTTTAGGTTCATGAAAATGAGCTCTTGAGAAATTGAAAATTGGTTTGTAGAGCAATAATTAGCAAAGATGAACTTTTTCGTACCAATGTTTAAATAAATCGCACCAAAGAGACTTATTTCATCGCTTGTTTTAAACATTTTTACTTTAATTTCTGTTATATAATTTAACTTAACACTGCCAATAATAACTGAAGTAATATTCTGAGTTATATTCTTTATTTTTGTATTTACACCTGTCAATGTTGACAACCAGTGAATTCGCTGGCTAAAAATTTGATATTGTTGCCGTGGTAGGCATGGTAGAGATTAATTACCAGTCACACCTCTTCCTATCTTCATTATTGTATATAGTTAGACAAGGAGGTCCCTCATCCGGCTCCTTTTCAGCCTTCCGCTAGTATTGTCAGGCTTGTTGGTTGTAACCATGCCTTGTATGAGTGAGTTAGGATGTCCGTGTAAGTTATCGTGAATTATCGTTTGTAATGGGCCCGTATGTGTTCGTTAACTGTTGTCATATTGAGGTCTGTATTTAAAGTTATTATTGCTGATGAACCATGGGGCTTTGTTCTAAAAATTCCTGTTGGTTTAATTTGGAAATAGTAGCTATAATTTCGGCATTAGCCAAATATGCTGGAAGCGAGTATTACGCAGATAGTTTGTTGGGTATTCCCAGAACAACTATACGAAGAGGTTAGTTTCTGGACGGCCTCAAGAACCGTCTAGCCCTCAAGAACCGTCGCCGATGAGCTGTACAGACCACTAAAGCCCTGTGAACTGCCTTATAAGTGGATGTTAGTGTGGAAATGGTGGGAAGAAGTGGAATGGGCTTACTGAATTTTGCTCAAGCAAACACACCGAAAGTGGGCTAATGTAATATTCTCAGATGAGTGCAGAATTAACCTGTTCAACTGTGACAATTTTCAAAAAAAAAATCAGAGTTGAAAAGATTAATTTTGATCTCATCTGAGAACATTACAATAGTCAAACATACACATATACTCTACATCGGTGTGCCTAAGAGGAAGTCAAGCGGGATCGCCGGTGCGCTGGTGTGAACCGCGGTCCAGTGGCTGTCGTCTTCGAATGTAGCCAACCTTCTGCAAGTCGCCTTCACACCGTTTACACACTAACATCCACATGGAGGGCAGTTCGCATGGCTTGAGTGGTCTGTACAGCACATTGGTGGCAGTTCCTGAGGGCCTGGATCACCACAAAACGGTCGTCCGCAGGGTTTATTGCTCTAGGTCGCCCAGAAACTGGTCTGCTTGTGTACAGCTGTCTCCCTGTACCTCTTTAGGATGGCCCTTCGTACAGTTGTTCTGGGAGTACCTAATAAACTAACTGCGTAACGTTCGCTTCTACCATCTTCGACTAATACCAAAATTCTTGCCACTATTTCCGAAATAAAGACCATGATTTGATGTTAGAAAATACTAATCCAAAAAAAAGTACAAGAAAAAAAAATATAAGTTCAAAAATTTGTGAAAAATGGAACAAATTTTTACCTTAAGGCACTAATTATCCTCATTATTGAGTTAAAGCAGAAAATCTAGGTTGCCCGGTTTTTTTGTAGGCCAGGATATATCGCATCTCTTAATGGCCGCGATGTAAGTGATAGGTGTTGATATAAAATAAGGATTAAAAAATATCTGATTCATATTAATATAAATGATATACTCGAATAGCAACCAAAAAACAGCTTGAACAGGAGAGACAAAATATGATGTAAACGAGACCACGGTCAGCCCCATTATTCAAAGATCCGGTCCATAATTCTCATGGCGAAAGGGTTTCCTCTCCTAGCCTGTTGAAGTCCTTATTTATGTAACAAGGGATGCTAAGCTGGTCAGTTTCTTATAGTTAGATAAAATTAATGAGAAAAGGTAGTTAACCTCAACATTCCTAAAATAGAACCGATCCTTGTTCTTAATTGCTCACTACTACAAGGAAATCACAAAAATATTCCATCATTGTAGCATCTTGTATAAGTGGAAGTGATGAGTGTGGGGTCTATTACGTATTGTCGTACTTCGGTTATAACACATGATTATTTTTATCTTATAATTATGTTATATCAATTATTACAATTAGGTTTATATCAATAAACTCAGGTTATTTTGGTTTATTATTTTAAATAGTTAACCTTTGCAATGGGCCAAGAAAAAAAGTTTTAATCTCCCTTCCCCCTCAAAATTTGAGGTTTTACGTTTCAAGTACGTAGACTCCAAATATAGAATAAAAAAAATCCGTCCGTCCGCCGTCTGCCGTCCACGGCTTTATTCCGAGACTACTGGGCCGATTTTCTTCAGATTCGGCTACAAGGTCACACCTCAACCCGAATGATTCTCGGAGCTCGAGATTACCATCCGCCTGTTTGTTTAAAAATGGCAGCCGATTAGATATTTTTAAATCCCATAACTCGGTCATTTATAAAGATAGAGGGGAAATGTAAGGGGAATTGAAAAAAAAAAAGTATAAAAAAAAATCTATATAAATGCCTTTGGTTTATTATTATCAATAACAGACCTTTGTAATCGACCAAGAAAAAAAAGTTTAACCCTACCTCAAAATTTGAGATTTTACGTTTCAAGATAAGTAAAATTCAAATATCGAATGAAAAAAATCTGTCCGTCAAAATTTTTTTATTGTTTTTGTTAATATTGTTATGATTTATCGAAAGGTGGCTAAATTCTCTGCAAGCAAGAACAAAAATAATTTAAATCGGACCTTTATTAGCTGATATACTCGTATATGGCGTAAAGAACTTTGTAGACTAATTCTCCGGCGCCACAGGTCAGCGTGGCCTTAGACCTCCTGATATCAATTTCAAGCTTCAGGCTTCCCCGCATCTCTCTACTGCATCTTTCCTTGGATTATTTCTGCACTTCTTTCTTTGGATTATTCTCTGCACTTGTTCTTTCATTTTTCTTTTCCCACTGAAGTTCACATCCAATATTTTCTTCTGTGCCATTTCATCCTCTGATTGCATGTCCTGACCATCTTAGCCTACTTGTATTGACAAATTTCTTTTAACACTCCCGGTTCGGCACTCTCGCGACAATCATCTTGAGACAAGCTTCAAATATCTGCTCCATGGGTCCATAATGTTTTATTTCTTTGCTGAACTTGGTAGATATATTTTATAAAGTATTCGGCATTTATTTATTTCCCAAAACACTCCGAATGCTCTTTTAAAAGATAATCTAATTATCAAAACTGTAAACCTAAGCTATACAGCAGTCCTTTGAATAGACAGACCAGATATTTTTTAAAATATTACTATTGTATTTGTAAATAATAGACCATTGTGTATTTATTGGCAGCATTTTTCCAATTCTCACCACCCATAATTTTGTTAAACCTATTTCTCGTGTCTTTCCTATTATAGTTACAATATTAATTATTTTATCTTTTAACATTTTTAAGAGTTAGAAACCCTAGTGGATGTCTCCTACTTTGAATTCCATTTGGAAGATATTAAAAGAATGGAATCGGACTGAAACCACAAGAAACGTCTCGAAGGTACATTCAACTCGAAAATTTGCATTTCTTCGATAATCTGAACCCCCTGTTTCAATCAGACGAGACAATAGCATTTATCATTAAGAAGCCAAAGAATGCATTAAGAATTATTATTATTAAGAAGCCAAAAATGCAAAGATTTTGTTTGAATATTGGTTCGTCAGATTATTATTTCAGATAATTTTTTGTCTTCTGTTTTACATGAATGCCTGAGCTCAATCATTAATTCCAATACAAATCATTATATTCAAATAGTTAGCATACACATTAGCCAAAAAATAAGGAACATGAGACGTTCAGCAAGATGGCAGAATCAAAACAAAACTTTTGAATATATCAAAGAAAATATTAACACCTCCTGTATAGGCCGTGGTGTCCGGGTATGTTGAGGCTGTACTTCAGCAATCTCGAGCTAGAAGCTATGTCGGTTCGACTCCGGCATGGGAGTCTTGTCGTTCAAAACTTTTACTTTTATTAAGCAGTAATGTCCTATAAATAAAGTCGAGGTTTCTTTTGGGATTGATCTAGAATTGGCTCCTGATTTGCCAAAAAGTGTTATGTGGAATTAGGTTTCCCCGACAAAGAAGTGTTTTGAGGATGAAATTTATTAAATTCACTTTTCTAATCAATAAAATAACAAAACACTGTAGAATAGAAACCTTCGAATTTAGAAACCAAAACATTGAAAAATTAAAATGAATTATACGTAAATATTTAAAAGAAGAAAATGATTTTATCTCAGCACTAACAAAAAAAAATACAAAGTATGCATAAAATAAAAATATCCTTGTTAATATAAAATTTCAAAAAGGTCAGATAAATTTACAGATTTTTTTTTGATAAAGTTTTGCTTTATTTCACAAAGAATCTTTTTATTCTGTATTTTCGTTTTATTTTTGTGATCAGAAACAAAGTGAATTTCATTAAATTAAATTCATTCTCAAAGCATTTCTTTGTCGGAAAACCTAATTCCACATTTCTGGGATAATCAGGAGCCAATTCTAGATCAACCCCAAAAGAAACCTCGACTTCATTTATAGGGCATTACAGCTTAATAAAAGTAAATGTTTTCCTGGAAGTGAGGTACCTGTAGACCAGCATGGAGCTGAGAAAAACATTTACAAGTAAAGTATGATTTAAAAAAAAAAAAAAAAAAAGGTTTCCGCTATTGATCCGCCTGAAAGCCTTCTTATAATGAATTTAATTAAGCTATATTTCTTAATAGGAATTTTATCTACTTTCCGACGGTGAGATTGGAACTTAATTGCCTTGGATACTTTTTGTTTGTTCGCTTCCAATTCAGTAAAAAACGTGGAACTTAAAAAAACACAAAACTTATTAAATTACCTACTTTTCTGTGCGCAATTGAACCATGGTCCATATGAACTCCTCGTTGCTCTTTAGCTCTGCTATTATCTCTTTAATTATTTTTCATTACTTACAGGGCACCCTTAAAATGCCATAATATCATTTTTTTAATAACACTTAAAATTGGTAAAATGTATTTCTCAATTTGGACTATATTAACATGAGTACGTAAATTTCTTGATTACTTTTGATTTTTTTTTAGAATCATCAGCATAAATACATATTTTACTGTTACCCCAAATACACCAATATTAATTATGAAGTCAGCCTTTATTTGCAAAACGTACAAAGGGCCAAAACGCAATATACAGTTAATACAAATTACTGAAGCAAAATATTAGTTTATGATATTCTCCAATGTTTCTATTACATTAATCAAACATATACTTTAGTATTGCCAAGCATAATTTCATTAATTTAACGCAATTGTTATTTATTAATACTTCATTTTATTTTATTTTTATTAAATGCACAACTAAGGAGATCCATTAAGAAAACACTTGAGCAAAAAATGCTAATCTCACAGAAAAGGTGAGACTTTTTCAAAGCCTTTTTTTTCTGAACAAATACTTGTTTGGTGAAGCTTAATGGCTTTTACCTAAACCTAGTCCAAATCTCATTCACGAGCTCGTTAAAAGAAATGTTTCTCTGGATTAAAGTGCTTTGATATAAGGCCACCTAAACTGTTAATTTGATGAATTAAGAAAATATATTTTTAATGTCTAAACTGAATTCAATGCTAGAAACAAATGAAAGAAACTATCCGTATAAGAAAAATATTTGCATAGGGTTTATATCCATCGAATTGGAAATATAAAAATAATTGTATGCAAATAACTGAAATATCTTACATATCCTAAATCTCATGTTATGCATGATGAAATACATTATTACGTTTTAGCATGTCTCGGACAAGCTCGTATCTTCAATGAGTGAGGTTGTTTAAGAACCTTGGAGGGCTAGTTGAGAAAATAACTATATGAATTTAATTGGGAAGATACTGTAACACCCACTGTGTACTAAATGATTTTAGTGAGTGTGATACCTTCAGCAGAGCATATACGATTCATTAAAAAAATATTCATTTTAAAATTCAGACTTCACTGGAAAATAATTCCGATATTTTGAAGTATTTTAAGAGTTGATGCGTACACTGAATTGTTTAAAAAATAAAAGAAATGAGACGCAGAAAGAGCTTGATTTGATAGTAGATGTGCGGTTGAAGCTTGCTGTGGAAGCTTCTAGATTTAAAAAAAAAGAAAATATCGAGGTACATCTTTGTGGTGTAAATGTTGGCAACATAACTAAATGAATAATTCTGATTTTAGTCAGATCATATTTAAGAGGAATAACTGTATTGTTTTAGGACGAACAGATCTAGGGTGGACCATATATATCTTATATCAGGACGTCTCACCTAGGGTTGGAATATCGACACGATATTCGATTGATATATCGAGATATATCGATGTATAGATATATCGGAGTTGAAAAACCGATATATTATATCGATATCTTAACATCCGATATATCGATGATATCGATATTTTACAACGATATATCGATCACACCATATGCTAAACTATATTACAGTAGAATCTCGGCAATTTATATCCCAGTAATTCGTATAGATTTTCTGGTCTCTTGAAAGTCTCGCTTTATTTCGTATAAAAACACTGCAATTCGGTTTCCCCGATAATTCGTATTTATTTTCGTCTTCCAAGTAATGTAAATGCCTTATAATTCGAATTTCCAAATAAAAAATCTGGTTCACTCTTAATCTTTTCAAGAGGAGAGGTGAATGAGTGAGAGAGGAATGGTTTCTATGAATTTCAGTCGGTTTACCATTTTTTTGTTCTCTTTAAATAAAATTGTAAAAAAAAACCTGTAACCATACTGTTAGCCGACAGCATAGATTGATCTGAAAAATTAAGTTCGCTCATGATTGGCAAATCCGCGAATGCAAGGTGCTTTATAAAAAAAAACTTTACCGAACGCCTATCGTGCAAACACAAAAGCATGTATCATTAGTGAAATTTTCAACGAATGGATAAAGATATGGAATAAAAAGCAGTGAAAATTGTCAACTGTTTATTGATAATTGCACGGCCCACAACAGTACCACATCACTCAGCGATGTTTATCTTCTGTTTTTGCCTCCCTGCACACCTCTAACCTGCAATCTCTAAACTTGGCCATAATTAAACGATTTTAGACATTCAACGCAAGGAAGTAGTGATGCAACTCTTAGAAAGCATCAAGGATGGGAATCACCTACCTCAAAATTAAGAACTACCATGACTTTTCGAGATTTCTCCTATTTTGACGAAGGTTTAGCAGTAGCTTGGATCCTAACTGACGAGGAAATTTTGACTCCGTAAAAAAAAAAGGAGATGAAGAAGAAATTGATGTGCCGACGATTAGTTCTAAAATGGCGAAATAATGCATCTACAAAGTGTGTCATTTCTTAGCAAAATCGGTTTGTGTAAACGTATTTTCTGCTCTGAGCATGTTTAACGAAGCCATCGATGAGATCCGTCTTCAAGGATTGCACCAAAAGAAAATTACCGAATTTGTTAGTTGATCTAACTACATCGTTTGTATTTCCATTCATATTAATACAATTTTTTATTAATTTTATTTCCTATTTTTTACCGCTGATTATTGGAAATCTCGATAATTTGGATAGCTCGATAATTCATACTTACCTTTCGAACCCTTGACCATACGAATTATCGAGATTCTACTGCATTTTATTTTAAAAATTTCCTTTATTCGGTCAAACTCCAGAATCGTTACCCTCAAATGGCGGAGGTCTAGATTTTTAAGATCAGCAAGGTCCTAAAATTCTATATGTGCTCCATGTTGGGGTTAATTTTTCTGGAGTTTTACCAGTAAATATAACAATAAACAATATTTAATTACCAAGCAATAATTAGTAGATAAGATTTACATACAAATAATGTTGATTAATCCTATATAATGAAAACTTGATGATTTATATAAATGATGATGGTACTGAGATGTATATCAAATAAATTACATGCTTTTAGATGAATGTTTTGAGAATGCACAATATAGTCGGAAGAGTTATAAGATAAACAAAAATTTGCAGGTTTTACTATTCAAAAACTTCTAGAAGATTATAATATATCAAATATGGCTAAAAGTATTCAAAATAAAAATATGTTATCACATTTTTTTTCTTTGAATTATCAAGCTTTTTTATCTTTTTTTATAATGATTCATGGCTAATAAAAATATTGATTTTTATGGCCAATAATCACTATATTATTTCATAACCTTCTTCACAGTTTAACATTATACACATTTGATGCACGTTCTTTGCTTTTTCATCCATTTTTTTTCGCTATATCAATATATTTCTAGCGATTATCGGTGTATATCGATATTTGGTTTTGCGATATATCAAAATATCGAATATCGATATTTTCCTTTCGATGTTCCAACCCTAGTCTCACCCCATATTTTCACAAACATTAGAAAAGCTTATGACGATCAATCAAAAAAATTCAACCGTTCTATTAATACTATTACCAAATTAATAATGGGTGATGGTCAATTCTGGAATCCCAAGCTCAGAAGGTCGACAACAATGAACCTCATATGCCTAAGATGCCTCTTACTACATTTTCAAGTATTTAGTCGGGTACAATGTTGAGCATTGAGATACTTTATTTCTTCCACTTTTTATAATAAATCTATTCTAAAATATAATTACTTTAAGTTTAAATTTATACTACAATTACAGTGGCGTAGGTATGGTTTTGGTGGCTCGTGACAGCCAAGATTTGAGGTTCTTTAAGCTTCTTCCTAAGAATTTGAAGATATTGCTGTGTGTTAGACATAATACAATGTTAGTTATTAGTACGACCGAGGCCCGTGGCATTTGCCACCTGCTATTTACGCCCCTGCACAATTATATGCAATAGATCGATAAGGTGTCTTGCAAACACTGATGAGGTCGTATTTTCAGCATGAAAAGAAAATACATTTACAAGGAACCGGCTATGTAATTTACTGGTAAAAAATAATATATGATAATTAACCCGAACTTGCACGAAATACTTTTGAAACAGAATATCCAAGAAAATTTATTCTGATGCAGTTCGCTTATATATTTGGATGTTATACAAACACCATTGAAATTCAAAGGTCTTTCAGACAATTTAAATATCGTAAGGTAAAAAACAGTTTAAGATAAATTCCAACCCAGGATTTGAAACACAAGAACTTGAAGAACCGAAAAAATATTGAACAGTTGGCAGATCAAAGTGCCAAGAAGAATATATGTACCTGGCTCTTGAAAATTATAACATATATGTCTAAAAAGTAGATGTATGAATATTTTCTTAAGCAACCGAAAAAGCGCCGAAAAGTTTAAAGTCTAAGACTAAATAAATTTACCAGTTTGTGAAAATTAGATTTGAGCAATAGTAGGTAAGAATTGTGAATACGTTTTAGCAGACCAGATTTTTCTAAAATCAGCAAGATTACGGATGACTACAAAATCTTTTACCAAAAAATTACTGAAAAGCGGAATACATGAAATGTAGAAGATAATGCCCCAGTTTGAGATAAATGGAAAATTTAGACAATGCGTTCAGACGAATGAGGTTTGGAAGAGAGAACGGTGCAGTAAAGACGGAGAAGCACCGTTCTTAAGAATGAATTATAAGTTATATATGCAGGAATATATCCATTAAGCAATCCTAAGCGGGGGCGAACACACATTTTTTTTTGGGGGGGGAGGGGAAGAGGGGGAAGGGATTTAATAAGAAGGCAAGTAACCACATAAATGTTTATATTCGCCAAATTAGGAGTCATTTTTAAGGATAAGCTTGTAAATTGGATACAAATTATTGTAATACTTAGAGTATATATCCTCCAATCCCTCCATTAAATAGTATTATTATTATCTCATGTAATTTACCCAAATAAAGAGCTATATATAAAAAAAAAATATAACGTTTTGTACTCATTATACCCATTAACTTTTAAATTGTGGCTTGTCACATTCTTGCTCTAGGCCCTTCAATTACTTTAAAAACATTAATATTTAAATTTATTATTTTCATTATCTTAAGTTTAAATATAGAATCTGTCATTCTAGGTTAATCTTGAGGAAAAAAAAAGAAAGAATGACCGGTTTCAATAATTTCTCTAAGTTTGAAATAGTGTTCGTTTTTAGAACCTCATAAGTGAAAAAAAGTGTCCGTCGTCGTGAAGAACACAAAAAGTTTCAATAAAAAATGATATATTTATGTTATAAAAAAGCAAAAGCAAAATCCATTATAAAATGATATCTTTATTAAACCAAAACCAATTTGAATCGAATTATATATATATATATATATATATATATATATATATATATATACATATATATATATATATATATATATATATATATATATATATATATATATATATATATATATATATATATATATATATATCATTATATATAATGGATTTTGCTTTTTCATAATTTATATATATGTATTAAAATGAACTGTGTCATTTTTTTTAGTTTTTGGTTGACCGAGTTTTTTGTTCAATAATTTTAAATTATGAATACTGTAGAAAATACAAAAAAAAATTATTTTATTTATTTATTTTTGGCGTGAATCATGTCATAACTTATTTTTCTGGACTCTCGCTCGAAATCTAAATATCAATTTCCATAAAATTGTACGTAACACGGATGATTTGAAAATGTCACATTTTAGATCATTGCGCTCATCAACTTCAGAAGCTTATTAAATATACTGTAATTTTGCACTGTCAATAACAAAAAAATTTATGTCAAAGCATAAATCGTTAGCAGTAGTCTGTTGTAGTAAACGGCCAGATCATTTCTTTATGAAGAATGCACTTGCAGATCTCAAGAGAATTATGAATTATTCATTCAAAAATTTAATTTTATCTCAAATAAGTGATTGGTAGTATAGTTAAGTAAAATTGATTAATAGTGAATGAAAAAGAACATTATAGTAGTGGCCTGTTGATAAGGGAGTGATAAGAGACTGTTCAAACCTGATCCGGAGTTCTTGGCCTTGGACTTCCTCGGGTAGATGACGGCGATGTGACTCTGACCACAACCCATCACTGGGACGAGCCGCCGGGCCCCGCCATGAGGACAGCACAGCAGGCACTCGATGCAGGGGAACACCCGGGCACTTTACTGGGCACTGTATCTATCACTGTGGGCTGCCGGCGTGGCACTGGCCCGCTCACTACCCCCACCCCTAACGTCAATACCACCACCACCCCCTCCTGTTCCTACCTGTCCGCTCCGACTTCCTCTTCTTAATAAGTTACTACAATAAGCACTTCGAATTGTAGCACTAAAACTACGAAAGTCTGGTTGAAATTTTCATTATAAAAATTGCTGCTGAGAATAAAAAAAAAGTTATTGAATTATTGAATAACTTTAATACTGCCCTACTGGTCCCTACTGTGCCTTATTATTGTACGAGGCCTTCTGACAACTTCTTTCACCCTCACCTCAACGATTGGTGACTACATTTGTAGTATCTCGAAGGCAAATAAAGAATAAGATATAATATAAATATATGATAATGTAGGGCAAGTGCGCCATAAATTTTATAAAGTTCGACTTTTGAAGCTAGATTTTCTTTTTTCTTTGTTTTTTCTTTTTTCTTTTTTTTAGTTTTTCTTAGACAATTATATTTAAATTTTCCTAGGAAAAAACTAAATCTAATGACACAGTTTCTAGAAATGTTTACATAATTTTAAGTTCTGATTGATAATTTCATGTTCTTACAATTGAATGTTATCAGGACTCCAAAATAACGATGCACTTTTATTTAGAAAAAATTATTATTATAACTTTGTCTCAGGAACTTTTTTGAAACAGTTCATACAAAAACTTTTATTTTAAATCTTTTATTATAAATTCTTACTTGAACTTCTAGGTCAGATCTTTTATAGTAAAAGTTCTTTCGATAACGTAATCGTAAGAATTTTTATTTTAAGGCCTTCCAAGAACTTTTTGGGCAGGACTTATAATACAAAAGTTCTCGACAGAACTTTCTAGTGAGATTATAATAACAATTCTCATTATTAAAGTTCCCACTTAAATGTGAAATGCAGGGTAATGTGGGACAAGTGCGCACTAAATTCTACTCAGTTCGACTTTACAGAACTGTAAAAGTTTTATTTTTGAAGCTAGATTTCTTCTTCCTCTTCTTTTTTTAAATGTTCTTAGACGATTATGTTTAAATATTAAATTCAAGCCTACGTTTCGACACAGTCCATTTTGATGAGATTGATAATTTAATAGAGTATTACTTAATATGTACTTGTTCCTGCCTTAAGAGGTTAGGGCGTACAAGATATCTGGAATACTCATTATTCAAGCAATAGCGGTTATGGGGCAAGTGCAAAATAGTTCGGTTTCTGGAGGATTATTTTCCTGGTGTAATAATCAAAAAAGTTAAAGCTTTTACAATCTTCAATGAGTTATGAAAGTGGGATGTGGAATGTAACTGAATATATTAATTGGAAAAACATTTTTTTTGTTTAAATTCGCTAGTCCGGAGTTGCCTCGACAAAACATGATAGTAAGGGTAAGTGTACACCATGCACACTTGTCACAAAAGAAAAATCTGCACTTGTCCCTATTAAGTTTTTCTGGGTGACTGTGGACAAGCGCTTAAAAAACAAAACTGTGAAGGAGAAATGTGAATCGTAAAGTATTTTCATTATCTATAGTTTCCACTTACAGAAAAAAAAATCTGATGTTTCCACTCACACGACTTTCCTTGCCGTTTTAGGTTAAAGTCAAGTAAAAAGAATATTTGCTATATCAAATATTAGTCCGACTAATTTTTTTTTTCTTTTATTTCGTAAACAATCAAAGTATCTTTCAAATGCCCATCTGGAATATTCCAGGAAATGTATAGTTTTCGAGTTATCAAAAATTAAACTAAGCTAAACCAATGTGCATAGGAATATGTGCGAAATAATTAATAAGAAGTATATGAAGTTCAAAACGTTATATCTCTGCTAATACTGGAGCGATTTGGATGATTTTTTTTTTCGGGGATGCGCTATAGAAAAATTACAAGTGCTTTAGGAGGCAGATTTTAGGAGAGTTTCATCAAAATCATTTGTGCCACTGCAGTCAGTGGAAAAATACGTTTTTCAGCTATTACGCAGCCGCAATTGCGCACAGAATGGCCGATTTAGTACAGAAGCATTCGAGGACAATGTCTTACAAAACAATAATCAACAAACTCGGTCCACCCGTTTAAGAAATAATCGTGGCACAGATACGTAGACCAATGGCCAAAAATGCGTTTTTTTGTACTTACGTGCTTCTAAATCGTATAGATCCATTGAAAACTGCACCTCGAAATTTTGACCTGAATCCATTACATTACCTTACCTGAACGGCAAGGACAGTAAAAAAGTGTACTGGCAGATAAACACCGATACAGCTGTGCTGAAAAAGATATAATTTTATCAATAGGTCGGAACTAATATTTTTGCAGTTCTTTATACTTCGCCTTAGCGAACTTTCGTGGCTGATTTCTGATACATCAGTGTTTAAGCTTATTAGCTCTTACCAGTTGAGTGTTTCGATTTACAATTATGCACTTGACCCAAAAACGCACTTACCCCACATCACCCTTATATAATATAGTATAGCATATGGCCTCATAGACATAAAAGTTATTGAATAGCTTTGTTCTTCAGCATATCTACTTAGTTAACGTGAACGAACTTGCATGTTGGGTCTTCTTTAACCCACTTGTTAATTTTAAAATTACTTATTAATTTAATATTTGTCCCGCTCGCTTTCAGCATTCAATTTGCACTTATTTGCCAACTCAAAGCGCGGAAAGAAGTTAAGCAATATGTAAAAAAATTATTATTTGAAGATTTATTTCATGATGTAAAAAAAAAAATCTGCCGGATTTAGGAGGCGTCGCATAGGCAGACAAGATTCAAAATTCACGTTTATTTGTTTGTCTAACAGTGTACTTTTTTAAGATGATTTGTTTCAAGCACACATGAAATCACACACGCCCGAGATACTAAAAAACTTTGCTGCCGAATTTAGGAGGGAATGTAGCACTGGCAGAAAAAATTCGGAAACCCAGTTTTTTTTCCCGCCCAACAATGCTCTTTTCGCAGAATATTTGAAAACCCAAAAAGTTGGGAAATTTCAAGCTTGAGAACTTACTTCAAACTGCAAACATTTTGGTAAAACATTTTATTCAAAGAGTTACTATCATTTAAAACTAATACCAATACCTTTTAAGTTAAGAAATTGGAATTTTATTGATAAAATGTTGTGTTTAAATAGAAAACTCTAAAATAAAAACAATATACAACTGACACATTTCTGGATATCGCCCAGGCATTTGATAAGGTCTAACAGCAAGGAGCTTCTCTTCAAACTCAAGGCCATATTATCTCACACCTGCTATCTCATTCTCCAGTCTTTCCTCTGCGACATATTTTTCTCAAGTCGAACGGTTTTGGCAGGAGTACCGCATGGATCAATACTGGCTCCGTTACTGTACATTATATACATACATCACATATCTACCAACTCCGAGACACAAACTGCTACTTACGCTGATGATACAACAATTTTAACAATACACAATGATCCCAAACTGGCCTCACTGACTTTACAAAATCACTTATTATATTTGCAAAATTGGTACTCGCTTTGGAAAATGCAATTAAATCATGACGAATCACTACATATAACTTTCGCACTTCGAAGAGACATGTCCCCAACATAGGCTCCATGGAGTCAGTAATGACAATGGGCTGAGATTGGCAGGTTTTGCAAAAGCTCAAGACATGCTCAAGACTCCCTCATAAGCCCGTACATTAAGGAACCTGTATTCTCTCGACGGTTCCACGCACCACCTCGACAATCAAATTGACCATTATATGATAAGTGAAAAGTGCAACACAAATCTAATGGACTTTCGAACGTCTAGGGAAGCCAACATAGACTCTGACTACAACTTATTCTTGACTCTCCTCCGAGATCGAATATCCCTTGTAAGAAACTAAGGGGCACAAAGAGCACGCCAATTCAGCACCCCAAAACTAAAAGAAGATGACGCCAAGTCTGCACTTGATTCGAGAGTGAATTTGATCTTCCTAGAGATTGTAGTCTTGATCCTAGATGGAACCAAGTAGTCGATACCATAGCTCGGAGTGCAGAAGTGCTTGGCCAGGAAGAAAAGGTCAGGGCTACACCGTGGTTTGACGATGAATGTCAGGCTGTCACAGATGTCATGATTGTGGCCTATAATTAAATGAATCGAAGGCTAATAAGGAGAACAGTGACGGAGTACCGAAGGAAAAGAGATGAGATGCGCCTCCACCGAAAAAAGAAGAGAGAATTTGGGAGAAAAAAGATTGGAAAGATCCAAGAGTCGAAGGACCCTATAAAATTCTATAAAAAGGTGAATTCATGCAGAAAACCTTTTAAGCCAAGGCTCTCAGCTTGTAAAAGCTGGATGAGCAGCTAAGTTCAAAATTGTTATACCACGAAATTAAGTTTCGATTTAAAGCTCTGTATCTCTACATTTTATCCGAATTCGATTTTCTTCAACTCGTTGGAAAGAGGGAAGTTTCTTATTTCCGAATACATAAACAGCTATTGCATTATCTAGAAGGTCTATGTAAAATAAAATGTGATAACATAATAAAACCTAAAACCTAAAGTATTTTTTTCAGATAGCGTTGGCTCTAAAACATGAAGGAACACTCCTGTCAAAGCAAATCCCGTAGTTTAAGAACTTTTACCAACTCTCCAAGATCGATTTGAATCGTTCAAAGGGTTCCTGATTTATGGTCGGGTTTTTTAATCTTTAAAATATTTGAAGGATAGGCCCTGGGCAAAATTGTTCCTCAATTTTTATTTTATTTTAGATTAGCACGAAAATTTGAATATAGGGACTTTTTAAAGTGCTAAAAACAGTTCTGACACCTGTTTTGAACACAATTTCTTTTAAATACTTCCCTCCCTAGAAGAATATTGTTTTCACTACAGATAATTCAATAGAACCTTCAGATCGCTCTAAAATTTAATTATTTCATTAATGAAATTGGATAAATAAAATTTTAGAGTAATCCAATTTTCAAAATGAAATAATTTGAATTTTAGAGCGATATTAATGGTCCATTGAATTATATGTAATATAATCCTTTAAGCAGTGAATTATATTAACAGATTTTTTTTTTATTCAAAACCTGCGTCAGATTTGGTTTTAGCACTTTGAAAAACCCCCATATTCAAATTTCCGAATTAATCTAAAAATAAAAATATTTGGACCAAAAAATACCTTTCAAATTTTTTAAAAGATTCAAATCCGCTCCTAATTCAGGAACCCTTTGAACGATTCAATCCAAATTTGGAGAGTTGGGAAAGGTTCTTAAACTACGGGATTTGCTTCACCAGGAGCGTTTCTTGATGATTTAGAGCCAGCGTTATCCGCAAAAAAAACTCGATTTGGTTTTTATTATGCTAGCACCTTTTTTTACACAGACCTTCTAGATAATGTAATAGCTGTTTATATGAGTGGAAAGAAGAAACTTCTACCTTAACGAGTCCAAGAGAATCGAAATCGGATAAAATGAAGACGAGATAACAGAGCTAGCTTCAAATCGAAACTTAATTTAATAGCATAAATTTTGGAACCCCCTCGGAATTGAAAAAAAAAAAGTTTTGATGATATTTTCAGCATAAAGGTTTTTGTGGTACGCTGAATCGAAATCTGTCATAATTTTTGGAGTGAAAAAACTCTAAGCCTAGTTTACCCAATGATCTATGCTTTTTTTTTCAATCCATTTGACCAAAAAGCAATTACAAGTTTGTCCTTTTCCTTTAATATATTCTGAAAAACAAATTTATTAGTGGGAAAGCCACGTCGATATCATGTCCCAAACTAGGTACTGGTACTGGTATTGGTATTGGTGGGGAGAACTAGTCCGGCAAGTGGGCCTTACGGTCCTTTTTGCCTACACCTGACGGCTACTTTTACGTCACCGCCGCGTACTAACCAGAGTGGGAGTGTCAAGATTCATTTCGCAGGATCGCCACGAAATAAATATTAACCGACCCAGGTGGGAATCGAACCCAAAACGTTTCGAACCGTGCTCTCGCCCGAACGTAGTCGGCCGTCACGTCCTCTCCAAACTAGATATAAATAAAGCAGTTTCTGCGTGTTTTATTATATTTTTTCCCGGTTCCTAAGACCCATTGGAAGGAAGGCCGGGACACGTGTTGGATATATTTGGATGTAAAATCACCAAATAAAAAAATTGGTTAAAATCAGTGACCTATTGTCTGTGCCCTCTCCTTGTACATACAATAATTGATATCAAACTTTCAATTGTGTTTATTTATTATTTATGCTCATATCAATAACAATATGAGAAAATCGAAGGATTGCCGGGTCTGCTAGATAAATGGAAAGGTGGTTGTGTACTGCTGGTACTGTGTCCCCCAGTGCCGTCTTCCTTCAGTTTTTACTTTTCTGATATCGTCGATCCCATGGTAAACTTACGAACATGAAAATCAATACATTTCAGGAGAGCAAAAAAAATGGGGGAAAAGGGGAGGGAGGAGACTGTTGTATTTCTTTTATCTTATAGTTTCATGTATAATTAATGCTGTACCTGTATAATAATACGCATATTCCTTGCTTTAACATGGAAGCTTCAGTCCTAAAAACGTTTTTCGTAAAAATGCAACTGCAGTTTCAGCACTTTATAATCATGATAACTTTACTAAGGGCTGTATCAACCGAAATACTATCGAAAAATAGCAAAAACAAAAAATCGAATATTTCACTTTCTTAAGTTTAACTGGACCCAACGATATAATCCAAGAGCCGAGACGAAATTTGGTGACATATTTGAAGAAAACTTTTAGTCATGTATCCGTATAATGTCCATTCTCAGTATCCAATTGCTTTTGTCTGCCAACTCAATTTTCAAAATGACGGCCAAAAAATTCGAAATTTTTTTTACTTCTTTTGGGTTTTCATCTATAATTCCTAAATATGCATCCTAGTACTCTAAGAGAAAAACTCATAAGATTGTATAAAAACTCAAAAGTTGTATAACATCAAATTCTGCATCTATTGAGCGCAAAAATGTTTAAATTCGTTCAAGTACACCTTTCGAAATTGGCAATCTCCTGATCACCAGCAACTGGCATATTAGTCCCCTAGAGCTATCATTTTGGTTTGCAAAAATGAAGTAATTTTGATTTTCAGGTATATTGTATATATTATTCCTTCTCGTGAAAAATTCGAGTGAAAGTTTTCGCCTTCTTGAAAGCCTTTTTCCTCAGTAATTCGCTTCCAATGCATTTAAGATAGAAATTTATCATTACTAATTTTAAGGAATGTTAAATTTCCCGGAAGTTTTAAATGTAATATTTTTGAAAATATGGAATAGCTACGGGACCCTGAAAATATTCAAAAATGTCAAAAAAAAATCATTTCATTTGGATGTGTCAGTGGTTTCACATCAGATATGATTTATTTCAAGCACCCCTAAAACTGCTGACGCCCCAGATGCTACTAAACTTTGTCTGCCGATATTGGGATGGTGAAAAACGCACAAAAATGAGGAGGTATAAAACTTAGAGGTTTCACAAGCGGGGCTATACATGTGTGATAACAGGGCAAAACGGCTCTAAATATTTGATAAAATTTGCCTAAAATCTTCTCCTCAATATATATATATATATATATATATATATATATATATATATATATATATATATATATATATATGTGGGTATATATATATAACAGGAAAACAGTTATGAAGAGAACAAAATTTTATTTGAGCTTTATTCGAAAATGATGCATTTCATGGTAAATTTTTTATTGTTCATACAGTTTTTGTTTAATTGGTCATTAATTATATTACCTAAAAAACAAAACAAATAATCATCTAAATTGGACCATTATTAGTAAAGATACAGAATATTCAACTTTACACATATGTCTTATAAAGTATTTTGTACATCTTCCTAGGGAAACCTTTGTTTAGTTTTTTGGTAACTCTAAAACTACATATCCCCTGGAACATTCCAGATGCTCATTTGAAAGATAATTTAACTATCTACAAAGCCAAACATAAAATAAAATCTTTATCAGACTAATATTATACTAATAAACAGCAAATATTTGTTGTATTGAACTTAATTCCCAAAGCCAAATGAAAGTCGTGTGAGTGGACACACCAGATATTTTATTGTCCGCCATGATCAGACCGGACGTATCGGATCCAATGTAGGTGTGGCCTAATATGGAATGTGTATTTTTTCTTCTGATTTTGTCCGAGGACCGGGAACTATCGATTCTGGAGTAATACGGATCTTATGTAGGTGTGTCCTAAACTTATTAAGATGAGATTTGGTCTCCTTAGCAATCAAAACCTTTTCTGAACAACTATCGCCTAGATTGTTCTTTTATGTGCATAATTTCTGAATAAGATGATATTATTGTCAATAGAAATATTTTTGAGAAAATGTTAGAAATATGTTCTGAGGATGGGAACAAATCCTCGAAACGTTAATGTATTAGGAAATCTATAAAGCAAAGAATTTTTTTGGAAGATAATCGTTGCTCATTTACTAGAATAAAATAGTTTTTAAAACAGTAAGACAGTTCTGTGCACAATATATTTTTTGTTTGTCAAGCTGAAAAGAATTGTTAAATGTTTCCGTCTAGTTTCCATTAAATTATATAAAAGTAGAAATTATTAACTCCAACAATCACTTCAAAGTTTATACTTATTTCATTATTATCCATTACCTTCTATCAATTTATATGTTAGATGATATTTTTTCTTTTGCTTTCCAACGGTTTATTAAACATACATATTGCAACTCTTGGTTCCAGAAATTTGTTTTCATCTTAGAAAAAATTTTCTTCTTTTTTCTTTTCCTCAGTTAATTATCAAATTCGTTCATACTTATCTATTTTTTATTTCTACTCTACTAACAATTAGAGATGGTTAATTATTTCAAATAAACAAGTTTAGAGGCACTTTAAACAACAACATAAACAAAATTAAAGGTACTTTAGAGGAAGCTATTTTGAAAATTCGGCAATTTAGCGCTTTCAGGCTATTTGAATGAGGACAAGACCTAGTTAATATTAAAGACCACTTAATTGTACATTTATATTACGAATTTGATCAAAATCATTTGAATTTTTTTCGAGAAAATTGTAACAATGTGTAAAATCAATGTCACACAGTGGCTGTAAAAAAGTGCTGTAATAACCCAGGATAACCTGTCTTAAATACGTAATTTTAGTTTTGTAAAGCTTTCCGTGTAAAGCTATACTTGCCAAACATACACGCACGCACGCATACGATCACAGACTAGTTTGCAAGACTTGGTTGTTTGGATCAGGGAAACTAAAAACGCGTGTTTCCATTTAAAATTCGAATTCGAAAATTTCCACGATCACAATACTTTTTCCCTTACTTTACAATTCATATATAGGTAAAGTGACCAGAAGTCCCACACTAAGTGGGTCAGTACCACGTTTGGGTACTTGTCCTACATCGAAAGGATTGTCCTACTATGTAAAGAAAGGATTGAAATCGGGTCAAAATTTTGATTGAGCAACGTATCTATGCGTTTCAGAGCCCCCTGATTCGGAAAAAAACATTTTCGGCCAATAGTTTATCTGTCTGTGCCACGATTATCTCTTGAATGGGTGGAACCGTTTTTGTTATGTAGGCTTTTGTCTTCCAGAGCCCCGAGTACCCGTGCCTGTGTTGGTCACTCTGTGCACCATAGCGCCTGCGCCTGCGCATTATCCGAAAAACGTGTTTTTCTATAGAATATCTATAGATAGTAGCGCTAAAACGGATCTAACGATTTAGGCGAAACTTATCTAAATTCCCTTCCTTAAAGATCTTTAAATATTTATATAACTGCTATTTATTTACAAACTAAAAGTAATCAACAATAACAACAAAGAATGTACTTACAATCAATTAATTATACGAAACACTAATTACAGTCCTATTGTCCGGTTTCTATTAGTGGACCCAAAAACCGGTCAGTCATAACCAATAACCGTTTTTTTTTTTGTATCGAATAACCAGTTTGTATCATTTGTTTTTTTACTATCGGTTATAATTGTTTTTTGGTGTTGTTTAAATAAAAAAAAACAGAGAAAATAACCAAAAAACGACTGAAAATAAATTTCATAAAAAATCAAGAAAAAACCTATTGAGCAAAAAATAAATATTCTATCTTCTACCTGCCTACCTCCTAGTGCTAATATCTCCTTGATAAAGTCAGTTTTTCATTTACTGCTCACAAGTAACGCAGCTATGGTTTTGAGGTTTGCATTTTTATTTTTAGTTTATTATTAATTATTTTCATTCTCTGTCCCATTTTCAATTATTTCTGAAGTCTGTCACTTTGCTAGTTTCTGTAAATTCGACATATCTCAAAGCTTAATGTGCAGTTTTTTAAACTAAAATAATTAGCTCAGGGATAAGCTATACTTATCAACACCGGTCGCCGCACTAGAGCTCTTTAAAGCCATTTGTGCAATCTAACTGCTTTGTATTCCATTGTGAAATTCGTATTCATTGGTATCAATAATAATTAAAATTATTAGTGTTATCGACGTATCCAGACCAACGGAAGTCGACAGCACTAATAATTTTAAATAATATCTAATTAAAGCAGTAATAATTTTAATAATTCTAATGAATTCGAATTTTACAATTGAATACAAAGTAATTAGCACAAATGGCGCTGGTATGGAGGAGACCGCTACTGATAAGGAGGCTGCATTATAAAGTTTTACCATAATCAGTTATTTCCAGGATTTTAGCTATTTATTTTTTTATTTCTCGAAGTTTAATGTATAATTTACTTGAATTAAAGATCTTGCCAATGACCAGTTATTTGCATCAACTCTAGTAGCTGTTATTTTTGGCATAATCAAAAAATATTTTGATGGGAAGTTATTTCATTTGAAATATTCGAATTTTTTTCACGGTTTTTCAAAAGCTGGTTATTTGTATCGGCTATAATTGACAATAATATAACCGGTTTTTAACCGCTACTGATAAGGCGGCTGCGTTGTAAAGTATAGCCTATCTCTGAGCTACTTATTTTAGTTTAAAAAACTGGACATTAAGGATTGAGATATGCCGAATTTACAGAAACTAGCAAACTGATAGGCTTCAGAAAAATTATAAATAAAAATGAGACAGAATGAAAATAATTAATAATAAACTTAAAAGAAATATGCAAACCTCAAAACCATAGCTGCGTTACTGGTGAGCAGGAAATAAACAATTGATTTTACAAAGGAGGTATAAGCACTAGGAGGTAAGCGGGTAGAAGACAGAGTGTATATTTCGTATATTTTGCTCAGTAGGTTTTTTTTTCTTGATTTTTACGAAATTTATTTTCAATCGTTTTTTTTTGGTTATTTTCTCTCGTTTTGTATTTAAACAAATAATTATAATCGATAGTAAAAAAAAAAAACAACGATACAAACCGGTTGTTCGATACAAAAAAAACGGTTATCGGTTATGACCGACCGGTTTTTGACATCACTAATAGGATAGCAGTTATTTAAATATGTATGAAAAGTTAAACATCTTTACGGAGGGAACTTTAGGCAAGTTTCATCAAAATCGTTAGACCCGTTTTAGCGCTACTATATATAGAAAAAAAAAGTTTTTCGGATATTGCGCACAGAGTGACCAACACGGGCACAGGTACACGGGATACTGGAGGACAAAACCCTACACAACAAAGATGTAGGACAAAAAAGGGTTCCACCCGTTCAAGAGATAATCGTGACACAGCCAGATAAACTAATGGCCAAAAATGCTTTTTTCCGAATCCGGGGAATCTGAAACGCATAGGTCTGTTAAAAACTGCTCATCGAAAGTTTGACATGATTGCAATACTTTCCTTACATAGTAGCGGTAGAAAAGTAAAAAACTGATCTCATCTTCATTTCTTTAAAAGTATGCTTTAATAATGTATACATTTTTTATTTTAATATAAACCTTATTATGATCTTTCTACCTCTTTGTGGCTTTTGTAGTTCAAACAACCTTTATTCGCATTTGCAACTCTTGTAACCTACCCATCAACAGAGAACTTAAGTATTTTATGTATTTGATCATTACACTGCTATTTCTGAATTGTAACAAACATAATGCCACCAAAAAAAGGAGGTGGTTCTAAAGGCAAAGAAGAATCATCAAAAGAAGCTGGGAAGGATAAAAAAGGGGGTAGTGCAGTCAAGGTACTGGATTTGTTCATTCAAAAAATTAATTGAAATATAAAATGAAAAAACTAACTAAACAATGATAGAACTCTGAAATGATCTATGAAAGTTTTACATAAACAGGTGGTACTTAAGGATGTTATATCGCTTTATTGATCCAGTAATGAAATAATTAAGCATTTTAAATCTGTTTTATGAATTATCATATTAGATGGGCTGAACTACTAAAGACTGCATTCATACTAGCTCGTATACCTTAACCATAAACTCAAATTAAGAAAATTGGTATTATAAGCAATGAGTATATCATTTGATTTTAAATAGACTCTCCCTTAGACTTAATGGTCTCTATGTGTTGCTTCCATTGCTAAATTTAAGTACATTTGCCCTTTTAGTGCCCACTGAAAGTATCATTTTATTTTGAGATAGAATTCTCTTACAATGCGAAAATTAAGATGTCATCATATATACTTTATATATGTCATAAATAATATATTATTTTAATTATTAAACCTGCGGACATTTGTTATCTAAAATACAACCCATTGATCTTACAGACAGTTTTAAATTCAATTAATCCTAGATAAATTAGGGAGATTGTTATTGTTTGTATAAATAAAAATAAATCACTCCCACTACAGCCCATGAATAGTCTAGGCTGTTTAATTTACAATTTATTTTTGTAAGTGAATAAATTAAGTTAAAAGTATGCAATAACATACATTAAAAAGAAAGAGGATTTTTCGTGGATCATTAAAATAGTTGCATGAACTTGTCATATCTCACTTTTAGTGCAGGATCAGCAATAAATTGTTTTAGGGTAAGGATCAGTTTATTTCTCCCATAAATTAGATAACTTTACTTTACCTTTACCGTCTCTGCCTGACTGTTCGTAGGGTATAATTGTATTTCTTGCCAGCATAATATTTGAGACAAAATCCTTGTTGGCTTTACTGAGAGTTCTATTATCACTGGATACTCGGTGCTTACTATATTTTCCACATCACAGATTCGTTTATGTTCCCCTATAGCAATGTGAGGATCTCATCTAGGTCAATACGTCTGAGGGGGGCTAAACTCGCACTCCTCTGTGCTTGACCCTAAATGAACATTTTTTTTTGTTCTTTCCACTGGTTAAATTTTACTGAGTTGGTGGTCAAATTATTTTATATGTTCTTCATTTCCCTTTCAAAATATAACTTTATTTTATTATGTCAAATAATATTTTAGGTGAGGCATATTCTGTGTGAAAAGCAGTCTAAATGTCTTGAAGCTCTTGAAAAACTAAAAGCCGGCATGAAATTCAATGAAGTCGCAGCACAGTATAGCGAAGACAAAGCAAGACAAGGAGTAAGTAGAATATTTTTAAATATTATTATGGATGAATATGACCTGCCCCAATAGGATATATGCATGAAAAATATATTTTGTTCAATTTTTTTTTTTTCAATCTTTATTGTTATTGATTAAAACCTAAATAGTTTTTTCTTTTCAATTTTTTGCTAAATAATAAGTTTTAATTATACAAAAATGGTTATTACTTGCTATTAAATATGCGTGTAATTTAAAATATCTAAACGCAATGCTATTGGTTAGATTACAGTGTGACGTCAAATTTTACGTCAGCATAACTACTTTTGGTTGGTGGGTAGTTTCTTTTAGTGATCTACGATAAATTGAATTGTATCTCAGTTTCTTTCATTAAGTGTTGTGTAAAATCATTAATATTATTTCATATGACTGAAAGAGGATCCTAGAATAGACAGGATTATGATATCATTGTTTTCTTCCTTCAAATTCAAATTTTATATCTACTGAATTTATAGGAGTAAAAGCTGCAAGATAATTTTGTGATGATTAATTGAGTTGTGAAGCTATTTGAATACAAAATTAATATTAATTTGGAAAATTAAACTAACCAATAAATGCAGAAAAATAATTTTATCAACAAATGCAGTCAAATATACGAATACAAATTATTTTATCGAGTAAATAGGTGTATATGTTTTAGTTTTTAGAATTTAATAAAGCTAGATCTCAGTGGGATTCATATGTCAAATCATTATTTTGTATTGCATATAATTTTCTGTATTCTCTTCTAACTAAAAAAAGAAAAAATACTAATTATATTCACATGCAAACAAATATCCTTAAATAAAAAATATAAACTGATAAAAATTTATCAAATGTCCAATCAAAACTTTTTTAGGTTATACTTCTTTTAACATGAAGCAACACAATTGTGAATTCAATAGGAAAGGAAAGGGTTTATTCATTATAATTACTTCAAAACAATGCAAATTAGTTATTAGAGATATTTTATCTCTTCTTATGGCTTTACAGCACTTTGCTCGTATAGTCGTCTTTTTGAACAAAAAAAAGTACTTCATCTGGTGCACTTTTCGTTGTGTTCTTGTACATAGGCACAAGACAATATTTGTACGAAGGTTTTCGCTATTGTTCCATGGTTTTACTTATGACAGTATTAGATCATATTTAACAAATTTCACCAGAACCAATTCAAAGTCGTTGAAATAGTTTTATTGACAAGAAAATTTAATAAGAATGTTTTTTTGAATGATTTGATGTTTTATGTAACTTTTAAGACAAAAATAATTTATTTAAGGTATTTTCAAAAATCATGCATTCCCTATTAGTAACAGGAAAGCTGTTGGATTGGTAGATAAAGTGACGAAATGCTGACTGAGGCCCAGATTTTAAATATATTTTATTTTATTCTCTGACCTTAACCCCTTTAAAAAAATTTCATAAGTTAGATTTGTGATAATAGCATCTCTTTGACTACATAAATACACACATATATGTTCTTAAAAATAAGGAAAACACCACCTCATTCATTAGTGTTGTAGGTAGTATAGCTGCTTACTAACCTGGAATCACTAGTTCAAATTCTGATATCCCAGAAATTTTCACTGGGATTAAGCTGTGGGCTAGATCCACTCAGTCTTGTGAGGACATGGCTATAAGTATAAGCATGAAAATGGGTCTAGGTAACTTTAAATTTAACAGTAATACTGTCTCAAGATATAACATTATTTTTATATACCTATACAGGGTGTCCAGCGAAAATCAAGGTGCTTTTCATAAATTTATTTGATTAAATTTAAAACAAAACTATATATATATATATATATATATATATATATATATATATATAAATAAATATGTGTGTGTGTAGGAAAATAATCATAATTATAGGAATAAAATGAATCCTGGCAACTCCTTATTCTTTTCACTTTGACTTCGGCCTAAAGAGCAAGGGGCGAACTGGCAAACATATTAGAAGACGAGTGTAAATCGAATAAAATTGAAATTTGCAGCTGTTTGGAGCTAATACATTATTTTACCATTCCATAATATCCCTTGTTCACTTAGCAATAGGTAGAAAGACCCGGTAAGGTGAGACAGAACATAGAATGAATATGAGTTTGAGAGAGAAGGATTGATGATAAAAGTTAGTGGAAGGAGGCTTTTTTAGCTTTCATAGAATTAGAGACGGTAATGTAGACAACTACATCAACCTTCTCCATATTTTATATTTAATAAATATTTAATATTTTATGCACTTGTTGCTTAAATGGAATTATTAGACTAAAAACTAAAAATTCCCGATGACTGGCTGTTTCAAGCATAATTCCCAATTTTTTCCAGATGCGAAAAATTCCTTTAGGCAAGTTGTGGATAAGGAGTAGATATTCTAGAGTAATAGTGTCAGTAATAATAATAAAAACTATATGTATATGATAGTAGCTTAATATAATCAAAATAACAGAATAGTATTAATTATTTATAGTATTAACCAATATCCAGAAAATATGAAATCGCTGTAGGTGTATGTTATATGAAGAAATGTAATACTGTAATGCATTATTATAGGGAGATCTTGGATGGATGACAAGAGGTTCAATGGTTGGTCCATTTCAGGATGCTGCATTTGCTTTACCAGTTTCTAGTCTAGGTAGTCCTCACTATACAGATCCACCAATTAAAACTAAATTTGGGTATCATATAATCATGGTAGAAGGCAAAAAATAAATGTTTATTAAAAAAATTTTTATTTCTTATTTTATTTCTCCCTTTGTCCAGAAATAAAACATGTGATACAAATATATAAATAATGCATTTTTTATACAACATAATTTTTGTTTTGATTTGTTTTTCTATTTTTTTTTTTTTATTTTTAGCTTTCTGTAATGCCCTATTTATGAATATAACACAGTATCAGTAACAGTCAAATAATTATTCAATTATTGGCAGATATGTTTTATAAACCTAATCTTATATTGATATCACCCATTGTATTACTTATTTCCTATGGACTTTAACATATATTTATAATTGAATAACATGTTTATGCTACATTTTTATAATTATTTGTAATCGCAACTGTCGAATGCTTTAGAACACATGTATAATTTTTTAAATGATACAAAATAATTACAAATTATACAACTAACTAGTTATTACAACAATTAAATCATAACATAAAAAGATAAATAAAAAAATAATATTAAAAAGAAAGAAATTAAATTAAGCATTCTAATTCATTCAAGCTTTGGTTATAATGTTAAAATTTGTTTTCTCTAACAAAAATAAATGTCATGTAAATAATGTTAATATACATCATAACATAATTAATTAAGAAATACAGAAAAACATGCCAACATATGCATTTAGATCCTTCTAGTAATAATATTATAAACAATACAAAATTTTCTCATATCAATGAATATAAACTAAACCATAAAAAATAGTTTTTATAATATAAAATAAAATCAGTTTAATATCCCCTGAATGGCATATCTTTTCATAAAATGCAAAATTAAAGTAAAACTGATGAATAGGCACCTGGGGTATTTGCATTCTGCGGGTAAAAAAAAATTACTGTTAAAATGCTTCGAATTCAAAAACTTTCGAGTGCAAATGATGAGATAACATCACATATTTTCTCATCAAAGCCAAATGCGAAAAGCAAGTTGGGAAGATCTGGCGGTCTTAAATTCTTAGGAAATGTACCACAAAGGTTGCATACAACAAACCTAAACAAAATAAAATTAAATTTGATTATTTCAACATCTTTTTTAAAAATTCCATAATATATGCAATAAAACATAACTGCATTCTTAATTACATACAATCTAAAAAAAAAAAAATGGTTTAGCAATACCAGAGAAAAGCTGTGGATGGATTTTTTAATTCAATTTTTGGATTCCTCATATCTTGAAAGGTAAAGCCTCAAATTTTTAGAAGGGGAGTTAATTTTTTTTCTTCTTGGTCAATTACAAAGGTTCATTATTGAAAATAATACATCAAAAACAATGCAGCAGTAATAAAAGTTATAATGAATAAAACCAGAATATGAAAAAAAAATTGTCGACCGGGATGAAGTTATCCCTTGCATTGTTGCACTGAGGTGGCTAAGCACTGCACATTTGTATGTTTCTCTTCGCCCTAGCTCTCTTACTATGCAATTTATGAAAATTTGAACAAAATATTAAAGTTTAAAACTAATCACAAATAAATTAAATTTACCGTGTTTTATTGTTGTTATCCTGTCCCAAGGTAACTCCTGATACAGTGTTGGCACCTAACATGGATTTTATAATGATACATATATCAGCATCTCCATTTTCTTTCTTTATTTCTTCCTGCACTTTATTAATAATGTTTCCATCCATCTTCTTCTGAAAAGAAAAGACCAACACATTATTTGTTTATTTAAGTCTATTAGATGGCAACAAAGCACACAAAAGGGGTAAGGGAGAAAGAAGTTAATGACGGAACCAAACATTGGGGGAAAAAGGCTTCCAATAAACTTACTGTGAAGTTTTTTCTAAACATTGAAGGGATACTGCCATTAATCAAGAAGAAAAAATCAATCAATAACTATAGTTGGGAACACGCAATTAGATTCTTGGGATGAAGGCGTTATTTGCTTCGGTGTTGCCAAATGCGGGCAGGGGAATGCTGTGAATCGATTCTCTTTGAGAAAGCTGGCAACAGAGTCCATTACCAGCCCTCTCTCCCCGCTTCTACAATCTCTCAGTATAAATAGAGATAGTCAATAGTTGGCCACTATTGATAGTATCGATATTTCAGTAAGTGCTGCAGAAGGAATAGACGATTTTATCTTCTTAAATTATTTAGTTACTTTAAATGTTATTTATGCTTCATCACAATAACTAATTTTTATTCAATGAATAAAAGGGTTGGAATTTGGAAAATTGATGATACAGATAAGAAGTTAATAAATATACAATTGAAAATCTTTATTGACAGGAAAATAAATAAGCATCAAAACATATAATGATATCTTAGAATATTTTTTTGAATCAGTTTTATCAATAAACTAATTATGTCCGTGGTTTTACCCACTTTAAATTTGGATTTATCCCAAAAATAACCTTTAAAATAATAACCTATAATATGCTGTACACTCTCATACCTTGCAGATATTTTCATGGAACAGAGCCAAAACAATAAATTTTTATAAAGGATAATAAAGTGCCACTTTATTTATTTACAAAATGACATTTTCGAACAGTAATTTCGCACTTATTGAAATACTTGTGTAGTCATCTTGGGTCCATGAGTATGAATCCATGGTAAGGAAACGTATGCAAGTTGGACTCTTTTCCTCTTAGCAATTTATCTATTTCCTTTCCATTGTGGTTATTATCGGCACTCAATCAACTTTTCTTATACATTATAAAAGCCCAATTCATTATTAAAAAAATGCTCAAATCCAAAAAATTAAATACATTCTAATTTATTTAGCATTTATTTTTCATATCTTTCCTTTAAGAAACTTGAGTGTGCTTAACAATATAATATGAAACAAAAATATATTGCAAATTTTCTTGATTATTGGCATTATCAAAGTAAAGTGCTCAAGATTTCATTCTAGCATCCATTTGTTCCAATTATGTTACTTTTTGTAGTATGAATGTATGATTGCGATTTGCAAATCATAAAACACTAATTAAAATTACAAGATCCAAACCCATGATTACAAAAATAATTAACTAAATCAACTTAAGATTGGCTAAATAAAAAATGAGGTTCTGTTAAGCCAATCTGATAACATTCAATCTGATTTTATATCATTGAAAGTTTCACAAATCATAGAGAAAATTCTTAGAAATTAGAAACCCTAAGAGATACCACATTATATTTAATTTTAAACGGAAAATAGTTTAAACTGCGAAAATCCATAAACCCGTTAATGAGATATAAGAGAAAAATCGAATGAAAAAAAATGTTGACCCTCATTTCCTTATAGCATACCTCTAAACAGTCAGAAAATTGTTTGAATCAATAAAATCTATGACCTGTTCACGAGATATGAGAGAAAAAGCGAATGAAAACTCGTGAAATGTTCACACTCGTTTTCCTCTTAGCATACCTCTAAACAGTTGGAAAATCGTTTAAACTGCTAAAATCCATTCACTGTTCAAGATATATGAGAGAAAAAATAAAAGAAAAGTCGGAAAATTTACATACTTGTTTTTCTTTTAGCATACCTCCAGTTGGAAAATCATTTGAACCGCTAAAATCCATTCACTCGTTCATGAGATATTAGTGAAAAAGAGAATAAAAAGTCAGAAAATCTTCACACTTATTCTCCTTTTACCATACCATACCCGTAGCCTCTAAACAGTTGGAAAATCGTTTGAACTGCTAAAATCCATTTACCAACTAATGAGATACAACAGGAAAAGCGAATGAAAAATCAGAAACAACTCAAATAAAATCAAAACCATTTTCCTTAATTGTTATTTAGAATAACAAATAAACAAAATATACATTATTTATTAGTCAAAAACTAAATAAATCATTCATTAGTTGAAATAAAGTTTTCCCTACAGTGAGAGTTTTAAATGGAACCATGATGGAACAGAACGAATATTGACACATTGCGAGTTCAGAACAAAGAAGAAACAGAATAAAACATAGAATGATTCCAGGGTTGGAACGAAACGAGCTGTTTTGTTCCAGATGTTGGTACGACCCATCCCTAATTGCGAGGGTTACTTGCAAGAAGTTGTTTATTTGTATAATTTCGTAATCGATCACTTGTGGACATGGCATTAACTATGCATCAAAGAAAGGTTAGTTGTTGATCACATTTGCATTTTAAATATTTTTAGTGGTCGTGCTTATGCAAATAAAAATTAAGAAAAAATATCTGATGTGGGCAACACATGACTTCCTTGTACACCTATTAAATTATAAATCCGAGGCTCAAAAAGTGATACTGAATTTGGTTACTAGTTTCCGGAGATTGCAGTAAAAACGACATTCGGCGTCCTGTCATCCATCTATTGGCACACACAAACACACACTCTTGTCACTGGAGGTATCATTCCGTTATTATACATCGTTTTCCTTCAGTAGGCAACTAGTTTCCAAGATATTTCTTCATGTTACATGACAACAATAAAACTGTCAATATCACTGGATAAAGCATTAGAAATGGACAGTTTCGACATAATAAGCGGAAAAACCCACTCAACTAATATCTTATTCGCATGATGAAGACTTGTTGATCTCACAAATGGGGAGGAAAACTAGTATTTTAGACTCAATTTTAAAACTTAAAATAAGTAATAAAATGCTGCAAATTATTACACAATGGTTTATTATTTCCACTTAGTAATATTTAAAAATTTTCTATTCTGTCCAAGTAAAAAAAATTAAGCAGTAGGCATCAAAGGGAAAGAAATTTGAAGCTTTTCACAAGATGATCGACGTGAGAGTGCTGAATTGGGAGTGTCAGTTTAAAAACTCTGTCAATGCAAGTAGGCTGTGATGTAAAATGATACAGAGGAAATATTTGATGTGCACTTCAGAAGGAAACAAAAAAAAAGGAAAGACTAAGGAAGCTAAAGGAAGTAAAGAAATAATCCAAGGAAAATAAAACAGAGAGATGCGAGGAAGTCAGAAGCCCAATAAATAAGTCAGGAAGCAGGATGACTAGCCGCCAGGAGAATCAGTCTCAGAAGTTCCTTACGCAATATCTCAGCTAATGGTCCGATTTAAATGATTTTTATTTCGTTTTGTAGGGAATTTCATTGGCTTTCGTTTAAATACAATAAAAGCTCCAAACAAAAACTTTACTTTACTTGAAAGTCTAATGTCTGACCTTCAAGTAAAGTACCACTTCCGGTTTTCCAATTTAGACTAAAATCTAGTGTGTTATTTAAATCAATATATAAGTTATAAATACTAAATTTGAGAAGTTTTGCATAGTATTTTAATATAATTTTTGATGGAAATCAATTATGACCTTCAAGTAAAGTACCACTTCCGGTGATCAAGCAGTGACCAAAAAGGGAGGTTCACAACTAGATTTTACAACAATCCTAAATACAAAATTTCAACTTTCTACGGCAAACCGTTTTTGAGTTATGCGAAATACGAACGTACTTACAGACGCCACGACGAAACTAGTCAAAATGGGTTCAGGGATGGTCAAAATGGATATTTCCGTCGAAATCTGAAAACCGAAAATTTTCACGATTACAATACTTCCTTTACTTCGTACAAGGAAGTAAAAAAGTCCCTCAATTTCAAATTCCGGCTCGGGCGTGTTGCATTAGTTTTGTTTTCAAGTATTATTCTCTCATATGTTTAGTTTTTGTTCAACCTCGATCTGATGGTTTCAAGTTGTCACATAAATCCGAGCTCTATTATTTTTAAAATGTTTATTATGATCTCCTCAAGTTATAAAAATAGAAAATAGTAGGCCATCAATCACAAGTCATCCCATGGATCAAAAATTTGGAGGAAGAACTATAACTACCGGGTCCAGGTTTGGTTGAGTCTATTTTTTTATTCAGTTTTCTAATGTTGAGGCTTAGTGGGAGATCTTAAACAATTTGTTTTCTAATGGAAATTTATATTATGAAATACAGTCGGTTTAATCTATACCATAACTTTTTTTTTTTTGTGGTAGAAAATATATCCCAAGATCTTGATTGCTAGATGAAATAAATATAATCGATGGCATGTAAAATGATACGGAAAATTCTCATAGTTTCCACCAAACTCAGACAATAAACAGTCAGAAAATGATGATGAAGGAACTCAAAATATTATCCCAAAAATAACCTTGGCAAGGATAAAACTGTTGTACAGCATAAAATTGCACCTATAAAGAATATTCGTATGCAAAACCAAACAATTGTGATACATGTGCCAGGCGTAAAAGGAGAGGCAAAATATGCTATGACACCCATTTCTTGTTGAAGTACTTTTTTTTTAAAGTAACATTTTAATTTAATAAACAGTGTACTTTATTTTGTTTTTCTCTCATTGATATTTCTTTATCCTTACAAAACATAATAATTTAGTGTTCAGAAATTGATATGTGGTTGTAAAAAGTAAAAACTTAGGATGTGAGAGGAGATCTCGCACCTCACTTTTTCTAGCGAGTTCTCCCAGTTAAGAATTAATTGTTTAGAAACCTTAAGAATTTTTTTTTAACACTTACGGTTGCAATTTCATTCCCATTTGCAGCTTTCAAGTTTTCAATTACTTGCTTTACTGTTGCTTCTCCAAGAATAGGAATGGATATTTCCGTCGAAATCTGAAAACCGAAAATTTTCACGATTACAATACTTCCTTTACTTCGTACAAGGAAGTAAAAAAGTCCCTCAATTTCAAATTCCGGCTCGGGCGTGTTGCATTAGTTTTGTTTTCAAGTATTATTCTCTCATATGCTTAGTTTTTGTTCAACCTCGATCTGATGGTTTCAAGTTGTCACATAAATCCGAGCTCTATTATTTTTAAAATGTTTATTATGATCTCCTCAAGTTATAAAAATAGAAAATAGTAGGCCATCAATCACAAGTCATCCCATGGATCAAAAATTTGGAGGAAGAACTATAACTACCGGGTCCAGGTTTGGTTGAGTCTATTTTTTTATTCAGTTTTCTAATGTTGAGGCTTAGTGGGAGATCTTAAACAATTTGTTTTCTAATGGAAATTTATATTATGAAATACAGTCGGTTTAATTTATACCATAACTTTTTTTTTTTTGTGGTAGAAAATATATCCCAAGATCTTGATTGCTAGATGAAATAAATATAATCGATGGCATGTAAAATGATACGGAAAATTCTCATAGTTTCCACCAAACTCAGACAATAAACAGTCAGAAAATGATGATGAAGGAACTCAAAATTTTATCCCAAAAATAACCTTGGCAAGGATAAAACTGTTGTACAGCATAAAATTGCACCTATAAAGAATATTCGTATGCAAAACCAAACAATTGTGATACATGTGCCAGGCGTAAAAGGAGAGGCAAAATATGCTATGACACCCATTTCTTGTTGAAGTACTTTTTTTTTAAAGTAACATTTTAATTTAATAAACAGTGTACTTTATTTTGTTTTTCTCTCATTGATATTTCTTTATCCTTACAAAACATAATAATTTAGTGTTCAGAAATTGATATGTGGTTGTAAAAAGTAAAAACTTAGGATGTGAGAGGAGATCTCGCACCTCACTTTTTCTAGCGAGTTCTCCCAGTTAAGAATTAATTGTTTAGAAACCTTAAGAATTTTTTTTTAACACTTACGGTTGCAATTTCATTCCCATTTGCAGCTTTCAAGTTTTCAATTACTTGCTTTACTGTTGCTTCTCTAGTAATAGGAAAAGGTTTAGTTTCTGAGTCAGTAAATGTAACTATTTTTACATTTTCTTCGGTTCGATAAAAATAATGAGCTATGAATGCAGCTGCTTCAACTAGCATTACATAACGGGATGTCTGGCAACGTCTCTTATCCATTTCTTGGCTGGACTCAATAGCTATATAATATTTTTTGCCAGTGGGTTTAACTTTCTGAAACAAAATAAATAATAAGAAACGAAATGTTACTATCAACTAATTTATTCCCATAAAAGCTAAAAAGTTTATACTTACGTATAACGCATGTCAGTAAAAAATAAATAAAGTAGTTTTGAAAGACCTGATCACTCCAACTTAGTGGTTTGTATATGGAATTATTGTTCCACTCAAATACATATAGAAACTTCAAAAAATCTCAACAAAAACCTTAAGCTGAAGGTGGTACAACACCACAATAAAACATGCTATGTTCAGCATTTTTTTTTGTGATTTGGTCTCTGCCTGGCACCCAAAAATAATGATCTATAGATTTGACAGAAAAGCTTTTAGTCTATGGACAGTAATGTGAATCCCCTTCTCCACATCTTCATAAATTGCACATCATTGTGTTCCATGAGACTAATGACTAAAAAAAAACCAATGTTCCCAGAAAAAAAAGTGGCCGCACCTTGCCAAAATGGTGGACTACCAATTTTGACTTGATTTAGCTTTTTCTTCACTGTCATTCAGCATTTGGCTTAATTTGTTATAATTGATTGTTTCAAAGCTGAATAGTCGGAGGATCAAAAGACATGGAATAATTTTAAAAAATAATTGGCTTGGACATCAAAAAGCACCAATAAAGTCAATTTTTTCAAGTCGTTCACACAAAAGTTGAACTTTCAAGACTAGTGGCAATTAAACGGCCAAAAAGTCTTCAAATAAAGCATGAGGAGCACTTATTCTTTAATAAGTGATGGTCACTTTTTAAAATATTTGAAATTGTCCTCCTTATCAATGAGCATTCATAAATGCAATAGTTATTAGCTTGATCGACATCATTTAGCTTAATTACATTAACGCGTTTATATTAGTGCAATAATATAAGTGCTAGAACTATAATATAATATATATATATATATTTTTTTTTTTCATTCTTTATGTAATTATAGTGATAAATCTTAATCTGGGCTCATACTTACACCACATCCTAATTAACCATCGATATAGCCAACTGGAGCCAGGGCCAAAATTGGGTACTCATTTTAGGAGAAGGTTTAAATAAGAATTACGAATGTATAGGACATTCTAAATAAAATAAGCCTTGTCTGCCACTCCAAAGTCGCTATCTTCAAAAATGGCAGCAAGCAAGAAAAACCTAATTTTCACTCATTCTACACTGCGTACTCAGTATCTTGAAAACTACCAACCATGCAAAAAATATTATAATTACCTTTTTTAATGGACATTAAATTTTCTAAAATTTGAGCCCTAATAGTACTCTTTATGTTAACTCGTTCTAGAGATGTTATTAAACAACAAAAATTTAAATGCACCATTAAGCAGTTCATAATCATTATCTTTGTAGGAAGAATGGTTTCCATGATATTCAGCAAAATAAACTCACAGAACAGTGATTTCTCTTTTAAAAAAAAAAGACAATATTTTTTCAAATTCTTCATCTTAGGAATTATTAAGAGCACTGATGTCAATTACCCCTCAAATTAGGGCTAGCCATAAAGTAGAATTTACATGATGTCCAGTGATATAGCAAGAAAAAATTCGAGATTCAAGGATTTCAAGGCTGTGAACTGTAAAATTAGAGACTCTTTTCATCAATTTATTGGATTAAATTTAAAATAAAATTGGAACCATAAAATGTTGTATTTTGTCAGCTCATTATAAAATGTATAATTTGGACTTTAAATAATTATAAAGGCTGTATTCCTATTTGATAATGAAAAATTGCCGCTTAACTTCTTACACTGAGGGCTCAACGCATCGCCAACAATAAAAACAGAAATATACATTAGAAAAACAATTTCAAGAGTAAATAAAGAAAATTTATGGATTGGAATAAATTTCACTACAATTTAATCATAATTTTTTTTTCATATAAAATAATATAATCATAATTATAGAAATAATCCTGGCAAACCCTTATCCTTGCCACTTCATCCTCAGCCTCGAGTACGAGGGACGAACCGGCGATGATATTATAAGAAGAAGAGTGTATCGGTTGAAATTGAAACTCAGAGCTGTTTGGAGATAATACATTTTTTTACCGTTCCAAACTTAGTGACATGGTAAGGTGAGACATATCATAGAATGAGTAAGTGATTGAGAGTGTGCAACTGATAAACAAAGTTAGTGGAAGGAGTCTTTTTCTAGCTTTCATGGAATTAGAGATGGTAACGGGAACAACTACATCAACCTTCTCCCCAATATTTTATGCAATTGCTGTTTAGTACTGATGGAAAAATGGAATCATTAGACTAATGATTCCATAAAAAAACTAAAAATTCCTGACAGCTGGATGTTTTTCAAATTCCCGATTTTTTCTCATTGCCAAAATTCAAGCAGAATCCCCGATCTCAAAGGAATGCAAGACTGCAGGACACCCTGTATATATTAGTTATCTTCGTAGAAAGAATAGTTTCCATGATATTTGCCTTAATAAATTCACAAAGTGGTGATTTCTTGTTTTTTGGAATAAAAAATTATTTTTTGAAAGATTTTATCTTGGGAACTATTAGACGTACATATGACTATTGCCACTCCAATTAGAACTAATTAAATGCATCATAAAGTAGTTTATAATGATTATCTTTGTAGAAAGAACTGTCTCCATGATATTTGCTAAAATAAATTAACAAAACTGTGATTTCTCCTGTGTTTTTTTTTAAAAGCTGACTATTCAGCTTTGAAACAAAGTCAATTATGTCAAAATTAAGCTAAATACTGAATGACAGTGACCAAAAAACTAAATCAAGTCAAAGTCGGTAGTCCACTATTATTAGCTAGTAAAACGCCATTTTGGCTAGGTGCGGCCACTCTTTTTTTTCTGGGGACATTCATTTCTTTTTTTTAATCATTGGCCACAACGATATGCAATTTATAGGGATGTGGGAGGGTGCACAGTAAGGGGTCTGGCCCAACCTACTACCTAAAAATGATAACTGAAGTAATCAGAGATCACACAAAACCAAAGGTGGTTCAAGTTGTTTAAGGAGGGAAACACTGTTTAGAGGCAGAACAACCACCATTGTCAAATATGTCTTCTCTCAGATAAAGGAGCCTGGTATGGATTTGGTAGCAAATGAAGTTATTAGGCTGAAAAGTATTGAAGTCCTTCTGCAAAATCTCAATATCCATTAAAGTAATAGAGGATTAGCTTTAGTAAGCATATAAATACTGTATAACAATTGTCTTCGCCCAGTTTAATATATAATAGCAGATATTATTGTAAATTAAATAATTAATACCAATATGTTTTTTGTTTACCTCATAAATAATATCCATAAGTTTAATCAGAGCTTGAACTACGTCTGGGCATATTACAGGTGGTTTCTTACTCAGTTGTTTTAGTTTAGAAGCAAGTTCAAGTTTAATCCTTGAAAAGAAAGATTAATTTATGTTTAAGCAAATCGTAAACCTTATAACCGATAAGGCTTTTAGATTTAACAATATAAAAATCCACTTACCTAGCAGCATTTTCATAATTAATTAGAGTTTTAAACACTTTATTAACAGTTACGTCAGTTTTATTGGCTCCAGGTCTTGTAAGAGCTTCAACTAGGGTATCAACAAAAACACTATCCCAGGAACGAGTTCCTCTGAACAGCTTTCGTTTATTCATATACTGAATATGATCTAGCACTTGCATGACCGGCATTTGCCTTAATAACGCCAACCAGACCTAAAAGTATATTTCATTTTAAAATAACCATTACCAACCAAGATATTTTGAAGACAGCAATCGAAAACAACAGAAGAGTATTTATTGATAAATTTTGTTATAATTTCACAAACAATTGTTTTATAAGAAAAATTTACTTATAAATTAAAATAAATATAAAGCTTATTATTTTATGAATGAAATATTATTTAAGTAACGTATGATAAGTCAACTATTGAGAGTTGAAATGCTTACAATCAAACTATACACTACAAATCTGTTCATTTATAAAATATTCATAAAGTTTTAAGTTTAACTTTAAACTGTTTTAATAACATTATTAAGCTGATTCTTAAAAATTAAAATAACCAATTAGAAAGTATATAATTAAACACCTACCTTTTTATCATTCAGTAAAGCTGTACTAATATGTTCTTTTCCGAGCATGTAGGACTCGATTTTTCTAAAACCAATTAATAGAATTAAATAGAACATAAAAAAAAAAAAACATTCAGAAGTAATTGTAAATAGTGAAGAAACGATAATAAAAGCTGAGGCCCTTGGTATATAAGAATGGCAGGCTTACAAGCCGGCAATAAAGGTCCAACAGAAAGTAACAATGTCTGACAGAAAACAGACAACAGCTACCAAATAGCAATTGTTATGGTGCTTGATAATGATACCTAAGAATTAGTATTGCCTGCAGGTAGAACATGTAAACAAGCCTTTATTGATTTAATACCTTTGGCATGGCCATTAGAATTAACCAGTAACCAAATCACCGCTTAACAGAAATAGGTTAATTGTGGAGGACTATAAAAAAAAAAATCTGGTGTGGTGCGTGCATCACAAAACTTTCCCTTATCGTCCTATAATAATTATCTTTTTAATATAATTTTAAAGAGTTCACATAAACACTGCTTCTAACAAACTCAGCAGCATTCACTTCTTCTGCCTCATAATTACTATAAAACAGTTTTTTAAACAATTATAGTACAACAATTCTGTACACTACCAATATATTTTAACTTTGTCAAGTTGCAAATATATTTTAAAAGTTTCTGGTTTAGTTTCCATGGAAACATTTTCTATCCATTAAATAATGTGAAAGTAGAAATTATTAAGTTAATTTCCGCTTTTGTATTCTTAAATTACTTTGTTACAGAGCGTATTGTTTACAACAGATTGGTGGGAGGAGGTTCGGTCGCATCCATCTCCGGATGCACTCAATTATCTCTCTATTTTATGCTCCTCATAAAATACATTGTATCTTTGCTAATACTGGTCCGATTTTGATGATTTCTTTTTTTTTAGATAATTTAATAACCTTTCATATAATTCTGTACATAATTTACTATAAATTGCATGATTTTTAGGTTAAATGCAAATAAAATATTCTTTTCGTCATAACTTTTTCCCTGCACTTTTTCGTTGATATACTACATAAATGAAAAGTTAAATGACTTTAAGTTGAAGACATTAGGCAAGTCTCACCAAAATCGTTGGAGCCGTTTACGAGAAAATTGTAAACAATTATAATATCCATGATCTAATAGCTAATTCCGGTTAGTCCGATGCGCTGTATTTTTGCTAATACTGGTCCAATTTTTATGAATCTTTTATTATTTTTTAGATAATTTAATTACCTTTCATACAAGTCTATAGATAATTTACCATAACATGTATACTTTTTAAGCAAGGCGCAAATAAAATATTCTTTTCATCATAACTTTTTTCCCTATAATTCCTCGGTGATTTACTACATAAATGAAAAGTTAAAGACCATTATGAAGAATAATTTAGGCAAGTTTCATCAAAATCGTTAAGAGCCGTTTTCGATAAAATTGTAAACAACTGTAAAATCGATTATATAAAGTGGCACTTCTGGTTAGTTGATTTTGACGAAAATGTTGCTGTAACATCACATGCATGTACCAACCTTAAATACATAATTTCAGTATCGTACAACTTTTCGTTTTTGAGCTAGACTGATCACATACACACAGACCATTTTGCGAGACTTGGTCATTTGGACTTAAAACAGAGGACCTTAAAACGTGTATTTCCGTCAATAACTCGAATTCGAAAATTTTGACGATCGCAATGCTTCCCCTTACTTTTTACTTGGTAAGGGAAAGTAAAAATCACAAGAAAAAAATTATTAATAAAACAAAAATGTCAAATCATATTTTTTAATAAAATCTAATATAAACATATTCAATAAAATCCTAATTAAGATAATACTCACTCTGCAACTTCAGCAGGATCTTTCTTTTTTCGGTACGTTTCAACAGTACATAAGTAAGAAACAACTTTTTCACATCCTTCGATTTCACCATACTGTTTTTTCATTTCTTCGGCTCCATATGTTGCAAACTTAAATGACGCTGCTTTGGCTGTAATGTAAATTTAAACCATTAATTATTAATTTATTATCTGCTCATAGATATAATTTTAACAATTTAATTTTTTCCCATGGCTTTCTTCATAATCTATTTTAATAATGCTTGTGATTAATTAAATCATTAAAATCATAACTCTGTTGATTTACATTACATATGACTATCAAGATTATAAAAATATTTATCAATAAAAACAAAAAATTATATCAAACATTTATCAATAAATTTGATATTAAAAATGGTCACCAAAGAAGTGGTTTCCTCCAAAGAAAAGAATTTATTTTTATTGGTAAAATGAAGTAAGAATAAGTTAGTAATCAGAATCAGACAGAATACAATATTTTGATGGAGTTTCATACAGCATAATTTGTATGTATGTATGCATAAGTGTGTGTGTGTTTGTGTATATATATATACATACATATATCTTCAAGTCTGAATAGCAATCTTCACTATATATTAATACGATAGTATAGTTTTATGTATATAAAAGTTTTATCAAAACAAATTTAAATTTAATTAGGGATTGATAAATTATTTGCCACTTTTATAATTTTGTTTTTATTGAAAACTAATTTCGAATGTTATACATTCATCTTCAGTTCTAAAAACACACAAAAATTATAAAAGTTGTGACTCGAGTATGCAACAGCTAACAAAAATATCTGGTTCAATCACACTTGCGTAAGAGAAAATATGGCACAGTCTTATGTTCAAATAAGATCTGGAGTTGAACAAAAGCAGCCTCAAGAGCCATCCACCATGCAAGACGACAATGGGTAAGACTAGAAATCAATCATTGGTACTCAGTTAGGGACAGTATAAAATTATACCTTTACATCCTCCATTCTAAATTAACATTTATCATCCACCCACTTGAATTTGGCTCGATAAACAAATTCGAACACGTGTCCAAAACCTTATGTTGAAAAAACATGATACCCTCGAAAAGAAACTTGTATAATTACAGTCAAACAATGACAATTTGCATATCCGTTCTTCTGGTTTGTCAAACAACTCCCAAAGTCAAAACTAATTTTCCCAACGTGTTCTCAATCTCACTAGCACCACCTTATCGGAAACTGAAAACAATCTTCTTAATAAAGGCTTAAAACACTCCATAAATTCACCTTTAAACTCAAAAATGTTAGAAAATCTTGCGGTTCATATCGGAACCGGTCTAGTAAAATATAATAACAACTCTATTTCCAAATCCGTACGCGCCAATGTACTAAAAACTAAAATAGAAAAAAATCAATAATTCCAATAAAAATATATCAGTAGAACAAAAAACAGCACGTGTGTTATCAGCAAAAATAATCTCGTAGTCATAAAAGCAGATAAAGGAAATACAACAGTAATTCTAGAAAGAGATAATCATAGAAAGAAAGTTTATGATTTGATAAATAAAAATGGTTTCCCTAATATCTAAAATCCCGTGAATAAATTTGCCACTGAAATACGCGAATTGATAAATACGGATAATAAAAAATACAATATCATTTAGATGTATCCGTTACCTCCCCGACTATATGGCCTATCAAAAATACACAAACCGGAAATTCCTATAAGACCAGTCGTTACATCAATAGCCTGATCTATAAACTTGCCCATTACTTGAACAATTTATTCAAAACCAAATCTCATTTTCTCCACAACTCATGGTAAAGAACTCTATAGCACTAGTCAACAAAATTAAAAACATAGTAATGCCGGATAACGCAAAATTAATACCATTCAACATGACAAATCTTTTCACAAGCATCCCACCACCAGAAACAATAGAAATTTTAGAACAGTTAATATTCTGATCGAATCTATCACCGCTAGAAAAACTAGATTTTACATAATATAATAGCTAATTCCGGTTAGTCCGATGCGCTGTATCTTTGCTAATACTGGTCCGATTTTTATGATTCTTTTATTATTTTTTAGATAATTTAATTACCTTTCATACAATTCTATACATAATTTACCATAAAATGTATACTTTTAAAGTCATGCGCAAATAAAATATTCTTTTCATCATAACTTTTTTCCTACAATTCCTCGGTGATATACTACATAAAAGAAAAGTTAAAGACCTTTATGAAGAACAATTTAGGCAAGTTTCATCAAAATCGTTAAGAGCTGTTTTCGAGAAAAATGTAAAAAAGTGTAAAATCCATGATATACTAGCTAATTCCGGTTAGTGTGATGCACTGTATCTTTGCTATTACTGGTCCGATTTTGATGATTCTTTTATTGTTTTTATATAATTTAATTACCTTCCATATAATTCTATACATATTTTTCCATAAAATGCATACTTTTTAAGCTATGCGCAAATAAAATATTCTTTTCATCATAACTTTTTTCCATCCATTTTCTTGTTGATATACCACAAACATGAAAAGTTAAAGGCCTTTAAGGAGAAGATATTAGGCAAGTTTCATCAAAATCATTAGAGCCGTTTTCGAGAAAATTGTAAACAATTGTAATATCCATGATATAATTACCATTTCCGGTTAGTCCGATGCGCTGTATCTCTGCTATTATTGGTCCGATTTTGATGATTCTTTTTTTGTTTTTTAGATGATTTAATTACCTTTCATACAAGTCTGTAGATAATTTACCATAAATTGCACGCTTTTGAAGTTATGCATAAATAAAATATTCTTTTCATCATAACTTTTTTCCCTGCATTTCCTCGGTGATGTACCAGATATATGAAAAGTTAAAGGTCTTAATGAAGAATAATTTAGGCAAGTTTCATCAAAATCGTTAGAGCCGTTTTCGATAAAATTGTAGAAAAGTGTAAAATTGATTATATAAAGTGGCACTTCTGGTTAGTCGATTTTGACGAAAATGTTGCTGTAACATCACATGCATGTGCCAATCTTAAATACGTAATTTCAGTATCATACAACTTTTCATTTTTGAGCTAGACTGTTCACATACACACAGATCATTTTGCGAGACCTGGTCATTTGGACTCAGGGGACCTTGAAACGTGTATTTCCATCGAAAATTCAATTTCGAAAATTTTCACGATTGCAATACTTCCTCCTACTATATACTTCGTACATAGGTAAGGGAAAGTAAAAAGATAATTGAATAAGTAGCATAAAATAGGTAGAATTTATCATAATTTTAATATTTTTAATAATCCGTCATCTAAGGGTGAAAATTTTTCAGACATGAGTTGACCCAAGTTAGTGAAATGACCCACAAACCATAATTATTTGGGTATAACAATTTGATGGAAAATTCTTCAAACAGGAAGAAGGCTTACCGATGGGCTCCCCTCTCTCACCCCTTCTGGCAGATTTATTTATGGACAAATTAGAACAAAAAATTCTTGACCCAAACGATTCTTAATTAGCTCATATTATCAACATATCATAAACTGGTATAGGTATGTAGATGACATTATATGCCTATAGTCTGGTACGACAAGACAAATAAATAATTTCTTAAAGTAAATAAACAAAACCATAAACTTTTTAAATTTAGAAATCTCAATAAAAAACAAACTTGATGAATTTGGAATTTACCGAAAACCCACGCACAAAGGTGTAGTTGTAAAAAATGAAGCTAGGAGAACCAATAGCACATAAACTCGCTACCTTTAATAGCATGATTTTTACCGTCTTTTGAACGTACCATTAAATGAAAAGAACTATAATAAAGAAATTGAAATAATATATTCCATAGCAAAAAATAACGGGTACAATAAAACCACTATCATTCACATTTTAAAAAAACAAATACGAAAAAAAAACAATTAATGATATCTATTCAACAACCCCCGAAGACAGGCCCATCCCAAAACATTATGTATTAATTCCATATTACGGCCCTATATCCACCAAAGTCAGAAATTAATTGAAAAAACTAGGATTAAAACCTGCATTTAAAATAGAAAAAAAAAATTCCTTATATTTTCCTCCTCCTAAAGACAAAATAGACCCTTTCCAAAAAAGCGGAGTTTACGAACTAAATTGTAGTGATTATGCAGCCAAATACACGGGAAAAACTGAAAAATCACTAAATCAGATATTAAAGGAACATTTATGTGTATATAATAATAAGACAGAGAATTCCATCTTTGCAATTCATTTAAATGAAAAAAAAAACATAAATTCATCAATACATAAATTCAAAAAGACTCAGGAGTTAAATTAATACATCACGTTGAAAACAGTCTCAAATTAAATATATATGAAGCACTTGAAATAATAACTTCAAATCCAATCCAGATTTTTGCTTGAATGACCGAATAAATTCCAAATCTACTTTGGAACTATGACTTCCAAATCTACCTATTCTTTCCTCCTTCCGAATTATAAGTAGCGTTTGCCAATATCCAGGAAGACCTAGATAGTATCAGTGCTTGGGCAAACTTGAATGAATTAAGGTTAAACACTATGAAAACACAGGCCATTGTCATAGGTTCCCATTCCCTCCTCAGATCCAATGACACCTTTCCTACTTTAATCCTAAATGATCACCCCATAAAAAACATAAATTCATCAAAAACTCAGGAGTTAAATTAATACATCACGTTCAAAACAGTCTCAAATTAAATATATATATATATATATATATATATATATATATATATATATATATATATATATATATATATATATATATATTATAATGTATATATGTATAATATATATATTATACATATATACATTATAATATATATATATATATTATACATATATACATTATAATATATATATATATATATATATATATATATATATATATATATATATATATATATATATATATATATATATATATATATATATGAAGCATTTGAAATAATAAAATCCTTCAAATCCAATCCAGATTTTTGCTTAAATGATCAAATAAATATCTCCAATAGTCCAATTTTAAATTTATTCCCATGAATAACAGAAAAAACAATTACTCACCAGAATTACTGAAAAAATAGAGGCCCGTAAACCGTTTACCAATAAACACCACATTTATTCCATTGCTAGTTCAGTGCGAGAACAAACCAATACAAACTTTGTCTGTTTGACATGATCTGCTTAAACCTTGGTGAGTACTAACATGTATTTGATTTCTTGTCTTAATTGAATTCATAAATGTTTTATAATACTAATTTATATTACACTTAATTTAATATGTATAATAATACCAAACTGTAATTTGAATTGCTGATTTTTTAATTTTTGTGTGCTTTTAGAACTGAAGATGAATGTATAACATTCGAAACTAGTTTACAATAAAAACAAAATTATAGAAGTGACAAATAATTTATCAATCCCTAATTAGATTGATCCTTCTATACCACCATGCGGACGTCAAAAAATTTACATTTGTACAAAATTGTACGCCACGAAAAGCCACTATTTTTAACAATCTCCGAGTTCATACCCGTTGAAGCTAGTTGCCCCAGAAAACCTATTAGGAATCTCATGAGGAAGGGTGGGTCGGGTATATATTGTAACACTATATTTTAACAAAAATAGACTGTTTTAACATTGATAAAGGCTTCGATAGATCCTGGCTAGTTATTAAATCGGAACGTACTATGTTAGCAAGTAGAGGGGCATTAGAATAAACGCTAAAATTGTGTATAAAAATATGTTTGATAATTAGGATAACAACAAAGATTGAAAATTTATCATGCATAAAAATTATTCATACAGCATGAGTTACTATGAAAATAACTTTTTAGTTTCTTCTCAGCTCATGGTTTTCACTTAAAACATAAACTCTTATTCAAATACAAACAAAAAATCGGCCAAATTATATATATATATATATATATATATATATATATATATATATATATATATTATATATATATATATATATATATAGAGAGAGAGAGAGAGAGAGAGAGAGAGAGAGAGAGAGAAATAAAATACGAGATATCTCCTGTCATACCTTTTCCACTTTAAAATGACTAAATTACCTCCATCATCTATTTCAACTTGAGACCCGTAGACTCCTAATTAACTCCTTAATATTCCCCCACTTTTATGCACAAGTTATGCAATGTGCAGGGGCGTCTCTGGAGGCCTCGAGGCAAGAATAAAACGTTTGATAAATCGCTTTGAGCGATTCATCTTCGGGATCCCAAGGGACGCCTCTCACAAAGAGTTGAAGTGGCTTTACCCTTTCTACCGTCATAAGTACATCTCTACCAAGTTATCCAATCCCTCTGTCCATCATACATTATCAACCTCCTTCAATTAAAATCCTCTGTTCATTCTCATCATACCCGTTCTCGGCCATCAGATTTACATATAGTGGCCCACTGATCCATAGCTTCCAACAGATCTTTCCTTGTCCTCATGGAATTCCATTCCTGATTCCATACTTCGCTCGAATACTCTTCCCACTTATTAAATTAAGTGAAATGGTGAACATGACATTCTTGGAAAGGTTCTTCAATGGTTTTTATAATATCCCAAGCTATTGACCATGGCAGGGGGATCTGCGGTCTCTAGCCTTTTATGTTAAAATATAGTTTGATTGATCGGCTCCCTTCTGGAGCCGATTCAAATAGATAAAAAATGAGGAAGAATTTCAAATTGTCGACATCCCAGACATTTAATTACTGTCCACTTGGTTATATTGCAAATTAAAAAATTAAGAAGCCACTGCTAGTCAGATAAAGAATAAATAATGTATTAAGCTATAGACTATATGACCTAGTGACACTCATAAGATGACTGATAAAGAATATTTTTCTTTTCCGTATTTATTTGAATTTGTGTGATTTAATTAAAAAATTAAATTTTAATTACATTTCATAACTAAAACTTTGATTTATGTGGCGGCATTGGGATTATTAAAACTATTAAAGCTTTAATTAGATCACAGTATCAAGATAATTAAATTGAGTAAATGTGGTTTCTGGAACCCCCACCTGCCTTAGAAAAGCAGTTTGCCAGAAACATAGCATTTAAAATGGCATCCCTTGTGAAGGACGTTTCTACCATTTCACTTAATTTGTAATTAATTATTAGTATCAACAAATAAAATAAAATTCATAATTTTATTATTATGATTACCACTGGTGGCATTAGGGTAATTCTGTTAATAGAATCATACAATAGTTTTTAATTTTCTTAGACCTAATTTAATGAATTTGATTTGTTTTTATCAAACTAATGACTCCTATGATCTTTCTCATGCATGAAAATTTACTTCAATACTTCCTGGTCTTGCTGTGAGTATTCCAGGTATTAGGAACAGGCCAATTGGTTATATTTAATACACCTCTCCACATTTGTAGGTCTTAGTAATGAATGGGTTGATATTTAATTGTAATTCTGATTTCTGGGACATTTGGTTATGGCTCTTTTAAGTATTTTTTGTTCGTGTTAGCGCTTAACCCCACCATAAAGGTTTTTAAGTAATAGGGATAATATACGCACACGCTGTTCGAAGATGGCTTTATGGGTAGAAAAAGAAATACTACCAGAGCCTAGATGGTCAGAAGAAGAATCTGATCCTCAGACACCCAAAGAACAAACCAATCAGGGGTTAGCTGGAGAAACAGTGATCCCAATGCCCAAGATAGCACAACCACAGACCGCGATGAAAACGGAGAGAGACCAATAAGGATTAACGAAGAACAAACAGGGCCTAATCCTAAAAATCCTTCAGAAAATTCAGGAAGATATGGAAAAGAACACAAAGAAAATGCTGGAAATTATGGAAAATAATACAAAAAGTCTAAAAGTGAAGATGGATGAAGTGACCGAAGGGACTATAGAAAATATTGAAAAATTTGGAGAGAGAATTGAGAGAAAGGTACAAGAGGTATGCATGGATGTTGTGACAGATGGCTTCGAAGATGGGGATAAGCTCAAATCTCAGAACACATCCTCTACTGAAAATGAGAAAGAAAAGATTGAAGAACTGGGATTCCAAGAAATTGAAAACCCTAGAACAGAAAAGGAACCTCAGGTGAGAGAAAATAGTGAAATATCTGTAACTTCCCTAGGTGATCATAAAGAAAGTGAAGAAGAAACATTGAAAAGTTTCACAATCGCCCCATCGATGGCATTAGGGAAATAATAGTAATTCAAAATGAGGTCCATGAGATAAAGCCCAACATGGAAGAATGTTTAAGTTTCACAACTCTAGTCAAGCTCTCGATTCCAGGAAAAATACCTATACACTTAGAAAATGAATCAGCCACAACAGAGCGGTGGAATGAAGAACTCCCAGTAAATAAGAAGAGACTGAATAAGGACAGTATATTTAATTATAAAAGAGATGTGCCAACTAAAACTATTATCCTCCGTATTTTATAATATGAATTATATGAGGGTTATATGGTCCTGAACCATGTTAGGAAAGACAGATTAGATACGGCAGTTTTTATCCTTTTCCAGAGGATAAAAAGGGATTTCCAACTTAGCGTTCCCTCTGTTGATGAGCTAAAGAGTCCTGGTGAAACCTTTGTCAGATTAACTCATTCTGGATAAATGTATATAAATTGTATATCTTGTGTAAATATTAAAATTAGGTTACAGGTATAGATAGTTTTAAGATTATTAAATATAACGTTTTTAGATAGAGTGGATCTCAGGATTAATTATGGGGTTAGATTTAGTTAAACAACAAAACAGAACAACTTTACATAATTTGTTTCAATTTTTCAGAATATTTACAGAATTTCACATGAAAAACTGTTATGAACTGGTTTGTACCTTAGAGTGAGGAGAATAATACTTGTCTATTGCTAATTACTGAATTATTACCATACCTGGGTCATCACACTTAATATGTGCTAATTTAATTATATCACTGTGCCTCCATCCTCTGTACCTGTTCATTGCTCCTATTGTTTCAGCTAATGGAAGATAGTCTTTGGATAAATACCACTCTTGAATAAATTTCCTGAATGATCGGCCAAACCCTACAGAACAAACAATACATGTTTACGATGGCTTTATCAGTGGAAGATTTTAGACTTTATAAAAGAAATTTTTTTACAAAATTAAAATAGCAAAAAATAAACTATGAATTCATAATGAGATAATTTATTGTTTAATATAATATTTATCAATCTAAATAGGTGAATTTTTCAAATAAACATAATATGAAATGTTAACCACAAATAAAAACTTTAGTTAATCTTCAAAGATAGTAGAGGAAGTTGCTTCGGTAAATAAAATTTAATGAAAACAAGAAGGGCATTAAGAAAAAATATGAATTTTAACTTGATATATTTAATACAAGTGTTATATAAGGGGGATAGTAAATAAGTAAAATAAAATACTAAAATAAGACTTGAATACTAAAGAGAAATATATTGCAAAATATACATTAAAAAAATTCAGTTCATTGTGGGGATAGTGGAGGCAGGTCCTGATCCTCAACTGCATGGTCGGAAATGTACTCAAAGCACCTCATTTATCTCCTAATTAATTTTAGGTATTCATTTCAGGGCTAATTGGATCCAGGAAGCATCAGTCGATTCACTGATTAATCCAACCAAGGCCATTAATTTTCAATGGTCCCTCAAAACCAAAAATGTTTGAATGGAAGGATGTTAGAAGTCGATATAGCTCTCAGATGGTTTAATACCATCATAAAAAGAGAAATCTGAATGTCTAAATCTGGACAAATATGGAAAAGTTAAAAAAAAAAAAAAAAAAAATGGGATGAACATGAAAATTTTAAGGCAAAGAAATGGGTCTTACACAAGAAGAAAATCCGATATTTATGTACTTTACAGCAAAAAAGCAGGCACCGAATCAATAACTGTTAATTTTTTAAAATAAAATTTCTATTTGAAAGCATTAAAATGCGTTAAATTTTACATCTTTGAAAATAAAATAACCTAATTAAAAATTTAGATGACTTATAAAGCACTCATAAGGACTCCTATAATTTAATTTAGCTAATAATTCTGTTCTAAGTATGATAAATTAACACAAAATACCACTCACCAACTCTAGGTTTAGGTTCAATTGATAGTTTAATGAAAATAATAAAAGATTCAGCTTTTTTGCATAATATCTTTGCCACGTCTAGAGTTTTTTGACGAATTTTAGCATTTTTAGCCATTTCTGACAAAACATATAAAGAAGCTTCTGGATAGCATGTTGATTTTTCTTCATTAATCTGCAAACATGAGGAAGAAATATTGTGAATGTGATGATAAAATCAAATAACTAATGCAATTAAAAACATTTTTTGATAATACATTATACACACAAATGAATCATTTAAATAAATAAATAATATTGTTAGCTACCTAAATTTTTGTGATAATTTATATTAAATATAATAAGTACATTTAACATAATAATTTAGTTTCTTTTATCTGAGAGTGACAAAGCACAATTTTAGAGGTGAAATATATAGTACTTGCATATCTTCTTTGATTTTAATACTTAATTGGAATAAAACAACCAGTTCATCAAATGAATGATTAGATAATCGTGTGTAGTTAAAAAACTTGTCTTCGTTTTCTCTGAACATTCCGCATAGAATACAAAGAGCATCATCCACATACATTGAATATTTTATACAATAAACACTCCATCATCTGCTTTTTTCAGTTTATGAATATAACACTGCCAACCATACAGCACAACCGGGCCCATCCCCATCTTACTCGAGCATGTCAATTTATGTTAAATCCTCCTTACAAAATAATTATCGCACTCTGTCTGTCTTCTTCTTCTTACATTGGCTCAACAGACCATTACTGGGCCCTGGCCTCCTCCAATAATCTCTACCAGTTCTCCAATCTCTGACCCACAAGATCCTCCGTTATACCATCCATCCATCTAAGAAGCGGTCTTCCTCTATGCCTGGTACTATGAATGGCCTCGTTCATTATTTTTCTGAGGACCTCATCCTCTGACATTCGAGCTACATGGTCCACCTCAATCTTCCCAGCCTTACATGCTTCACAATGTCAGGTTCACCAAGGAGGTTATATATTTCTTGATTACCTCTTCTGAGGTATGTTTGACCGACTTTCCTAGGTCCATAAATGCAACACAAATTCTTGTCACAAAAGCCTATAAACTTTGTTCATTCGACTCTGATATTGCCCACGACTCCAAGCTGTACGCCAGAATTAGTTTGATCAATGTCTTATACAGTCGTACTTTTGTTGTCCTTGTCAGATATATACTCCTCAAATGCCTTCCTAGTAACATCAGTTAGCAATAACTTTTCTCCTCTCAATTTCCTTTGAGATGTCATTGCCCACAGTTATCAGGGTGATAAAAATACAGTTGGATATCTTACTGCACAACATCATCTGATAGTCAGTTGACGTCCGCATGATGGTATTCAATCTAATTAGGGATTGATAAATTATTTGCCACTTTTATAATTTAGTTATTATTGAAAACTAGTTTCGAATGTAATACATTCATCTTCAGTTCAAGGTTTAAGTAGATTATATCAAACAGAAAAGTACGGGCATATACAACGATAATGCTTATAGCGGTGGTGTAAAAGTATAATATTTACTATTTCTTGTTTACAAATAATATTTTATATTATAATAGATACATGGATAAGAACCTTTTAGGCCGTATTTATATGAAACATAAAAAATTTATTCGTTATCCAGAATTAGTAAATTTTAGTGATCCAATTATTAAAAACAAAAACAATGAAATTTTAGAGTAAACTGAAGAGTGTATTGACTTATATATAATGATAACGGTATTCTTTACAGTGTAAAGTATATTAACAGGATTTTTAGTTTCAAATCTGGTGTCAGATTTGGTTTTTACTTTGAAAAACCCATATATTCAAATTTCGAGTGAGATGGCAAAATTTTTAGACCAAAAATTTTGCCATAATTCTCCCCTTCAAATTTCTTTAAAGATTTAAATAATCACTCATATAATCAGGAACCCTTTGAATAATTAAAACCACATTTGGGAGATTGATAAAGTTTCTTAAACTAGGCAATTTACTTTAACAGTGATGATCCTACGTGTTTTAGAACCAACTTTATCCACAAAAATTTTTAATTTTGTTTTTTTTATGGTAATCACCTTTTTTTACCCAGACCATCTAAGATAAGGCTATAGTTTTTTATATCTATGGGAAGAATTAACTCCCTTCTTTTTAACAAGTCCAAGAATATCGATATCGGGTAAACTGAAGAGGAGATAAAGAGCTTCAAATCAAACTTAATTTTGTGGCTTAAAAAATTTTGAGCACACTGGAACTGAAATTTTTTGATGATATTTTTAACATGAACGTTTTTTTGATGGGTTGAATCCAAATCTTCGATCATTTTTGGTGTAAACAAATCTATGACGCTAGTTTACTTAATAATGTAAACACTTTTTTAAATTTATTGACCAAAAATATTTTTTTTTATTGTTTATAATTTTCCTTTAATATACTCTAAAAAATAAATGTTCAGCTGAAAAAATCATGTCGATATCATTCTTCAAAGACAAGATATAAAATAAAGTATTTTCAGCATGTTTATTTTTTTCTCAGCTCCTAAGGACCATTGGATGAAACGGAAGGATATAGGTAAATTTTTTTTCAATGTAGAATCACCTAAGAAATTTTGATCAAAATCGGCGACGGGCACTTCCCTTGTTTGTCTTGCATTTTTTTTGTAAATATTCAAATTATTATTAGTATAATAAATCATTATATTACAAGTGGGATATATTTTGTCCACAATGTCAATGCCTGATTTTAATCTGACTTTAAAATTATCTCTGCCTTTTCTGAATCTCTATTAACTTCATCATCATTGTGCATACTCTAAATTAATATCACAAACCTTCCACCTTCCTTTGTTAGGTATATAGGAAACTAGCATACACTTTTGTGTAGATACGTGTTTTCCAAGTAAGTAGTTTCTTTAAAAAATGATTGGAGCATATTGGGGACAGCTGCCAATTTATCTTCCACTTTTGTAGACTCCCTCGTATTTATGTTATCAAAGTAAGAGCATCTAATGAGAAACTTGAATCTCTTTAAATTCATAACGAAATGAAAGTATTTCACTATACAGCCATCCTCCCTCACACAATTCTTCATGATTGCTGCTAAGGACCACAGCAAGATAGAGTAATCCAATAAAGGCTTTAAACAATATTCATCTTCTTCAGAACTGTCTCCATGTTGTCCTGAATCAGAGTTCTCTTACCTCTCTTTGATTATATCTTCTGTGTCTATATTAGTTCCATCGAAATAGTCTTTATTTATTTGAATACTAACCCAAAGCAGTTAGTCAACACGAATGGTGCAAGAGAGCGCTTGTGCGGCGACAGTTACTGATAAGGCGGCGGTGTAGGAAAGTTGTACCATAATGCAATCTAAATCAGTTGGGATACCTGGCTAAAAATTCAAATTTGCTACTTGTTATTCCATTCATAACTCTTCACAAGTGTCTTAAGAAGGGATGTTCAGAAAAAACAAAAAAACAATAATTATAAATTCAGAACAAAACACATTTCATACCTTAATTTATTTTTTTTTTTTTTTTTTTATGAAACACTTAAAATCATGGAATATGGCAAAACTGGATTTCTGTTACTCTTATTATAATAAGCTCGTGAATAAACACAGTAATGAGTTATAATTAACTTTAATATATCAAAAAGAAAACTTACAGCCTTGATTGTATTCAGAATAAAATCTTCTTTTCCATCATTGATCAATTCAGCTAAAGAAGGGACCAATTCTTTTTTAAAATAATTGTGAAAAGATCTACATCCAGATGAATAAACATTTGTTTCAGAGGTGATATGAAGAAATCTTTTTAGTCGGATTTCCGGTGAAATGGCCATTTCATAAGATTGAATAGCTGTAAAAAGCAAACAAAACCATTAATACTCATACAAAAGATAAATATGCTATGTTAGAAAATGTAATGAGATAATAATTTTATAAAAAAAAAACTTCAGTAAGCAAAGACTAATCCTTCACAATCTCATACCTAAAAATATCAAATTAGCCATACAAAAACCACAATAGATATTTTTTCATTATGAAAAAGTTCTTTCATGTGATCTGCTATTGATCTTTTATTACCTATTTCATATGCTAGAAGTTATTGCATTATGACTTGTTATAATTTTCATTTGTATTTATTTATTGACTTTTCTTTTCTTTTATAATTATCAGTTAGCTCATATGTTCCTATTTCATCTATTATAAGGCTCTGAAGCCCACCTATCATTGGCTGTAATTGTTATTCTAAAGGGACTTGTCCCGGAATAAATAAAGAGTTTATTAATATTATTATTCTATTGAATTCTAAAAACACTCATTAATATTTTTAACACAGGCCAAGTGAGTACACTTAGTATAATCCCCAGTAATATAAAATTATCTCCTTAATCAATTGTAGACTTCTCATCAAAGAATTTTATAAAAGATAGACCTTAGAAATATCAATTGCACTTTGATTCCCTAAAACATGCATTCATCATTCAAACATCTCCAATTTTCAATTTATATATTCATATGTCTTCACAAAAAGCAAAGATTCCATTTCAGTTTTAAAATTCTTAGAACTCAAAAATTAGCAATGGTAAAAATTCATTAATTTAAAAAACCTAATACCAACATTTCCTTTTTAAGCCTTTGTCTGTCCTTAGCATCACATGTGTTGCACACAAGCATTGTACACAATTTTAAGATAGGAAAACTTGAGAAACTCCTGAAAAAGGTCTAATAACAAGACAAAAGTTTGCAGGAAAGCATAATCTATAAATTTATATATCATAAATGACCAAAGAACACTTGAATTATTATGAAAGGCATTCCTCCACTTTGCTAAAATATTTATTATATTTTCCTTGTAAAAGGACATTTTATTTAAAAATTTGGCAATAGAACTTTATTTACAATAAACAACCAAAAAAAATACTAGCTATAAAACATAAAAAGTAAACAAAAAACACTTGGAATTCAAATGTAAAGAAAAGATGGGTATAATTATAGATCCGTACATTCTCAGCCTCACATACAATGCACAGGTTTTCATAAGGTAACATACACTATATATGAGCATAATCTATTTTCTTTAAAATCAGTGTTACCAAGGAATACTTTAAAATATGAAAACTATGAATATGAAAAGGGCATATGGTTGATCACAAATAAGACCTGAATAGGCAAAGGTTTAAAACTTTTAACTGCTCTTCTAACTACTAACTATTCCCTCATAACTTATTTTTCCAAAAACACTGTAGGACATATATGTTTCAAAGTAGCTAATTAGGAAAAATAAAGATGTTTCAAACCAATGTTTTCTGACTAACAACATTACTACTTTGTTCTGAATCATTCCTTCATAGGACGTTAATCTGTAACAATATGATATATTTACTCTAAAATGAATTACATTGGCATTTCATTTTTATGACACAACTACCCCACAAATTATTTCTTCTAGCAGTGGGCAAAGCCTGCAGAAAATTTAACTCTTTTAATTATATAGAACCAAACAATTAAGTTTTTGAATTGATCGTGTATTTAGTAAGAATGCTAATAAGTCCAGTCATATTCACTAACAAATAAAAGAGAATCATAGGAAAATGTAGAAAAGCTACTTTAAGAGATCAAGATTTTAATCCTACTTTTTTTCTTTTATGATTTTCTTGTTAAGTATTAGACATATAAGAATTTCAAAATTATAATAAAACAAGAAACTAGAAAGTTTGAGATTATTTAAGTTTTTCAGAACTGAAAATCTCAGTGGTCTTAAACAAATATAAATAGCTGTGAATTATATGAAAATAAAAGCAATAACAAAATTAATCAGTACAATTACACACGAGATAGAAAAATCATAAAAGAAAAATGTATTTTAAATTTACTAGAAAGCATAGCCAAGAACAAAAACATATTTATTTAAAAAAATAATTTTTCAGATGAATGTGGGTTGTTTTAAGAGAAATAACAAAGAGTACAATAAACTAAACTCACTAAAAGGATAAATCACTATAGCTTACAATCAAATTGGTACTTTTATAAAACTATAATATTTTAGATTTAGACTTAGAATATACCATTCCCTAAACAATCCAACAAACAATTATGACTAAGAAGTATAAATAAGTACACATACCCGTCCAGCGTTTTGTAACCTGACTGACAGCTACGTTTATTACCTTACATTTATTCACTGCAACAGTTTTACGATACAATAAAAATAATACCATAATACTATTATCAACTTTCAGGAAGATTTACATATAATTCAAATCATGAAGTTTCTTCATTTATTCATTATAAATATTTTTTATAGATAAATTAAAATGCAAACTTAAAATAAAAATCGAATAACAAAAATGGCAACACTGATCGTAAACAAACTGTCCAGCATTTATGACAATACCACGTGGGTTGTTGAAAATTCAAAGTTGTCAATACTTACTTGTATACTTTTATGGGCGAAAATGGCGGATACGTTTAAACAATCTTTAATATCACCATCTTTTAAGCTGCTGGAATTAAAAGAAAAGAAAATTCTACATAATATTACTAATGCTGATTTGCTCTGTGGCTATGTTAATAAATTTTTACCACATAAATTTACTACAAATCATGGTGATCTAAATTTCGCTATATGATAGTTATAAGAAGGAACTGAAAATCTCCTTGTATGTTTACTCAGTGTAATGTTCATTTTTTTTTTGTTAAGGTAAAAGGAATCAGAATGAAGAGGATTCAGAAAATGATGAATTAGAACTACCGGATAAACCAGGTGTGTTTTCTTTCATTTCCATCTTAAATCTTTTCATTAGTACTAAACTTGTACTTTATTTAAGCATATTTATAATAAAGTTCACTTATTTTGATCTCTTAATTAAAGGTTTATCCTCACTTGTTCAAACAATAAAGCTATAATTCATTGAACTTAATATTAAGTTGAAATCATTCAGTGAAATCGATGGTACTGTTTTGTCTATTATAAGGAAAACTAATTATTTGTGTTACTGTTGGTAACTATATTATTGCCTGGTAATAAGAAATGACCAATGGAAATGACTATCATCCCATTATCATAGTATCCAATATTTCCAATCTATTTGAGAATCTAGTCAAAGCCAATGCCTCGTCCTTTCTAAACTGTTGACTCTTTATTCTCCAATTCAGTTTTTAACTGGAGGGACTGACTGATCTAATGGCCGCTGTTGGAATTCCAACTCTTCACAAACCATCAGTTAGTCCCAATTGGTTTCCTTCATAAATTACTTTTTGGGAAATTAATCATGTTTTATTAATAAGTTAAATTGCTGTAGATAACTAAGTTGTTTTTGTTTGATCTTAAACACTGCCCATTAGGTCAACTGCTTTCAGTGTTGTTGGGATTTAAAAAACAAAACATTAAATTTAGAATTTATAAAGCCCTATTGATTTATTTTAAAATATACAAGTTGTATAAATGAAACTAAATTTATCATGAAATTAAATTGCTATTTCTTTAACTTCTGAAGGAATATCAAGTATTGCCTGTTTTGGTGGTATACAAAGGCCAAACTGAACAAAATCCTGATCCGTCCAATCCTAGCATCTGCAGTTGAATCATAAATATCGACCAAAGCCAATGAGCAAGCACTCCTTGTCTCGAATAAAAAGATCTAAAAGTGTATGTACGGAGAAATAACAAATGAGCATAAATAGATCAGGAGGTCAATTCAAGTATTGTATTCACTAAGGAAAGAGCCTGATATCTCCTGCCAGACTGAGATAGGCTGGGCTAGGGAAGAATGAGGACAAATAAAATCATATTCCAAATATTAGATATAAAAATCTGGTGCGGTGTGCACATCATACAAATTTCCCTTACCGTCCTATAATAATTATCTTTTTAATATAATTTTTAAGAGTTCACATAAACACTGCTTCTAATAAACTCAGCAGCATTCACTTCTTCTGCCACTTAAGTACAATAAAACAGTTTTTTAAACAATTATAGTACAACAATTCTGTACACTACCTATATATTTTAACTTTGTGAAGTTGCAAATATATTTTAAAAGTTCCTGGTTTAGTTTCCATGGAAACATTTTCTTTCCATTAATAATGTGAAAGTAGAAATTATTAAGTTAATTTCCGCTTTTGTATTCTTAAATTACTTTGTTACAGAGCGTATTGTTTACAACAGATTGGTGGAAGGAGGTTCGGTCGCATCCATCTCCTTTCGGATGCACTCAATTATCTCTCTATTTTATGCTCCTCATAAAATACATTGTATCTTTGCTAATACTGGTCCGATTTTGATTTTTTTTTTTTTTTTTTTTTTTTTAGATAATTTAATAATCTTTCGTAAAATTCTGTACATAATTTACTATAAATTGCATGCTTTTTAAGTTAAGTGCAAATAAAATATTCTTTTCGTCATAACTTTTTTCCCTGCACTTTTTTGTTGATATACTACATAAATGAAAAGTTACATGTCTTTAAGTTGAAGACATTAGGCAAGTTTCACCAAAATCGTTGGAGCCGTTTACAAGAAAAATTTAAACAATTGTAAAATCCATGATATAATAGCTAATTCCGGTTAGTCCGATGTGCTGTATCTTTGCTAATACTGGTCCGATTTTGATGATTCTTTTATTGTTTTTTAGATAATTTAATTACCTTTCTTGCAATACCATACATAATTTACCATAAAACGCATACTTTTTAAGCCATGCGCAAATAAAATATTCTTTTCATCATAACTTTTTTTCCTGCATTTTCTCGGTGATTTACTACATAAATGAAAAGTTATAGACCTTTATGAAGAACAATTTAGGCAAGTTTCATCAAAATCATTAGAACCGTTTTTGAGAAAAATGTAAAAAAGTGTAAAATCCATGATATAATAGCTCATTCCGGTTAGTCCGATGCGCTGTATCTTTGCTAATACTGATCCGATTTTGATGATTCTTTTATTGTTTTTTAATAATTTAATTACCTTCCATACATATTTTTCCATAAAATGCATACTTTTTAAGGTATGCGCAAATAAAATATTCTTTTCATCATAACTTTTTTCCCTTCAATTTCTCGATGATTTACTATATAAATGAAAAGTTAAAGGCCTTTATGAAGAATAATTTAGGCAAGTTTCATCAAAATCGTTAGAGCCATTTTCGATAAAATTGTAAACAATTGTAATATCCGTGATATAATTACCATTTCCAGTTAGTCCGATGCGCTGTATGTTTGCTATTATTGGTCTGATTTTGATGATTCTTTTTTTGTTTTTTAGATGATTTAATTACCTTTCATACAAGTCTATAGATAATTTACTATAAATTGCACGCTTTTGAAGTTATGTGTAGATATAATATTCTTTTCATCATAACTTTTTTCCCTGCGTTTCCTCTGTGATGAAATATGTGGTAACATATTTGAAAAGTTAAAGGTCTTTATCTTCATAAAGACCTTGAAGTTGATCTTCGATGAAACTTGCCTAAATTATTCTTCAATAATTTAGGCAAGTTTCATCAAAATCGTTAGAGCCGTTTTTGAGAAAATTGTAAAAAAGTGTAAAATCGATTATATAAAGTGGCAGTTCCGGTTAGTCGATTTTGACGAAAATGTTGCTGTAACATCACATGCATGTGGCAACCTTAAGTACATAATTTCAGTATCGTACAACTTTTCGTTTTTGAGCTAGACTGTTCACAGACCATTTTGCGAGGTCTGGTCATTTGGCGTCATCACGTGTATTTCCGTCGAAAACTCGAATTCGAAAATGTTCACGATCGCAATACTTTCCCTTACTATATACTTCGTATATAGGTAAGGGATAGTAAAAATATGGGTTGGCGAACTTAAGCTGTGATGGTGTTTCTGAGAATGCTGGATTTGTAAAAACCTGCTGCGGTTTTAAATTGATATGATTGATGAAAGAGAATTATAGAATCATAAGTTATGTTGATAAGCCTACAAACAAAGATAATATACAAATTAACTTTATTTATAATACATTTTAATTATAACTGATGAGTATTGAAATGTTAGGTTTTGTATATGCATAACATGAATTATTTTTTTCTAATTACTACCTACTTCAGTGATTAATTTGTTTTAAGTTCGTTATATTTCTGTTTTAGCACTATTAGAAAATTCGATGGCAAAAACCAGCCGTGCCAAAACCATTGAAGAACTATACAAACGAATAGAAACTTTGAGAGGTAATTTTTATATATACTTATTATTTTTCACTATACTAATTACTCAATTATAGTTTGGCCTAATGAAGCTTTGAATTAGATTATTTTTCCTTTTTATTGTTTCAATGCACTAAGGCTGCTTACAGACAAGGCGAATTTTTCTGAGCTGAAATTTTATGTTGCCACTGTTAAAACAGTGAACTGGAAAAGTATACTGAACTTACACAAGACCAGGGGAAAAAAACAATGATTGGTAACAATCAATTAAGTTACTTTTCAGTAAGTACAGTGATCGTTAGTACTTATTAATATGAGATTCAGTAATCATATGTTTTGATGGGAAGTAATTTAATTTAAAATAACTATTTTTTACTCCAGTTTTCCAAAAATGGGTCATTTTTATCTGATAAAACCAATTGTTTATAATTGAAGGTAAAATAATTCGGAATAACCGATAGCGGTTTTTTCATAATAACCGGCCTCTTTTCTATTAAGTCCCAGCCTTCTTGATGTATGATGATTGTAAATGCCGCATTGCTAAACATATTGGTGAAAATTTCTCTTGTTTGTTGTTGGATTAATTTATACTTAAAATTTCACAAAATTTAGGTTACCCGTTTTGAAATCAAACAAACCTAGATTATTTATCTCTCAGTTTCAATGAAATGAAATTAAAAATCAATTTTATTCTGGAATGTAGAATAATTAAAATGTACAGTACCTGAAACATTTGTCTGGCTTGTAATGATTCTTATAAAATGATTAATTTACAAGATTATAAAAAAAAACATCTGTGAGCAGCAGAACTCCGTCACTAAAGTCGAATTTTCACTAAAATAAAATTATTATAAAGACGGGGGATTGAGAAAAAAGTTGAGACCCACAAAAGAAGATACAAAAGAAGATAATTCTTAAGATACCAAAATTTACCAATACTTATATTATATTGTTCAGCCTCTCCGTTGATCTTCGTTACCGAAAACCCTTCATACCGAATTTCAGCTCATTTGACCCAATGGGGGCCGCTGGAGTTGAAATAGAAATAGACTGGAATTTACCCATTTTTAATGGTATCGTTCTGCCTGGAAGATAGTCCTACATACCAAATTATATTTATATTACATTTATTTTAATATTTATAATAATACCAAACTGTATTTTGAATTGCTTATTTTTGAATTTTTGTGTGTTTATAGAACAGAAGATGAATGTATAACATTCGAAACTAGTTTTCAATAAAAACAAAATTATAGAAGTGGCTAATAATTTATCAATCTCTAATTAAAATCTTAAACCTTCAACTTTTGTCCCTTTTCAGAGGGTTACTGCATTTTTATTTTAATGGTCTGTTAGATTTTTGAAACAAAAAATTATGAGCATCTTTTTAAATATATTTCAGTAGTTTCAGATTATTCTGTTGTGTGCATTCTCAAATTATAGCTTTTTATCAATAAGTGTGTAGGAGGAAAGTTTATATTTCATTGAAATTATTGAATTTAGTTTTATTTACTATTTATTTATTTTTGGGTGACTTAATTTCTAAATTATTAACATATCTTTAAAAGCAGTTATGATGCCAAAACTGAGTTTAGAAAAAATATAAACACATGTTTTGTTTTTTTCCAGGAAAAAGGGCAACTTACAAAGAAAAATTATTAAAGAAAGGTCTCAAAAATAGATTAAAAAAAAAGAAAAAACTTGAAGAAAGAAAAAATTTAAAAAAGAAAAATATTAAATTGGAAAAATTGGAATCTGAAAATGTAATATCTGAGTCTGGCAATGACACAAAAGATGCTCTTACTAAAGCACATCCTGAGGAAAACAGCATCAAATTCAATAAGTTATTAATATCAGAATCTGATCAAATTCAAAAACAAAGAAATGATCCGAAAAGTTTACTTGCAAAACTAGAAAAAAAGAAATTAAAGTTGAAAAAGTTAGAATCAAAAGGAAAAAAAAAAAAACTAACAGAAATAAAGTCTAAAGAAGCTTGGGATACTGCAATTCAGAAAGCAGAAGGTGTCAAAGTCAAAGATGATATTGAACTTCTGAAAAAATCTGTAAGCAAAATAAAAAACAGAAAAAATAAAAGTAAAAGAAAGTGGGAAGAAAGAGAAAAACTTGTAGAATCAAAGAAAGAAAAAGTACAAAAGAAAAGACAGGAGAATATTGTAAAGAAAAGGAAAGAAAGAAGTAAAAAGCGGACAAAGGTGTTAGTTAAGAAAGGAAGAATTCTACCTAAATAAAATATCATTATAACATAAAGTAAATTAAACAACCAATCTGTGCACTGTTACCAAGTATAAGCAGTACAGAATGTTGAATCTAACAAGAATAAAAAAAAAAAGAATGAATCTTGATTTTTTAATAATTTATCTTTTTTTGTTTTATATATATAATGAAGTTGTAGATAACTTTTGATCATGTTATTAGTAGAAATGCTGTCATTCATTTTGTTTACTCGTTAATTATCTTAAAGAGGATACTTTTACTGTTGTGTCAATAAACATTTTTAAATCAATTGTCCATAGAAAAAGGTATGTGTTGTATATGGTGACTGTAATATGACATATCTTAATCTTTTTTTGATAATTTAAGTTTACATTTAGAGCAGTTTCATGATTTGGTTGATGATGTTTTTAAATCTTGAAAATAAATTTTCGTTTACATGTTTAATTATATCTTTGTTTCTCTTTACATAGTTTAAGTTTATGAAAATGGAATTACCTATATCAATGTAATGCTGGTACTAACCTAGATTTTTTTTTATTGCCATAAGAATCTGGTATTTTGTTATGATATTGAACTAATGGAGCATCCTACAGTAAGAGCTAGCCTTTATTGTTGTTTGTTAGTTAATTTGATTGATTATATACTCCAAATAGAGCAGGAAGGATGGAGTTATGATGCAGGTTACTAACCTTTTCTAGATGTTCCATTTATACTCTTAAATGCAATTCATTATTTACAATATATTTGATTTATCAAGATGTCGAAATAATGATTTGATCTAGGAACAACTAACCTTTATTGTGTTATATTACATTTATAAATACAGTGGACTTCTCAATTTAACAAATTTCAATGCTGAAATTTCTAGATTTTTGTAGTAAAAATATGATCTGATACTTCAGTGATTCCAAAACTACCTGTGAACTGTGAAATATTCAGTTTTAATCAGTTAGACAAAGTTCTGAAACAGAACATGAAATCGATGGGGAAAATATTTGAAACAATTCTTACAAAAATAAATGGAAATTTCATTAATGGCATATACTACTAATGACAACAAAAATTAATAATAACGTAGACTAAAATCAAGTTGTATATTGTTGCTACTATGTTTAAGTAATGAATGTGAAAAATCACGTTTTTCGAATGCCTTTGTTTTATTGCCTTAGGAATAAATTTGCAAAATAAAATCATATAAACACAAATCTAAGGCTCAGAGAAGTAAAAAGGCCCAGAGATGAAATAATTATTCGCAATGGAAAAGTTGAAAGTAAACAAGTTATTTTTTTGGTTTGCTGAAAAGTAGCTATATTCAAATTAGTTACTTAAACATGGTAACGACTATATGTACTCCATAATATTATATATTTAAGTAAAAAAGGTTAGAAAATAACAATGGGTAATGGCTTAAAGGTTACTATAATATTATGATCAAATAAAATATTTGAGGTAATTAGGCTTTCTTGTTCTTTAATTTGATGCATTACCCTAAATAAATATAACAATTGCTGAAAAAATAAATTGTCCTCTAGTACCGTTCTTTAAAAAAATTATCTAACCATTTTATTACTGCTAAGATTCTTCATATATCTACTATTTGGAATGAGACACTGGAACTTAATTGAACTACAAAAAATAATTAAGTTAGTATTAATTATATTTAAATAATAAACTGTTTAGAATTTCGTAACTCTAATTCTTCAATTAGAAAAAAATCTTGATTTCAATGATGTAATTTTATTCCAAGCTCACAATCTTTATTTCATTAAACCAGAAGATTGGATTACTGAGGAGCTGGTGTATAATACGGAGACAGTTCCTTTAAAATAAGTTAGAGGTTTTGGCTGCTTTTGTAAATTAAATAGTATATATAACGAAACAAACTTTAGTATTTACGATTCATTCATTCGTTTTCATTACTAATAAAAGGAAGTTGAGTGCTATTGTAATAATAAAACATAAACTCTATCAGATATAGACAACATTATTTATAAAAAAAAGCGGGAATTTTACATTCAAAATAGTTTAGTTATGCGTTTGAAGGCTCAGAATTGTTTGCCAGCTCACTCTAGCCAAATTTTGTATTTGGTGGGACAAATATGGCCAGTGCCCATTTGAGGTACCGGTATAGATAGCAAAACGTGCAAAATAGTTGAAACTTATTTTCAGTTTTTCCATTTACTGACAAATATTTCCACAATAGAACGGGAAGCTCTTTTTAATATTATTATTTGAGATAGTATTAGTGCAATTTTTATTTCATTTTACATTTCTGCTAAAATAATATGAGTAATTATGTGAACAATGATAGGAATATAACGAAAACAAATTTTTTTTGTTTATTTCTTTTATTCTGCTATATAAATTTACTGTTATGTTTATAATTACTTGAAAAAAAAAATGTATTTTTACAGATATAACCATCTTTTTATTTATCATAGATATACACTGGTAAAATTTTCCCAACTTGACAAAGCTTTTATTTGTATATATTGACATTTTTAGTCTATATAATTATTTGTAAGTCTGTTGAGCTTTTATAATATATCTTGTTATGATCATCAAAGCTTTCTTTTTTTTTTAATAGTAAATGAATTAAAGGAAGTAGAGCCTACATATTGAACATGAGGGTTTCTTGAAAAAAATTTGATATATAGAAAGATTGCAATTTTTCAGGCTAAAAGCAATTACAGCTATTCTTTTGTGTTAAAGAAGTACCAAAGGCAATTTTGGCGATTAATGATGTAACTAAGGCAATTTTTTAGAGTTAAAGAAAAAGAAAACTGAATGATCAATAGTACTTATTTGAAAAATTGTTCAAATTACATCTGTGATTGCAGATTTTTTATAAATGTACATTTATAATTTAATAAGGGCATGTATTAAAAATATGCAAACATACATAAAAATTTATTTATTTTTGTTTTTGCGTGATATAGTTTCTAATGTCTATTTGTGTATAATTCATCACCGAAGTCATGTTTAGGAGCAATGTTCACAACAAGAAAGGCAAAATTAAAATGAAAATTTCATTCTGTTAGGAAAGAGAGTATAACTATAGACTAAGGGCGCGTTTTCACTTGTTCATTCCGAGGTCACCCGAAGGCTGCCGGACTAGCGCACTCTAGCATCATTTGTGCTAACTACTAACTGCTTTGCATTCAATTGTAACATTCGTATTCATTGGAATTATTAAAACTGTTCCTGCTTTAATTAAATATTATTTAAAATTACTAGTGCTGTCAACTTCCGCTCATTACGTTCGCCTAAGAACTAAACAAAACATCAACGGATTCTTTTCAGTTGAGGTCGGGACCTTACCGTAACTTCAATTATTATTGCTTTAATTAGATCACAGCTCTCGCCTTCCGCTCGCTCAAGAGTTAAATAAACTCCAAAAGTTCCTTTACAGTCGAGGTCGGATCCTTACTCATATCAAATATCACTCCTTTAAATTATCACAAAAATTTGCCCAGATCACCGGAAGTCGACAGGACTAGTGATTTTAAATAATATGTAATTAAAGCAGGAACAATTTTAATAATTCCAATGAATACAAATGTTACAATTGAATGCAAAGCAGTTAGTTAGCACAAATGATGCTAGAGTGAGCTAGTCCGGCAACCTTCCGGTGACCTCAGAATGAACAAGTGATAACGCGCCCCTAGTCTATAGATGTACCGTAAAGAGATTCAGAGAATTTAAGTACTACTATGCTTCTTCTGAAACAAGATATTCCTTGAATTTTCATTGCTTTGCAAACCAGCGGAACATTCTTTTTTTCTTATTTAATTAATATCCATTCTTATGTACGTAAACTAAGTGCTCTTTTTAATGACAATCACATTTTATATTTTTTAAATTGTAATTTTTTGTAGGATATATAAAAATTTTATTCATTATACAGAATATTTTTTCTAATACTTATACAAATTCAAAGTTTCTAAAAAAATTTCAAATAAAGTTCTTTTATCTGTATATGTATATATATATATATATATATATATATATATATATATATATATATATATACACATATATATATATATATATATATATATACACATATACATATACATATACATATATATATATATATATATATATATATATATATATATATATATATATATATATATATACATATATATACATATACATATACATATACATATATATATATATACATATACATATACATATACATATATATATATATATATATATTGTATATTTGATGTATATATATATATATACATATATATATATATATATTATATTATACGGATTGTATATATATATATATATATATATATATATATATATATATATATATATATATATATATATATATATACAGATGAAAGAACTTTATTCTGGGACTAGGTCCCTTAAGAATAACCTAAATGAACAAATAAAACAGTAACATTATCTGGCCATAAGACAACAAAATACAAATCAGTTAATTTTTACAATATCTTCAGTAAAATAAATGTTTTTTTATCGAAAAATATAATTAATTTGAATAAAACAAAACAAAAAAAGAGAAAAAAAAACAAGAAAAAAGTAAAGAAAAACCGAGAAAATGAAAAATACAAAAATAATGAATTGATTAGCAAAGTTGAAGTTTGTACATTAAAAAGCTGTTGTTCACTTCTGATCCAGAAGTTAATCCTAAAGTGAAATTTCACAATTAGAGAGCATCATTTTGGAGAGAAAGAAGGTGTTGGAAAAGTAGGGATTTGAATGAGGATAGAGAAGAAGCATGGCGGATATTAGAATGAAAGGAATTCCAAGAGTAGAGGAGCGGGCAAGAAAGGAGCGTTCGAATGTTTTGGTTCTGTGGGGGGTATGGAGGTTAGAAAGGCGAGATCTTGTTTCCAGTGCGTGGACCGAGGATTTGAATTGTAGGAGGCTGTAGATGTAGGAAGGGTGGTGGGTGGTGAGAGTTTGTTATAGAAATGATCCGAGGAAATATTGTCTACGGTGGCAGGGGAAGAGCCACTTTAACTCGCCGTAAAGGTGGGACACATGGGCCCGTCTCGAGATGCCGAAGACAAATCTTAAAAAGCAGTTCATGATCCGCTTCAATCTGTCCTCGAGCACATTCGAGAGGTCCCTGTATACCACACATCCGTAGTCAAAGTGGAGAAAGATAATAGAGGACACAAGGAGTTTGCGGATAGGTTGTGGAAGATGTCGAGAACGATGGAATAATTTAAGAGTACTTATTGACCATCGGGAAATTTGGGCGATGTGGGGTTTCCAGGAAAGGGTTTGGTCGATAGTAATATCCAAGTTTTTAATTGAGGAGCTGAACGTGATGGAGTGATCATTTAGGATTGAAGTAGGAAAGGTGTCATTGGATCTGAGGAGGGAATTGGAACCTATGACAATGGCCTGAGTTTTCATAGCGTTTAATCTTAATCTATTCAGGTTTGCCCAGGCACTGATTCTATCTAGGTCTTCCTGGATAATGGCAAACGCTACTAATAGCTCAGAAGGAGGAAAGGATAAATAGATTTGGAAGTTGTCGGCGTATAAGTGGTGGGAACAGTGGTGGATTGAATTAGGAAGATCATTGATATAGGTATTGAAAAGCAGTGGGGAAATACTGAAACCTTGGGCTACTCCTGAGGACAAGGTAAGGAAGGAAGATAGGGATTGATTGGGAATGGTAACTGCTTGAGTCCGATCGGAAAGAGAGCTGTTGGAAAAGGATAGTGATTTTAATTTGGCAAAAAGAATAGAATGGTCCAGGGAATCAAAAGCTTTAAAAAAGTCAAGGAGTATCAATACAGTTAATTTTTTTCGGTCCGTAGTGGTATTTATGTCAGTGGTGATTTTGACTAGCGCGGAGTGTGTGGAGAAACTGGGACAGAAGCCGGATTGGAGAGGATCAAGTAGTTTGGACTTTTCAAGGAATTTTGATATTTGTGATTGGACTATTCTTTCTAGAGGTTTGGAAAGGTTAGAGAGGATGGAAATTGGGCGATAGTCTTTAGGAGATATAGGATTGAAGATTTTGTTAATAGGATGGACTAAGGCTTTTTTCCACGAGGTAGGAAATACTGAGTTTTGGAGGGAGAAATTATAAATGAAGAGAAGAACTGGAAGGATTTCGGGGAGACGTAATTGTAACAATTTAACAGGTATTCCATCAGGTCCAGTGGAATTGGTGTGAGATTTTATTATGGATGAAATAAGATCGGTGGGGGAGATGTAGGAAAAATAAAAATTATCAGAGTTGAATGGTGGAACTAAGGAAAAGCAGGAAGGAAGAGTTGGAGAAGTGTTAGAGGAGGCTGATAAAAAGTATGAATTTAATTCATGGGGTGAAACTGGGAAGGAGAGGATTTACAAAGGGAGAGTTTGCGAAGGAGTTGCCATTTTGATTTAGCATCGGGATATGTGTATATATATATATATATATATATATATATATATATATATATATATATATATATATATATATTTATATATATATATATATATAAATATATATAGGGGTGGCCGACCAGGCTAAGGCGCTTGCAATAGGTAATCAAAGTTAAGCAATGTCGAGCGTGTTTAGTACTTGGATGGGTGGCCGTCCAGATTTGGGTGACCGCCTACCATGTAAAATCCACATAGCCTGCCACTATCCCCTCTCCCCCGGGCATGTGAGGCCCGTCAGCCTACTTGAGGCAACTCACACAGACCGGGCATAGGAGTGATGTCCCTATCCCGTGTACCAAAATTGTGAATCGCGTTGTGGTCTTTCAAGATGTTAAATAGCCGCCCAGAGGTTTGGTCCATGGACGGTCTGCTTCGGGGAAAGAAATATAGGTCCTCGTGCGCCTGCTGACCCTGAACAGCCATAATCCGTGTGTCTAGACCAATTTGTCACTGTCCTTGCCCCCGAGAGTCGGTGGGAAGGACACTGCCGAATTGGCCCCATAGGGACTGGCTATGGAGCAATGGGCAGCATGTCGCTGCACCATAGAAATCATGGTTCGCAGCGACGTGAGGTTGGGTGACTCCCTCCAGGCTGTCTGAGCTCCTGCAAGTGATAAAATGTCTGTAAGACCACATCGCGCGGCCAAAGAAATACATTGTCTATAGTACCAACAGAAAATAAAATAATATATATATATATATATATATATATATATATATATATATATATATATATATATATATATATATATGTATATATATATTGTGTTTGTAGGTGAACATATAAACACATTGTATCTAAGTAAAGAAAAATATTAAAAAAACAAATGAAATTTGATGTGCCTAACTGGGCACTGGCCATATATGTCCCACCTAGTTTTTTAAAGGGGGAGGAATATTTTAACATTTTTTATTTGTCATTCCTGATTGCTAGGACCACTATCCATTGTATCAACACACAAACATTTTCATCCTGCATGAGAGAGGGCTCATGCCCTTTAGAGGGTTAAAATAGCAACAAAAAATTAATATCTATATTGTAATCAACACTTCATATATCACATAATTTTCAGTAGTTCAATATGTAATTAATTAATAAAAGTTAACAAAACAATATTCATTACATATTAGAACATTTAAGTATAAGATTTGATACAATTTTTTTTATTTATTCTTAGTTCCTAAACATTCTTGATATTATTCACTTTTGCAGCTCTTATTTCCCTTTTTTGCCTGCTTAATAGATTTGGTTTTTTGTTCATTCCCTCCTCCAAAAAACGATGTAATTACTTCTGACATTTCAGGCATGTCGTACTTCGTTAAGTTACTAAACTGCTCCATTTCCTGGAAAAAATAAGTAAAATATAACAATAGAAAACTGAAGAATTCATAAAACATCTCATGATAGCAATTTAGAGTAAACTCAGAAGAAAAGAAAATTAATAATTTCATTTTAAAAGCGAAAATGAAAACTGGCTTGGAAAATAAATATTGTATAAACTGCATAGCCGAAAGTACTTAAGGATACTGTGACTGTTTAAGGGCCAAAACAAATATTATTTTTTTATTCTATTTTTCTGAAACTAAGGTATTTTCTGAAAATATTAGGACCAGTCCCATAACTTTCTGACCACTGGAAGTGATTCAAATACTTTTTTAACTTTGTAAATCACCCTGTCCATATGCTAAATAATGTGACTAATTAATTTAGTCAATGTAAATTTATTATTTATGAAATATTACAAGAAATACATTATTCAAAAGAAAGGTCAATGGATAAGAATTTTTTAGTTAAAACAAGTGGTCTATTAACTAAATTTATTCATAAGAGTTTGAAAAAGAACCATCTGCATAACTAGGGCCTCTCTTTCTCCTGGAAGGTAATGTTTCTTGTATTTCAATACTTAGGTCTCTGAAACTATTAGTCCTATTCACTCACTCCTTTTTTTTTTTTTTTTTTATATAATTGTTTTGAATAAGTTTATCTAGAATCGCCGCATAAAACATTTTGACATTTATCGTAATTAACAAAATAATTGGCTGATAATGTAAAAATATTTACAATGAATTTCAAACTCTGCTATTGTTTATAAAAGTGAACAGTCATTAATATTTTTCTGCTACGATTTCAGATGAATATAATTGGAATAAAATAAAACAACGAGCAAGTAAATCGGGCTTGTTACTCAAAAGAAAATTTGTTTGTTTTTGCTGAAAAACGTACGATTATAGAATGTCAATGGAAAAAGTTTTAAAAAATTGATGACGATAGTACCAGTACTTCCAAATACATTTAACTTAACTTAAGAACTTGAAGGTCCCGAGTCCCGTTTGATACAGCCACAGTATCCTTAAGTACGTAAGAAATATCCATTTCTCTATTTTACTAATTAATCCATTATAAACATAACTAGAACAGATCTCATTAGTTCATATTTAAAAAAAATAACCGTATTGAAATTGTCGACAATGATTTAAATTTAGGAAATGATGATTAGGGAAATATCAGAGATCAAAAAATAAAAACACTTAATAAATATTATTTTTAATGTGCTCTTGTATTTTTACTGCATTCTCAACCATCATCTCCTAAAAATTATCTGGTCATATTTTTTGATGTTAAGAACTGAATGTAATTTACATTAGGAATTTGCGTTTCAACTGAAATAAACCTACCTTTCTTGCTTCAGGATCATTCATCATCCTGGGTAAAACCATTACTAACAAAAGGGGGAACACCATCATAAGGATCTGAGAAAAAAAATAATATGGTAATGTTAAATTAGCAGGTAAAAATTGCAAATTTTGCTTAACTTAACAAAAAACAACAACTCACCATTGGATTAAAAAGGAAATCAGTTATTCTCCATTGTTCCCTTAACTGAAAGAACCTGGTCAATCCATACGGCTTAAGTTTTAAAGGATATGGAACTTGGATTATTTGTGAACTCTGAATATAATTCACTTTTCTGGCCCTAATTTTACCCTTTGAATTTATTTCAACTCTAACTGGTTCATAAGCATAACGTGGATTGGTAACTTCAATAATATATGAACCAGGAGGAACATTAGAAAAGGTAAATGAACCATCGTCCCTAAAAATAAAACAAGTTAATTTAAGTAGTAATAAGAATAAATATATTTTAATAAATTATATTAAAATTCTTATGAGAAGTGTTAACTGTACTTATTTAGAAAAATAAACTATTGATGTTTAAACAAGTATTATCTAATGTTTTCTTGGAAAAGGTAGGACAGAATGCATTTTCAGTAGATTTGTCACTTGGTTGCAGGAAGAATTTATAAATTAAGCCCTTCAGCATTTAACAACTTCAAGGTACAGTAAACCATCAGAACACAGCAATAGGAGGTCGTTTTGGCTGAGTATGTTGGGGATGGATCCTGAGCACTTTGTTAGGAAAAACTCGGGTTCGATTCCTATTTGGATTAATTTAATATTAATTTCATGATGGTCCAGCAAAATTAAATCCTGGTAATCCCACTCTGGTTAGGATAGGATGACAACTTTTAGTGTTTAGCACTAAACAGGCCTATTCACAGAAGTAGTTCCTTTTCCTGTGTTATCCCATAGAATAACTACACTTACAATCCATACTACAAAATAAAGAGTATTTAGATAGTGCATATATTTCCCAAGGCTACCTTAGCATAGAAAGTAAATAAGAAAGTTTCGCAGCATTGAGCCGAGACTTTCTGGTGAAATGGGTTATATAGTAATCTAAAAAAGTTTAAATCACCCTCCTAGAATAGGGGATCTCTAAACTGTTTAACATAAGGGCCACACTAACTCTTCCATATGTCTCAAGGGTCAAGACCTAGGCCATTGCAACAAGATAGCCAAAATAAACAATGGAAGCCAGATTGGTGATGCTCGAAACCGTATTTTGAAGACACTTGAGGTAATGCTTTACCTTAGCTGCTCCAACATGGCGGATAGCAGATCTTTGAGCCTGACTGTACATAGAAGCCAAGAGTAGCCAAGTGTGTCGGAAAGTAACGAGGGGGAATTTTCGTCCCCCAGCATATCCACTTATTCCTATTCATAAATATAAATAAATGTGTGAACCAACTTATAGAAATGTTTTGGTTATATATTGAGGAGAACATTCATAAATTGCGGAGAAATAAATAACAATATGAACACAATTTTTATTTTTCCCACTGATAGTAATCACTATCTAGAATATAATAACTATGTATAACAATAATTAAAACAAAAATTCATAAATTTCATGTTTTCTTATCAACTTGTATGAAATAGAGAAGTTAACAAGTGGCTTAGCTTCTTATCATAATTGCTACTATAATCCAAAATGTCTTATCTCTGTCCACTCGTTAATGGAATCTGTTTTATTTAATTAAACTATCATCTATCAAAGCCTGGAACCATTTAGCGCCTTTAGGTTATATTACGCAGCTAGATCTCTGGTCTGTCATTGCATGTGAACATAATCATCAATACAATTGAATCTGTATACCTATATTTTGGTCATTCTCTGTCCATTAATAATTGAAATAGGTCATATATATTCATTAAGTATAAAAATTAAGATACATAATTAATAGCACCAGTTTTCAAAACTCTTAAGCCTTCCTAATACTTATTTTCAATGTGTCATTCCAAGAATTGTAATTTGCATGCTGTAATGAAAATAAAATAGTTATTTATTTGTTTTCAATTCTATAAAATATCTTTAGATCTGTCATCTCCGTCTATTTTTGGCATTCAATATATAGTAAGGCTCAAAGATTAGAGTTACCCAACATGTTGGATCAACTAAAGTGAAGTTGTACTATATTACTCAAATAACTAATAAGTTATGAAAATGCAAGACGTTTGAAAGCTAAACAAACTCTACTATTATATATTGTTTACTCAATGCTACAGAATATTGATGGTAATTAATTTTCAATATTAATAACAACAAACAGTTTCAAGACATTAAAATTAAATGAATAATTTGGATTTACAAGCCAAAAGGTTCAATGCTGATAACACTAAGTCTTTGCCTTCTAAAAAACCACATCAAAACACTAATCTATTAGGTCAGACTGTACACAATTCTCTCATCTACATTTCGGTAAAGAGGATGAAAGTTGCTTCCCAGGCAACATGGAATTGACTGACCAGCTCAATATCTTTAGATGAACCATATAACAATCAAAGTTAGGAAAATTTGATAAATGCTCACAAGAACAGTATTTAACAAGTTTAATAAGAATTTTATATAATATCAATCTGCATCTGAACATTTCAATATTAGCTTTCACTATGTAACTGTTAAAAATTAAACTTCAATATAGGCCTCACCATCCCTACCTCAAGAAAGCTTTTTGAGTTCCTCCTTTCAAATGAACATCAGTCTCGCTTTGCCAATTTAATAAAGCCCATTGATCTTCAATGGGAAAAACCTTCCCAGTTATCGAAGAAAATTGCACATCTTTAATGTTTAAATCAATATTTTCAGACAAACAATGAATGCTGAGTACGCTATAATAAATTATACCAAAACATAATAGCATCTTTGCATAAACCAAACTTCCCATTGTACTTATTGTCTTCAAACACTGATCACACGAACTACAGCTGATGTAATGGAGGTTTATTATCAAAAAGGTTCTATAATGTCTTTGACCAGGGAGGTTATAATAGTGTGGAGCAGGGAGGTTATAATAGTGTGGAGCAGGGAGGTTATAATAGTACTATAACCTCCTTGTATAGTAAATAAAACCTTCTTCCTCTTATCATAATGTTATGTTGATGTAATTTCAGCGTTGTGCATATTCTGATATATTCATGTATTAGAGAACATTGAATAATGACTGGTATAAAGGATATTAAGTGGAGAGTTAACATCGTTTTATCATCTAGGTGAACATATAACATTGTATATTAGTAAAATTTATATTCTATACAGTATACAGAAGGACATATACTGTTCGGCACATGAGAATAAAACGATATTAAATACTTTTTCCAAAAGAGATAGATTATTTATATCTTTTTATATATGGGCCATTTTCACAAAAGAGTTCTTTTTTGACCTAATAAGTTAATTTCAAATTGGAATATTTTAGGACTCTGAGACATAAATGTCACCAAGCAGGCTTCTTGCAATAACTAGTGCACATTTTTAATTTTTTAAAATTATATCTATCAAGGAAGGCTGCCAAGAGACTTATACACATGGAAAATTAGATGGAACAAGAAGGCGAGGTGGACCAAGAAAACCTATGATAATGAAGTGGATGGAGGAATCTCTGATGGGAAATTGCCAGACCTGCCTTGGTTAGAATAGTCTAGAAGGAGGCCATACTAGGTCTTGGGTAAGGAAACCCACTGCTTTAGTGGAAAACCTTTAAAAAATATATATTTATATACCAATGAAGTGATCCAGATTCATTCCCCTGTGATGTCCCAAGCTCTGAGTTGCTTAACCTTAAAGGTTCTGAGCATGTCTATTATCAATTTTTTTTTTTTTTTTTTTAAAGTTCATTCCTCAAAAGCTTTAAAATTCATTCCCCTATATTAATGCAAATCGAAAATGGTAGAGGAATGAAAACACTGACAGGAGGATGAAACTTTTGATAAAATTTAGCTCAGCACGAAGCATTGATTCATTGTGATTTCAGTGAAAAGTACACAATGACATATGCCAATGAAAAACAAGAATTTCATTTTGGCTGTATTCGGGAATAATGTCATACACTCTTCATACAGCTGTAATGAATTACAGGAAAAACGAATATGCAACTCTCAATCAACAATGTCTGCACTTTATATCATGGCCTGCTACAGTTTGGGTACATTTGATACCTTTATTCAACTACATCAAAACATCTCTTCCGTGGATACCCCAATTTGTGGTCAGGTGCATTTCAAGTCTGGAATGTGTTGGTGCTCTCAGTGTAAGACTGCTTGGTTTATATATCCGAAGGAATAGTATAACATAATTTTTTTTTTTAAAGTATATAAAAAATAAAATCCAGTTTAAAAGTGGCCGCTTCTGTGAGAATGACCCGTATAAATATCTGTTGTGTTTCGGTAAAGGGGTGCAAGCTATTTTTTAGCCACAATGAATTTATGTTATGTTTTGTTCTTTATAATGAAATTTATTTTTAAGAAAAAGGATATAAGTCAATGAAACAGTGTTCACATGGAATATGGACAGTGTTTCACTAATTTCTTTGTTCTTAAAAATAAATTTCATTATAAAGAACAAAATATTACATAAATCCATTGTCGCTAAAAAATAGCTTGTATCCCTTTACCGAAACACCACAGATATATCCATGAATTTATAGAGATAGATTTTGTTGCTTAAGCTGACACCTACTATTTGTTAATTATCAATATTTACCTACATTTATTTATAATTTATTATACTTGGAAATTAGTAAAGTTGGGGATAGATTGATCTATTGAAGGAATGTCTCCAAATAAATGTAATTACCTTATAAACAACTAAATTATAAGTTCTATTTAAACTGATAATCTTAGCAGTCTCCTCTATTAACAATTCAGTAATTGTTCAATCTTTAAAATTTTATTTACTTTGAAATGAAATTAAATATTAGGAGAAAAGAAAAGAAAAAAAAACAGTTTGCTGTTTTTCCTGGAATAATAAAAACCTTATAACTAAATTTAACAAATGAGTTTTATCCATAATTTTTTCAATTGTGCAGTGATATCTGATGACTTTTATTCCATATTAATAATGGAATTGATGATTGATTTGAATCTTACAATTTTTACCTTTTATGCTTAAAATCATTTTTTTTTTTTAATATATGCACAACTGATTTTTATTTTTCAGAGACTTGTCAAGAGTTTTGGAGCCTGTCGTCTATTTGGAATTGTGGTTAACTGATGGATCATCTAAGTGTCTTGAAATCCCAGTATCCAAATTTCATACATTGAGGCAAAATGTTGCACTTCTTTTAAAAGAAATTGATGTAATTAACCGAAAAGGGACCAATATTATGAGAATCATTGGACCTTCTAATTAGTTTTATAATATTCACATCTCCACATGGTCTTTAAGGTATATGAAGCGATCAGTTTCAAAACCGGCTCAATCCACTTTTTTTCACAAAATGTTTTTGTTTTATTTTTCACTAGTTCTCAATATTCAAACGACCTAGCAAAGCCATCTTGACCAAAAGCATCTCAATCCAGTATAAAAATGGACTTATCTGGAACATGGAGTTATCTGTGTCGAATATGACACAATCATGTATTTTTGGTGTCTCTTATAAAATGTCTGAAAATGGATTGAACCAGTTTTGAAACTTATTGCCTCATATATTATATAATGTTTTGTTGTTCAAGGACAATTAAATGTGAAAGTCCAAGATTGTTATTATTGGTAGAACTAATTTCAATGAATTGAAAAATATATTCATATTAAATGTGGTTTAATCTGTGTCTATAAAACCATATATAGTATTAAATCTTTTTCATAATTTATTTTTATTTGAAATGTACCATTATTTTTTTTAATGCATAGTATAAATTATATTGTAAAACTGTATAAATCATGATAATGGAATTTATTATCGTCAGTATCATTTTATAATATTTGTTAGAGCACATCTTATTCTAAAATTTATATTTAGATCAAACTTATCCTAATCTGCAAGCTTTGGTCTCAAAGAGGTCATATTTTGAATGCTTCACCGTTCTCTGCAGTAAGACAGATCCGGGGTTTAGTAGCCAAGAGGATGTTGTCATTTAATTGCAAGACCTAGGTGAAAAGTTAAAAAAATTTGCATATGGAATGGCATTAGTTGCTATGCACATCAGAGAGTGTGAAACCATTCAGAACATTTTTTCATGTTGGTGAGTCAAGTCTCCGATCTTAATACCAACTCAATTGTTTTTCAAATGATGTCAGCATATCGTTTTGCCTACCCATTTCCTTGCAGGTTGTAGGGTGTTGTCCTGCTAGAAGAGATTCTTAAATCAAACAGAAAAGATTTCAGTTCTGCCGATATGAAGCTCGAATTCTGATCAGAATAGATGAATGATGAGATACCGAACATTGAGAAAAGATCCTTAAGTTAAGACATGACTGTCTCATCAGATACGTCAGAGCAGTGGAAGGCAAATGGAAATTGAGAGAATGCATTTATGGTAGTCACCACGACACAGTGAGCAGTGCTCCTTTAAAATCAATATTGAGTCTTTCGAATGGACGGATGGAATATTTGATCAGTCGCCCTTGATGTTTCCAAAATCGAAGTTCGAGTTTAACACAGACCCTACATGACCATATGACGTATCTTATTTCTTCCTGAAAGAAGGGCAGGTTTTTACTCTGAACCCGGTGATACACTCTTGTCTCTCCTGAATAACAGATCTTCGTTCAATGATGATAGTTTTTCTAAGTTTCCTCCAATGGAAGAGTAGCAGGTGTCAGCAGCTACACAAGAGACAGGAGTGTCCAGCAGCCTTGAATTCCTTGATGATTGGGAACTCTTGAATTTTCCGCATCGGGAATTATGTTTGAAAAACAGCCAGTCATCGGGAAATTTTAATTTTAATCTAATAATTCCATTTTTCCATCAGTATTAAGCAGCAAGTGTATAAAATATTGAGAAGAAGGTTGATGAAGTTGTTCTCCTTACCGTCTTTAAATCAATTAAAGCTAGAAAATTCCTCCTTCCACTAACTTTGCTCAGTCCCTCCCTCCCTCACCTCCCTTGATGAATATCTGCCCGTCCTCGTCCATGATAAACGGTTCTTTTACATTAGTTAGAATTAGCTAGCATTCCTGGTTCTTAGCTTGCTCTCGGAATATTCTCTCTCCAGTTAGGGCTTCTTCAGTCCTCCCTTTAACAACTCTTATAGCTCTACTTAAGGCATCGGCTTTTCTATGAAGGCTACCAGGCTTATACCTCACTTTGTAATCGAGTTTTATTTACCAGCCCATTAGTCTGGAGCTAGGCTCCTTCAGTCCTAATGTCCACTTTAATGGTGCATGGTCTGTTAGGAAGACAAACTTACGTCCATATTTTTCTACTATATTTTCTCTATACGTTTTCTTCTTCACAATGGTGATCGACGCTGACCATGGGCTGGTCGACGGTTGAATTACCCCTTTCTGCGGAAGATCATTTATCTGTTCCTTCGCCATAGGACGTAAGGAATGAGGTGTTCTGTATGGTTGAATGGTGATGGGCTGGCCTTTAGGGGTATCTATTACATGCTCCACAGCTTGTATGTAGTTTAATAAGCCACTATTCAAGAGTTCATACTATGCCTGAGAAGTCTTGTAATAGCTTCTTTGTCTTTCTCAGGCAAGTGTCGCAGTTTGTTTTCAAGTACTCCTCTTAAGTCCTCCTCACCCATTTTAACGGAGTACACATGGTGGGCCTTCATATCCTCTTTCCATAGGGTGAGTGCTTCTCCAATCACCATCCCTTTCTCCACGTAACTATTCTCTTCGGAGAGGTTCACAATCTTAATAAATACTCCTCCAGTAGCTGAAGGGATATCCATACGTCTGTCAATCTTCGCCTTTGTTATAACCTTCGGTGCTGTCTTCACATACATCCTCCTTAGGGTTTCACTCCCATCCACTCTGTTGACAGAAACCTGTTCCTCTTCTGTCTGGATCCCAGTCCTCCTTATGGGTCCCGCAAGCGTACACCATACGCCGACCAACATCAATACTTGCCGCCATCTTCCAGACCTAGAACTCCCTCAGCACCAACCTCAAGGGGAACTATCCATACACAGTGGTGCACCATCAAGTATCCGATAGATATCTTCACGTTCTGCTTATCCTGTACCAAGCGCCTCTCCCCAGTGACTCTGGTTATAGTACGGTTACCTGGCTTTAAGGGTACCCCTGGGCAAGGCTTGTTAAGCAGTGTCACGTCGGCCCCAGTATCGATGAGGATCCTCTTTACACTACCACCAAACTTAATATCAAAGAGGAACCACATTTGGCCCGGCATACTTGCAGCAAGCACTCCTATCCTTCTTCCTGGCGTAAGCGCATTCACCGAGGCGGAGGCGTCAACTCGTTGGCGATTCCCTTTAAAGTACTTTTTTCACCGCTCGAGCTCTTCACATTACCCTGCGCACCAAATTTCTGATTAGTCCGCCTATCGTCCCGGCTTGGGCCATTCCATGATTCCCTTCGGCAAGGTCTTCGGACGTGGCCGAACTCACCACATCTAAAACATTTCGTCTGTTCACAGTCTTCAAAAAGGTGCCCTTCCTTTCTTACGAGCTTACAAGTTGGGTAGTCCCGTCTCCAGTGCCCATTTTCGCAGCATCTAGGACACGAAGTCTGCCCTGACCCTAATGCAGCAAGTTTTAGCTCCTCGTTTTCAAATGTTAGCCTTGCGATTTCCGCTTTGGACCGTTCCATTTCCAACTGCCTCTTCAGCTCCTCGACCTCAGCCTGCAAAGCTTCCATGGTGCTGGAACAAGAGAGGAAAACCTTAATGATATTTATTAAGTATATGGTAAAAAAAAACTAACCTGAAGCACTACCCCACCTTTGACACCAAATTGTATGTTGTTTTTATATGCTGGACAACTTGAGATTTTATTTATTTATTTTTTTCGCTGCGAATAAGCCATCTGAGGACCACGTTCCAATTTAAATTCCCAATTCTTTGTCTCTTTCTCTTCTTCCAGTATGCTTTCATCTACTCACTATGTGGGTGTGTCCACTGATACGACTTTCCTAGCTGCTTTGGGCAAAAGTAAAAAAGAAAAATTGTTTAATATATCTTCGCCGAGTTATTAAATTAAATCCGAAGTCCGATTAAGATTTTTTTTTGTTTAATACAATTAACTTTGTAAACATTTATATTATCTTTGAAATGAGCATTTGGAATGTCCAAAAGATATATGTATAGTTTTCAAATTATCAAAAAACTAAACTAAGGTAAGCCGGTTTTAATAGGAACCTGTGCAGAATAATAAGTAATATGTGTGGAAACGCTAAATCTCTGCTAATCAAACGCTAAAATCTGCTGGTCCGATTTAGATGATTTTTTTTTTTAGGAAATTTAATTACCTTTCGAATGACTTTGTAGCGATCATTCAGGGTAGTCCTGCACGGTCAGTTGGAATGACATTCAATAGGCTTTTCGAATGCCAATCATCATTTTGGAAGTCATTCTGACTGACCGTGTAGGGATATCATAAACTTAAAACGCGAATGAAAATTTTCTATTTTCGCATAAACACAAGACTTCCCTACCTTCGGTAATGAGGAAGCAAAAAAGTTTGGGAAAGTCAAAGCTTGTCTCTATATATTTTCATACAGTGTATCTATTAAGTCTTCCTGGAGTTTAAAAAAAGTAGGATGATGAATGGCGACTATTTCAATTTTTTCTCAATCCGAGAATGCAGGTTTTTGAAATGGGTTCTTTTGTTTTTCTCACGCTGTTTATATCAATCATTAAAGCTAGTCATAATGCCTGGGGCTTTTATGGCTTGTAAGTCCGCCTATATGTGTGAATCCTTACAAAGGTGCTCCTAATTAGGAACACACATAGGATGAATTGAATAAAACTGAGCACTTACTCATTCATTACTCAAAAATCTGAGCAGGTGCTCTGTGCTATTTATGTATATAAATGGAAGTTACACATTGAAACTCTTAAATACTCTATTATTATTTATTTAAAACAGATTTTCGTTCAAAACTAAGTTTCTTTACTATACAACTTACTATACAATTCATTTAATTAGTATTAAATGGAGCACGTACTCCACAAATATGGATTGATTAATCATTGATTCGGAGTACCTGCTCATCTTTCTGAGGTCCTGGTTATTATAATTATAGGGTTATAATTATTTGTATATTATGAATTTATTTTTTGGTTCTTTAAGGATGGTGATAAAGCTCGGCTTCAAGAGCTTCAGGCTGTGTGTATTTTTTTTTCCTATAATCAATCCTGCCAGAACAAAATATTACTACAATCTCGCGTTTCGTTGATTTTGTTTTTTTTTTAAATAATTTTACTATCGGAAAAGTTTGTTAAGAACAGACCCGTTGACTGGAAATTGTCCAAAATTTGCTGGTTTTCTCGAATTTACAAAGTTGCGTTTTGTGAATTGTTAATTATGTATTTTGTTGTATTGTATTTTAACAAGCATATTCATCATATGATTAAGATTAGTCTGAAATTGGTTATATTAAAAAGTTTTAGGAAGTGACTTTTGGAGGATTTGTTTTAGGATTATCGGGAAGACGTTTTAGATTATCTATCGAGAGGTAACAACGTTTAGTGTTATGTTCCCTCTACTTCATCCCATTTAATACCAAAAAGCTTTGTTTTAAGTATCTATTAGAATTAAAACTTTGTTTTAAGGATCTATTAGAATTAAAGCTTTGTTTTAAATATCTATTAGAATTAAAGCTTTGTTTTAAGTAGCTATTAGAATTAAAACCACAACTTATACTGAATGACAGAACGAGTGAAATACCGTGCAAAATTTGTAGATTACTTTCATTTATAGATAATTCTGGTCCTGTTTGGTGATTGCAGAAAGGTTAAGAATGAATTTCGTCCTTTTCGTAAACTATGAATTCTGTTATGTTTAAGTGAAGTGAAGGTTAGCATGCGTTTCAAATCTTATTAGATAAATTTTAAACAATTTATATAATCATATAACATTTAATTAACGTCATTTATTAAAATATTTATCCGTTGGATTTCATAAGAGAACTGAAACCAGTTAACGTTGTTTCCTTAGTCCGTCGTTTGTTGATGGCCCAATGCTCGTTTATTGCGTCGACCGTGTGGACTGATTACATCTATTGTTTGTTATCACTTTTCTAAAGAGGTCTACTGATAATCAACATGGTTGGTGGAGAGGTGATGTTGAATGTCTGCAGGCAGGTTGGTGATTGAGGTGCATGTTGAAGTGAAATCAATCAATGTTAGATATTTGGAGGGTAGGCCTAATTCATCAAACCACATTGAAGTGTCGATGGCAGTATTGGCAAAACACATCCTAAGGGTTCTACAGATGACCAACATGATTAGTCAACTTGTCGTTAGTAGAGAAGAACGATCAACCATATAGACTAGCCATGCTGGTCGTCAATAGGCTTTTTTGGAATCCTTCTGATCATTTTCTTCTCCTTTTCATAGTTACTTCATTGTAAACAGTACATAGCGGCCGGTTCTTCGTTATTTTTAGTCAGTTTTAAATCTTACACATAATAAAAAGTTGTGACAATGCAGAGTAAAGTGAAAAAAAATTTCTATAAGTACGAAATTGGATGTGTTATTTAAAGTCCATGTTATGTATGAATAATTGCACCGTTAATAAAGGTCAGTCATTGCAAGTACCTTGGTGGATTGAATTTGGAGAATTCAAGTTTATTTCACGGACAATTCTTTGGTGTTTGGGTAAAGAGGTACAAGTCATTTTTGCTACAAAGATTTTAAGTTATATTTTGTTCTTTTTAATGAACTTAATCTTTGAAAAAAGGAAATTAGTCAATGGAAAAATATTCCTATGCCATGTGAAAACTGTTTCAGTGAATACCAGTCTTTCTCAAATCTAAAGTTCATTATTAAGAAAAACATATAACTTGAACCCATTGTCGCAAAAAATTACTTTTACTTCTTTAACCAAACACAGAATTTTAGGTTTCATGCTCCAGTGTTTGGAAAACCAACGGATTTGTTCGTATATATATCAAATGGAACCATCAAAAACATCGTATATCCAAGAAAATTGCAATGAACTTAAAATTGAATATACCATTAGTTACAATTTATGCGATCCAAAACATAAGAATAATAATGTGTATGCAAGTATCTAATTTTTACTAATTACAATAATTTATATCAAACTTTGAATTGTGTTCATTTCTTCTAGTTTGACGTCGTTTTTTGAAAAATTCCTAAACGCACGTTAGCAAACTTTTAAACAGGAAACACAAAAAACATTTTTTCTCAAAATAATATATTTGTTTTAAAATTTTTATTCTTTATTGTGTATAGTAGGAATTTATTAAGGTGACAAAGGTGTTTTAATTACAATATATTTTAAGCCTTCGAGGATATTTTTCAGTGCTAGTCAAGGACAAAATGACGACAGAGTCATCATTATTGTGTAATGTATATGGTGTAATCAATTAGACCATTTCCAATTTTTTTTTCTTGATATGGGAATAGATATCATTTTATAGAAATCAATAGCGCTTATGCTTTTTGGCACAAAAGACGACGTCGATATCGAAGTTGTCAAAGCAAATAGGCGTAAACGCCAAAACGAAAAAAATGAAATTTTAACAGAAAAGGTTACGTAAGAGATAGTTCTTTAACTTCACGTTTTAAGCGAGAAAAAAAAATTGTATTTCACTAGGAGAGATGAAACAAATATGGCTTGCGACCCTTTTTCAGTCAAAATTTCCATATGTTTTGGCTATTACGCCTTTCTGTTTTGATACCGTCGATATATACTAAAATCTATCGATAGCGAAACATTGCTGGCTCAGCTATCTAGATATACAAGTACATGTACTCAAATTTTGCATTGCCGGGCAAGTTGGTATTATCTAATTAATGTTATGATAAATATGTATGTATTTTCTTTATTTTATTTTATAGTTTGAAATAAATCTTGTCACTGCATTTCTTTCGTGTTATAAATTATTCCTAATACTCCCCAAAAAATTATGTATTCAGTAAATCCTTGCGTAATTTTGATCAATTAGTGTCCCTGTTTCCAAGTCTCTAATGACAATGTTAATCGAGTTTTACTATTAAAATTATTAATCCTGGCGTTTTATATTTATTTAATAATTTTCTTGAAGAAAAACAGGTATAGATGATGGGGAAATAAGTAGTTTTGTGAAGGATGCTGTTTCACTGTGTATTCTTCACTTCGGAATTAAGAGAAATTGAAAAATAGCTTATTTTGCACTTTCCTATATTCTTCGAATATTTCTTAGGGTTTGTGGTAGGTCGAGGAAAGATTTGGGTATTTTGGCAATTCTATTCGTGATTTCTCAATGAATTAGTAAGCGCCTGATGATGTATCTGTGATCTGGGAAATCTTCAGCAGCAATGATGTATTACTGATCAGTGCCGGATGAATAGAGCTAAGTAGCTCAGTGGTAAGGCACAGCCGGATGAGTGTGATATCGGCCAAATCACCTGCTTGCATAACCGATGGCTTATAAACAGTACGGTCCTTACCAAGTTCTGGACCCAAGACCCTTCAAGGGTTGTAGTGGTCCAGGTTTTTTTTTATTTTTTTTTTATTATTATTATTTTTTTATTAGGCTTCATGAATTCTCAATGAATGATTTATTTACATCCTTCCCTCACCTATCGGCTATACGGGATTCGGCAGCAATGATGCGTTACCGATTAGGGACGGATTAACTAACAATGTAGGCAACTGACTATGGGCTTCGAGCCTCATAGGGGTCCCCGTTCCACTAGAGTTAGTGGAAGGGAATCTTTTCCGTGAATTTCAGTTTGCCTTTTTTTTGCCTATCTTAGACCTATCCTTTGTATGATGTTTATTGCAGTTTTATCATTGCAACTGTCAATTGTATATATGTATGTAGAAATGTATGTGTGTATATGTTTCTAGTGTTTTTTTGAGTTGTAGAAAAGTGAAGTGACATCTAGTATCCAGGTAAGTGATTTAATTTGTTAAATAGATTAGGAAATATGACATTTCATTATCATTAATTTTTATCTTTATTTAGTTCATAACATTATAATATCGAAGATTCGAGGATGTGCACCTATTATCAGGATATATTTCTTACTTGTTCTAATAATGTTAAAATTGTCAATATATATATACTATTTAAAATAATGTCACAACTAGGTCATAAACTCAGCTTGTCCGGACAAATGTGACGGAATAGCATTTTTATATCTATTAACAATTTAACATTGTTGAAGAACGTAAGAAATGTTTCCTGATGATGGGTGCATATCCCCAAATGGTTGATATTATTATGTTATTAACTAAATAAAGAATGATAACGGAATTTCGTATTTTTTATCTATTTAATATATTTCAGAACTTTCAGGTATACACGGAAAAAAATATTGTACAATAAAATGTATACATATATTGTAACGCTCTACAAATAAAACTGGTTTTTGCGAGGATCGAGGTCCTTCGAGAGGTCCTTATAACAAAAATAGTCGGTTTTAACATTATTAAAGGCTTGGATAGATCCTGCCTTGTTATTAAATCGGAACGGACTATGTTAGCGAGTAGAGAGACATTAGAATTAACACTAATTTTGTCTTTTTTAATATTCGACTACTTCCTCCCGTATAAGAAATTAGATCAGAAGATTATTTAAGTAAGCTTGCTAGATTAGGTATCATAGTGATATAGATAAGCACAGATCGTTGGCAAGATGTTGATATTGATGTCAAAATATTTCCAGGGCCGCCGTCAGCTGAGCCCGGGCCCGGTGCAAAATAGTGTATAGGGCCTCCTTATTGTTTTACATAAATTAAAACAATTTTTTTACAAAATTACTTATTACTGCATCAAACGGTGAAGTAACAGAATGCTTTCTTACATTTATTTACATAGAAAGTCACGAGGAGGCAGAACTGGCCAACACTGTTTTAAATAAATGCAATATTGACATAAAAAATTTGAGACGTCATTCGTATGACAATGCTTCAAATATGTCTGGTTGTTACAAAGATCTTCAGGCGCATATCAAGAGAATCATCTTGCAAACTACATTCCATTTGCAGTCCACTCACTTAATTTGAGTACGCGCTGTGGAAAGTTGTGTTGCGGACATGTATATGTATAATCTGTACAACTTTTTTTCGGCATCAATTCATCGTTGGAGGATTATGCTAAAACACCTCGAAAAAAGTGGACAAAGTGGTGACTCATCATTGATTTTGAAAAGAGTATCCGATACAAGATGGTGTGCAAGGGCCGATGCAACTAAAATATTGTCAAAAGGTTAACGTAGTTTTCAGAAAGCTTTGTAGTCTATTGTTGGCGATAAGAATTAGAAATCAAAAGTGGTTCACGAGGACATATGTCTATTGAAGGACCTGGAAAAAAAAAATGTCTTAATAACGTTTCCTGGGCTGTCGTACTAGATAATAATATAAGTTCATTAGTGTTCATTCAAAAAAAAAAAAGTTGAACTTTGAACGGCAGTCGATTTTTTTAAACCACTTCTAGATTTTTTGATGTCCCAGAGAGAAAACTTTGATGACTACGAAATGAAGACAAATGAGAAAATTTATCCCCAAATTGCCCAATACAGTAATGAACACCAGCTTGATTAGGGATTGATAAATTATTTGCCACTTCTATAATTTTGTTTCTATTGAAAACTAGTTTCAAATGTTATACATTCATCTTCAGTTCTAAAAACACACAAACATTCAAAAATAAGCAATTCAAAATAAAGTTTGGCATTATTATACATATTAAATTAAATGTAATATAAATTAGTATTATGAGACATTTATGAATTTAATTAAGACAAGAAATAAAATACATGTTGGTACTCACCAAGGTTTAAGTAGATTATATCAAAAGGAAAAGGTTACATTGGTTTGTTCTCGAACTAAACTAGTAATGGGAATTACTGTAATGGAAGAAAGTTGGGTCGTTTGTAGTTAAATGGTAGGGTTTAGGGGTCGGGTTTTTTTCAGTAATTCCGGTGAGTAATTGTTTTTTCTGTTATGGATGGGAATAAATTTAAGATTGGACTATTGGAGACATTTAGATAGAAAATTTGCTTTATTCTGGGACTAGGCCCCTTCAGAATAACAAAATTGAACAAATATAAAGTAACCCAAATCTGGCCAAAAACCTACACTAATAAAAGTAGATAACGTTTTACGTCAATAGTAATAAAAATAAGTAAATAAAAAATGAGTTCTTCATTTAACAAAAATATACAAATATTAAAAAAAAAAAATGAAAAAGAAGAAAAGAAAAAAAAAAAGAAGGTAAAAAGGTGAGAAAAACGAAAATTATAAATAAATGTCCACTTAAACATCATAAACTTTTAATCACATTGTTCACCTTAAATTAAATGTTTTCCTCTTTTGCTTATACAGCATCTTTTTGGGAAGTGAGGAGATGTTGGAAAAGGTGAAATTTGAATGAGGATAGAGAATAAGTATGACGGATACTAGAAGGGAGGTAATTCAGAGGATAGTGGAGCGGCCAAGAAAGAGATGTTCGAATGTTTTGGTTTTATGGGAGGGGTATAGAGGTGAGAAAGGCGCGTTCTTGTTGCCAGTGAGTGGACTGAGGATTTGAATTGTAGGAGTCTGTAGATTCAGGAAGGATGCTGGGAGTTGATGGTTTGGTATAGGAAAGACCCGAAAAAATATTGTCGCCGGATGGAGGGACAGAGCCACTTTAACTCGCCATAAAGATGAGAAACGTGGGACCGCCTCGAGGTACCGAAGACAAATCTTAAAAAAACAGTTCATGATTCGCTTCAATCTATCCTCGAGTACGATCGAGAGGCCACCATATATCATACTGCCTTAGTCAAAGTGAGGGAAAATAAGAGAGGATACAAGAAGCTTACGGGTTGATTGTGGAAGAAGATGTCGGGAACGATGGAATACTTGAGGGTACTTATTGACCGTTGGGAGATTTGGGCGATGTGGGGTTTCCAGGACAAGATTTGGTCAATAGTAATACCTAAGTTTTTAACAGAGGAGCTGAATGTGATGGGGTGATTATTTAGGATTAAAGTACGGAAGGTGACGTTAGATCTGAGGAGGGAGTTGGAACCAATAACAGTAGCCTGAGTTTTCATAGCGTTTAACCTTAATTCATTCAGGTGTGCCCAAGCACTGATACTATCTAGGTCTTCCTGGATATTGGCAAACGCTACTAATAATTCGGAAGGAGGAAAGGATAGGATAGATTTGGAAGTCATAGCTCCAAAGTAGATTTGGAATTTATTCGGTCATTTAAGCAAAAATCTGGATTGGATTTGAAGTTATTATTTCAAGTGCTTCATATATATTTAATTTGAGACTGTTTTAAACGTGATGTGTTAATTTAACTCCTGAGTCTTTGATGAATTTATGAGTTTTTTCATTTAAATGAGTTGCAAAGTTGGAATTCTCTGTCTTAATATTATATGCACGTATATGTTCTTTTAATCTCTGATTTAGTGATCTCCCAATTTTTCCCGTGTATTTGACTGTACAATCATTACAGTTTAGTTCGTATACTCCCCTTTTTTGGGAAGGGTCTATTTTGTCTTTAGGAGAAGGGAAATATGAGGATAGGGTTTTTTCTATTTTAAATGCAGGGTTTAATCCTACTTTTTTCACTTCATTTCCGACTTTGGTGGATATAGGGCCGTAATATCGAATCAATGCATAATGTTTCGGGATGGGCCTATCTTCGGTGGTTGTTGAATAGATATCATTAATTATCTTTTTTGTATTTTTTTTTTAAATGTGATTGATAGTGGTTTTTATTTTACCAGTTATTTTTTGCTATGGAACATATTAATTCAATTTTTTTATTATGGTTCTTTTCATTTAATGGTACGCTCAAAAGACGGTAAATCATGCTATTAAAGGCAGCGAGTTTATATGCTATTGGTTCTCCTAGCTTCATTGTTTCTAACGACATTCGTGTGGGTGGGTTTCCGGTAAATTCCAAATTCATGATGTTTGTTTTTTATTGATTTCTAAATCTAAAAAGTTTATAATTTTGTTTTTTTTCAGTTCTACTTTGAATATAATCGAGGGGTGAATTTCGTTTATTTCGTTTAAGAAATTATTTCTTATATTTCTTATAGTCCCCGGACTAGCAAACGGTAGCGCCATTTGTGCCAACCAACTGCTTTGTGTTCTATTGTAACATTCGTATTGATTGGAATTATTACAATTATTACTGCCTTAATTACATATTATTTAAAATTGTTAGTGCACAGTATCTGCCCGACCCATACAGAGCTTATATTGTGCGTGCGTTAGTGCCTAAAGTTTTTATTTCAGTTAAGTTTCATAAAAACAATTGGTTCTAGCTTCAAAGTAAACCAATGTGCTGGACCCTCAGGGGCCCAAATTCAGCCTAATTTGGACCAATTGGCAAAATCTAAAAAAAGGAAAAAGAATCAATATAATCTACCTGTAAGTAACAGCTTTTCTATATTATCGGACGATGAAGATTACCAAGAATCATTAAACAGTGTAAAAATTAAACCTTTTCCACCAATAGTTGTATATAACGCATATGATTATTAAGAACAACTTTTAAAATCAATAAATGAAAAAAAAGTTGGAGAAATAAACATCAAATATCGGCAAAATAAAACTATTTTCGTAACATACAATTCAGATGACTTTAAAAAAGTTCAAGATCAATTATTAGAAAAAGGTCAGGAATTTCATTCCTATATACCAAAACCTGAAATCAAACCTAAAATTATCATGAAAGGAGCTCCCCCAAATTTTGAATGTGAATTCATAAAAAAATACTTAACATTGAAAGGAATTAAAGTTATCAAAGTAACTCAAATGATTAAAAAAAAGAAATCCCTCATGCCAAATTACCTATCTGGATCATTATCCCGGACGACAAACTTCAAATAAATATTAAAAAAATAAGAGCAGTGGGCAATGTCATTATCAGTTGGAAAACATATATAAATAAGAAAGAAGTGATTCAATGTTTCAATTGCCAAGCTTTTAACCATTTATCGATCAATTGCCATAAAAAACCAAAATGTATGAAATGTTCGGGGACTCATCATACCAACAATTGTTTAAATGAAAATATTGACAATTTTGTACCAAAATGTGCCAACTGCGAGGGCCAACACACAGCTAACCCCAAAGAATGCTCTCATTACGAAAAAAAATGCAACCCTGAGACTGAGTAAACAATCATCTAAAGTGCAACTCTCAAGTCTCAGAAGTATAAATTCAAAAAAAGAATTCCCAGATCTTCCTAAGTCTACAGCTAAATTGCCTCAAGAAACTTTTATAGCTCAAGATAAAGAAAAGGAACCGTCTATGATGGATATGTTAAAGGAAATAAAATCTATATTCAGCACTTTCAAAATTTCTGCTATTTTGAAAAATTTCAAGCATATACTGGCGAAAATGAATACAGCAGAAGACGGAATTTTAAAATTCTTCCTATTATTTGAAGGCATTATTGCTCCATTGGATTAATGGACTGTATGTATTATCTTTACAATTACGCTATTGTATTAATATCTTCTATACATTATTTATTTATACTAATTGCAGATTTGTTCAAATTCTTAAAATTGTGCACAATTAACTTCGCATACAATAACAAAAATCCAATTTACGTGACCTATAACCATTCACATATAAACAATGTTAAAAAACAATCTCAGGGTCTTATCTCTGCACAGTCCGGCCAACTTAGAATTATGATTCCACCCAGTGATGTTATTGCACACGTAATATTATACGCGCTTAGTTCTACTATCATATCTTTAAAGTGTCTAATTAAATTAATAATGAAAACATATTATTATTTTATTGTTTATGGCTCATAACTCTATAAATTGTTTACTTTAGAACGCTCGATCCGTTAAAAATAAATTAATCGAATTAAAGGACTTTATTTCGTCTAACAATCCAAAAATCTTGGCAATAACTGAAACCTATCTATCAAATTCTGACAAAGTGAAAATCTCTAATTTCAACATTTATAGATCGGATAGAGATCGAAATGGAGGCGGTGTCATGCTTATCATCGATAAATCATTTAAACAATCCCACTGTCTATTACCTCATTAAAAATCCGTAGAAGCGGTTGCTGTTAATTTGCACTTGATTAATAATTGTACATTAACTATAATTTCTCTCTATTTACCACCAAGAAAATCCATCTGTTACTATGACTTAAAAAGATTATCAACCTTAAATGAGCGGGCACTTATAATGGGAGACTTAAACAGTAAAAATAAATTATGGAATTTTCATAATACTGACAAAAATGGCAAACTACTTTTAAATTTAGCTTCACTCCTCAAACTCCAAATTCTTCTCCCTTCTAATGGGCGTTCCTAGCCAAGTACACTCGATATCTTATTAACGAAATCATTTTATTCACTGAGTCGTCTTATATCTCTACCAATCTTAAGTTCGGACCACAATCCAGTTTTATTTCGCATCAAATTAAATACAATTATGCAACCTCCCATTGTTAAATACCAGTATAAAGAGGCAAACTGGCCTAAATACAAAAAATGTCTAAATGATAATTTAGAATTCAATCCTATACTCAAAAGTAAAGATGCAATAGATGAAGCAATCAGCAGCCTATCAGATTTGATTTCCACCGCAGTTCACAAACCAATACCCAAAACATATGTTGCTACGAGAGTTGATGAAATCCCTATTTCTCTCAAAATTTTAATTAAATTTAAAAATAAAGTCCAACACTTGAATGCCATTACACTTAAGAAATTTCTCACTAAACTTACAAGTCTCCTTAGAAAGGAACTCTACGAGTGGAGAAACAAAATCTGGTCTAAAACACTGGAATCATTTGAAAAAGGTTCTAAACCCCTGTGGAAAATACACAAAGTTTTTACCAAAAGAAATCAATCTATCCCTCCCCTAAAAACCTCTAATACTACATAGAAATACGACTCAAAACAACATTAAAGATTCTAGCCGACCACTTTGCAAGTATTCAAAACAATCCGAATAACGCAATCTCAAAATATCATTTAAATAAAGTAACTAATTCTATAGACGATTTTATGACTTTAATACCAGCTTCCGATGATTTTAAACACACTTCTCCACAGGAAGTCGCGACTCTCATCAAGTCCCTCAACATTAATAAGTCACCCGGCCCAGATATCACACCTGCAATATTAATTAAAAATCTTTCAAAAAAAGCAATAATTCACATTACAAAAATATTTAATAGCTGTATGAGACGTAAATACTTTCCGATCAATTGGAAAAGTGCAAAACTTATCCCTTTGATCAAACCACATAAAGATCCCGAATTACCTACAAGTTATAGACCCATAAGCCTTCTTAATATTATTTCCAAACTGTTAGAAAAAATCATAAAGCATCGGCTTACTCCAATATATGTTAGCCAATAACATTTTAATAAACGAACAATTCGGATTCCGACATTACCGTTCAACTACCTGCCAATTCGCTCGTGTTGTAGATAATATAACCGAAAATTTTAATAATAAAAAACATACCGGCATGATCCTTATCGACATTGAAAAAGCGTTCGATACTGTCACTCCAAATGTACTGATTTATAAATTAATAAAACTTAACATCCCAAGATATCTAATATTACTCATAGAGTCATTTTTAAACAATAGATCTTTCTATGTATCAGTCAATAATTTATCTTCCCCCATTTACTACACTATTAACGGTCTTCCACAAGGATCCTACCTAAGTCCTATATTATTTAATTTATTCATAAATGATTTTCCTAAAATCAAAACTGTCGATATAGCCCTCTTTGCCGATGACACAGCGTTATTCTGTTCCTCTTACCGAATAGACACCATTATCAATAGATTAACGCTAGCATTTAAAAAAACATCGAATTACCTTAAAACATGGGGACTACGCCTCAACATAGACAAAACAGAGGCCATCATTTTTACAAAACGAAGACCTGTACTCCCTCCGAACCTAATCTTAAACGGTTCTTCAATTACATTAGCCAAATCCGTGAAATACTTAGGAGTAACACTCGATAGTAAGCTTCTGTTCAATAATCATATTAATATGAAATTAGAAAACGGGCGGAAAATGATGTACCAAATGTTTTCCTATTTTATTAAAAAATCAAAACTCTCTCCTATTAATAAATTAATTCTCTATAAATCTGTACTAAGACCAATCTTAACATACGCTTGTCCTATTTGCAATAGTTGTTACACAAATGCAACCAACTTAAAAAAATTACCAAAATAAATGCCTCAGAATTGTCAACAATTATCCGTATTACATCAAAATAACAAAGATGCACTCAGAATTAAATATATCCTATATACAAGATTACATATTCAAACTAACTCATTCATTCTTTCAATCATGCCCCCACTCTGTAAATCCTTTAATAACTGAAATAGGTAATTATACAAAAGCTATAAGCTACGACACGCAGATATAAACATAAATGAACAAAACATATACTAATTTAAGAAGCCTGTATTTTATTTTAATATTTATATTTCATTTAAATAGCCTGTATTTTATTAATTTTCAGAACAGTGTTGGTTTTTTTTCTTTCTCATTTTTATTTTTACCAATAAATAAAATAAAATTTTATGTCCAAATAAGCTGTATAAAAAAAAATGTATTGTATAAGGGTACATCCCGAATCAATTAGAAATGCTCAATGTAATATTATGGAATAAACTAAACTGGTAAACTAATAAACTGGTATTATTTATGGAATAAACTATATTTATAAAAAAAAAAAAAAAATTGTTATTGCGGTCCACTTTCGGTGATCTGGGGAAGTTGTAGTAATAATTTAAGGGAGTGATAATTTAAATTACGGTAAGGACCCGACCTCAACTGAAAAGGAACTTTTGGGATTTGTTTATTTCTTGAGCGAGCGTAGCGAGTAAAGCAGTAATAATTGAGATTACGGTAAGACCCCGACCTCAACTGGAAAGGATCCGTAGGTGTTTTGTTTATTTTTGGGTGAACGTAATGAGCAGAAGTCGAAAGCATTAATAATTTTAAATAATATCTAATTAAAGCAGTAATAATTCTAATGAATACGAATGTTAAAATTGTATGCAAAGCAGTTTGTTAGCGCCTAGAGTATGCTAGTCTGGCGACCTTCGGATAAGTTCCGGAGGACCAGTGATAATGCGCCTCTACTGTAAAGTTGTACCTAAATTTAAATTCCCAGCTAATTTTGTAGTTGCTAAATCCGTGCCAGATACTATTATAGTAATTAAAAAAAATTATTTCCAAACAATTTTAATATAGCTGAAATTTTAATATTATATAATATTAATAAACGCGCCCCTATTGTAAAATTGTACCTAAATTTATTTTGCTAAAAGGATATCGAAAATTGTAAAAAAGAAAAAATTCGACCTAAGGTGATTTGAAAAATTTGTACTTGTACGAATTGTATGCGCAGTAGGTAACCGCTCCCAGAAGCCAGATTTGCCGCATTCCTACCAAACTTCAATGAGAAACATAATATCAAAAGACCAGCCGACCTAAAATTCTTGTTTTTTTCGATGTTGCTATATCTTTACTATTAAGTCCTCTTCAACACTGAGTGCTGCCTTTTGTACGGTAGCCATCTTGAATATTTTTATTAATTGCAGATCGTGTTTATTCATCTGATAGTTGATAAATTAAATAATAATTTATAAACAAATTGTCATCCCTTGTTGAACATGTTAAAGATGATTTTATCCATGACTTTTGTTTGCTTATTTGTATACCACCAGTGGTATGCACATGTACCATAGTTTGGGAATCCTTGAACTTTGACAAAACAGCCTGGACCACCATTTAACCATTTATCCACAAATGTTTCTTCGGATATTACTTATCTTTTTAATATCGTTTTTAATAAATATAAAGTACCGCACCTAGCGATAAAACGGCATTATTTTTTGTTTCTTGAGGGCTCCGGTTAATACTAAAGCTATTAACTATTTTAAATTCCTTGAAATACTATAAAATTTTATAAGCACTAGGATGTTCCGTAATGTACTCAATAACGGATTTCCGCTAGGCAGATTAGGCACTTGCTTGGGACGGCTATTTCCGGAGAGCGGCAAAATTTTAGTGAAATTGTATCTTAAATTTCAAACGATTATTAGTATAAAAAAACAGCACAACTAAGCAGACATTAATATAAAAATATATATAAGCGGAGATACTTAGTTTATTATTATAGAGCTATTATTGTTTTTGGAGATAGGAGAGGCTGGACGAGGCGGCATTATTTACCATGCCTGTGGGCGACAGCACTAAAAATCCGCCATTGAACGTGGTGTCGTATTCTCGGTCATAAAGTATTCGAATAAAATAAAAGGTTGATGTTTGCCTTTCCTTTGGATCGGGAATCGTGGTTCCAATAATATTAAATTTTGATGATGCATATCATTATATTAAACTTTATATACTAGAGCAGTGGTTTTATCATTTATTATGAGCAATCAAGTTTTTTTTTTTTCAGCATGGCGAGTGAGTTTATTACTCATACTGGGATGAAAGCAGGGATTTCATCCGTTTTATGGAAACGGCATAAATTAATTAAGGGAATGGCTAAGTACAAAGATGATGAAATCACTAGAGAAGAAAGTGAAGAATTTTTGAATTGGACAGCCCAGATGTTCACACAAACTTTAGAACAAGCCCCTTCTGTATGTTTGATAAGCAGTTCACAATCAGTTTAAAGAAAGTGAATTTTGAAATCTTGTAATTTGTTTTAATGTTTAATGGTTGATGTTTGGTTACCGGTAATGTACTATAGTTTTTATTTAAACTAACTACAGACATGAATAAAGTGAACTTAAGTGACTTTAATTTTATCAGTTAATCATCGGCCTCATTGGCCTAATTTATAAAATAGTATTTTTATACATTAATTTCTCGACTATTTTTAGCACTAAACTGCTTTCTTTTTTAGAGATGGGATACTTTTTCTGTTGAACAAATTACTGAAATTTGCACTTTCTTCCCTGATCATCTCATTGATTTGATTTGCAGTCAGAAACCTTACACTTCCTTTACAGGATATGTAATGTTTGCAGATGTTTCAGGTAAGAAATGATTTGATCCAAAATGAATTCTGCTTGATTTTCAGAGGGATCTTTTTTCTTAGAAAATCAATTAGTCCATAAGTTCACATTGAATAATGGATCATGAATAACATACTAGAATCTATTTATATATTCGCTATATATTGACCATAGTTAGCCTATGTCATCTGTGACACTTAAAAATAAATGCAATGAAAGTATCCGAAAGAGCATATGAACTCCTGATTAAATGACCACTGTTTAGTGTTTGATTTGTTTAGATTTATTTTTGCTTCAAATTACCCGATCATAATCTGTCTAAAGTAGGCATTTTTCATTTGCATGTATTCTCAAAGAACTGTTACAAACATAAAAATCCCTGATGTTTGAGGAAATTTCAGAAAGGGAAGAGGCCATTTCTGAAAGCTTTAATTAATATTTTGGATGAAGTAATTTTTTTTTTACATTACATAGGCTATTATTTTGGAACATTAGCAGAGGTTTTTGAGATACTTCCTTCAGGCCTGCAAATCAAGAGATAATTATTACAATATTAAATGGTATTATAACAACTATTGTTATTTATTTGTTATACCATGGGTAAACACTAAGATCAGGTAACTTTCTCAGACCAGTCCTGGAAAATCCTTCATGGGTTATACCGGTATGTTTCTTTTTTTTTTTTTTTTTAATTCTATAAATGGACCTAAGATTCATTTTCATCAAGAAAAATGTCTTCTTAACCTCATCCGATAGTTCAGTGGGAGTATGATTATTTAGAAGACCTTGATTCTGGATCCTTCCTTTAATTCAGAGATAGCATATGCTGGGGCTAAGTCGATTACTAACTTTTTCCAACTATGAAGCCAGTTCCACATAGGTAGTGCCAATCATCACAACTAAAGTAGGTGGTATGGTTTTTCTTAGTAAGAGACACTGGGCCTGTCCATCTCACTTCCAGGATTACAGCCATTAATCTTATGATTTCGTAAGCGTCAAGTTGTGTCAGCAGCAGATGTAAAACTCCCTGTCTTTAAAGGGATAAAATATTCCACTATCCAAATTTAAATTCCACAAGGCGAGCATTAAGTATTTTCCGATTAATCAATCCAGTTTTCATTATTGTGAGTTTCATGATAGGAGAATGTGAGGAATCTGACCAAGACCCCTTCTAGATAGAGATGTAAATATCATTTTTGAGAAAGTTGGAGAATTTGTATACCTATGCTCTCAGGTGAACTAATAATATGAAGGTAGATATTCAGAGAAGAACCTTGCCTGCTAACAAATGTTATTCTGGCCTTCATAAGCATTTAAAAAGCAGAGTTTTCTCCCGATAAACGAAGCTACAAGACACTGATCAGACCCTTGTTAACCCAACTAAACAAGAAGCCCATCTCCTTCAATTTGAATGGTACATCTTTAAAAAAATATTTGGTCCTGTACATAATTATGGTGTAGGGAGGATCCGAACCAATATAGAGTTAAGAGAAGTTGGGCATCTCCGGTGGGCTAGTCATATTGCAATGATAACACCAGACCAGATAGCTCGGAAGATCCTTGACAAAAAAGTATAGGCCACCAGGAGAGTGGGAAGACACCAGTTGTGATGGGAGGGGGTGGTATGTTCACCGATGTGAGATCTATCTTGGATAGTCATAACTGGAGGGCAGCAGCAGCAAACAGAGATGAATGGTGGACCAATTGCAGGAGGCCCTTACTCTCCAAGAGTTATAGCTGCATGAAAAAGAAGTTCATCCCTTCCTTCCAGATGAAAGACATCTTCCTTCTTTCTTCTATCTTCCCACATTTCTCCCTAGTAAACCTATCTTCTCAGTTCTTCAATGAGGTGCTATATCCCGTGTGGAGACAAGGCCTCTTGCAGTATTGACCGCTAATCATCCCTGTTCTGCACTGCCGCTTTCCAATTCAAGATCCCAAGCATGGATCGGGCATTCTCAGCTATACCACCACAACCTTGGTCTGCCTCTCCTTCGTTTGCCATAGATTTTGTCATATTGTTTCTTATGTTATTTCTTATGTTTCTTATGATTATGTCATGCAGTTTCTTAGGAATCCTATCTTCAAGTATTTTTGTGACATATCCAGCCCATCTGAGGCGGCTTACTCTTATAAATGTTACCATACCAACGACTCCATACAACTCCATTAATTCAGCATTAGTCTACTGTCACCATATTCCAATTAAACAAAGCCCCCCAAGATTCTCCTCAGGATCCACTTCTCAAAATTTACCAAAGCCAGTTCCTAGTTATAGTCTTGCATTCTGCAGCATATGTGAGTACTGGCCTTACTAGTATATTATTTAGGCAAATCTTTGTAGCTCGGGATACTACTCTATTCTTGAAGTGGCTAAGTAGTCTATTGTAGCATCTGTTAGCGGAGACTATCCTCTGCTGAATTTTCTGAGCAATATCATTCTGGGAATTGGTCTGTGATTCTATACAGATAAATTCCTCCACTTGCTCGAATTAATAGGGCCCAATATGCATGTAGGGTTCTCCTCCATTGAAGGCTGTATTAATATAGATGATGTATGTATTAATGATGGATGTATATATATTGTTAAAATATTTTACTTTTTTAATAATTTAAACTTTGCTAATAGTTTTAATAACAATGAATTTGCATTCTAACAGACCCAATCCTGGTAGGGTCGTCAATGTTAAAATATTTAACTTTCTGACTTATTTTAACTCTAAAACAATAATGGATTTACATTCAAACAGACCCAATCCTGGCAAGGTCACCAATGTTAAAATATTTTACTTTTTTATGCTAATTTTAACTTTGAAACAATAATGATGGATTTCTTTAATTACAGATCAATTATTTGGCTATAACAAAATAATATAAAATACAAAGAGAAATTTATAGAAATAAAAAAATATAAAGTATTAATTTAAAAAATTAATAAAAATGAAATGACCAAAGAATTAATATATATAAAAACATAGGCTTTTGTAATTTTACAAAAAGAAATTTGGATTGGTTTAGTAATATGGAATATTCGAACATTAACAAAATAAAATCGTACATTTGTTAATTTTACAAATAAAACAATACAAAATATTAAATTTAAAGTTTCATATCATATTAAGTAAAGTTATTTTATACATCATTCAATGTTTTTGTACTTCTAATCTTCATTTCCTCGTTCAAATGACAATGTTTCACACACTATGATGACTATTTAAAACTGCTCTTTGACTCACTGACCTCTTAAAAGTCACTTTTACTTTTAAAGCTTTTATATTCACTTAATGCATATAAAAATAAACTTTGATGGATCTAACGATGTAGATTAGTTAGATAGTATATCATAGTATACTTCTTACTAAGTTCGAATAACTAAATTTTCATTATCTTGTCTATGTTTACAAATGGGATGAGTTTTTGTAAGAGAAGTACTCAATTTTATTTTTACTCGTAGGCTGTGGAAGTTCATATGTGACGAAACACCCTCTCTCGTTGGCTGTTCATCTTCAATAGATGCTAATGACTTTTTTGGCGCGCTTCTCCAAATTTAATGGTTTATTAACTAAGGTGACACAATTAAATATTTGGGTCGATATTCTTCTTTCCTTTATTTCTTCTCTATTTCTTTAGAATGTCCTCTTTTAATTTTTCATTCAAACAACATATATTTTCTAGTTAATGGAACAAATTTACTCCACAAAACCTTTTTTAATATATAAAAAACTCTACTTTCTGATTGCTCTAGTTTCATAGCTTGTTTGAATTTTTTACATGAATAGTAATTATATTTTTAAAATAAAATTGTCCTTAAATTATTTATTTTCTAAAAAATTACAGTAAGTAAATAATCGTGAATGTTTAATGTTTTATGGAAGAGCATATAAAATTAACTATGTACTATTCATATATTTAATCACAATAACTCACTCCATCTTCTCTCACTACGACCTAACTTTCCACAAGGGCTTACAAAGAGGTATTCTCACATCCCCTCTCAATTTTAAATCCCTAAATACAAATAAATCTAATATTTGAAATTGTACAAACAAATAAATAAATATATATTTGTTTCTGTGTCTGTGTGTGTGTGTGCGTACGTGCGTGTGTGTCTATGTGTCTGTCTGTCTGTCTGCCTGCCTGTCTGTCTGTCTGTGTGTGTGTGTGTGTGTGTGTGTGTGTGTGTGTGTCTGTCTGTCTGTCTGTCTGTCTGTCTGTCTGTCTGTGTGTCTCTGTGTCTGTGTGTCTGTCTGTGTGTCTGTCTGTCTGTCTGTCTGTGTGTGTGTCTGTCTGTCTGTCTGTATATGTGTCTATGTGTCTGTGTGTGTGTCTGTCTGTCTTTCTGTCTGTCTGTCTGTGTGTCTGTGTGTCTGTGTGTCTGTCTGTCTGTCTGTGTGTCTGTCTGTCTGTCTGTCTGTCTGTCTGTCTGTCTGTCTGTCTGTCTGTCTGTGTGTCTGTCTGTCTGTGTGTCTGTGTGTCTGTCTGTCTGTGTGTCTGTGTGTCTGTCTGTCTGTGTGTCTGTATGTCTGTCTGTCTGTCTGTCTGTCTGTCTGTGTGTCTGTGTCTGTGTGTGTGTCTGTGTCTGTGTGTGTGTCTGTGTGTGTGTGTCTGTATGTCTGTCTGTCTGTGTGTCTGATATCTGGTCGACTAGTTTGAGATAAATATAGTAGACTTCCTACTAATTCACGGTAGGGTACTTCAATCTGAAATCTCCAATTTTTCATTAATGTGCTCTGGACATGGTTTACCTTCTTGCATTTGAAACTTTTCTATAATTTTCTCATTAAGCCCACGCTGACTAATTTCTCCAGTACACTTTTTTTTCTGTGTCTGGGAAACAACCTAAATATTTTGCATTAAATTCATCTTTCAAACTTTGAACTGTTTCTTCAATTTTTTTCCAAAAAGTAAAATATCATCGATCCATTATATCAATAAGACACACATCAAAATTAGATCTCTTACAGCCTTTATGCATAGCAAAAGAAGAAAATCTTTCATTCCAACATGTAGATGCTTCTCTTAGTCCAAATAGTGCCCGATTTAATTTTACTACTCCACTTTCTTCGCCCACCCTTCTGGTCGGTAAATATAAACATCCTTTTCTAAGCCCCCATTTAGGAAAGCTGTAGGTACCTCCAATTGCCTAATTTCCCACCTTTCTTGCTGCAAAGATATACTAAGGGCAAGTCTAATAGTAGGCAATTTGGCCACTGGTGAATGAAGAAAGTCATTACCCTTTTCAGCCTGAAAACCTTTAGCCACTAGTCTCGCTTTCTTGATACCATTACTCTTAACTGTCAAAACCCACTTAGTATCGATACGCTTTATATTTGATGGGAAACTGTCAATTGGTGACCAAGTTTTAAAGTTATTATGTGCGTCCAACTCCTTTTGGAAAGCTTCGCTCCATCCTCTTGTAATTGCTTGTTCGAAAGTTTTTGGATTGTCTTCAGTTAATAGGCAAAATGCTGAATATAATTCAAAGTCCTTTAGGTAAGCTGGGCTTATTCTGTTCCTCTTCAATTTCTTACATATATCCATAAAATTCTTCATTACTTTCCGATGAGATTGGTTTCTCAATAGGATTGTCATTTTTTTCTTCAACCTCTTCTATACACGGAACAAAATTGTGTTGACTATCAGGTTCTGCATAAGTTGTTCGAATTTCATCAAAATTAACATCTCGAGAAATTATTATTTTGTTCATTTCGGAATCCCAAATACGGTAGCCAGCTCCAGTATATACCACCAATCCCTCTTCTGAAAAACATGCCTCTTCCTCGTATTGGTAAATAATTCTCTCCTCTCGACAAAAAATTGTCCAGTTCTTTATTTTTGGAACATAATTCTTTTAAATGTTGAGTGCTCCCACATCCAGAACATCACCTTACTCTGGCTCCAAAAGAAAACTCGTCCGCATTAGATGTATCCAAATTAGAATTTTTAAATTTTAGTTCTGCATCCAGTAGTTTACTCTTTGCGAAATTAACTTTTGTTCAGAATTCTCCAATACTGTTATTATTGTTTCAAAAAAGGACGGCAAAGAGAGAAGTAAATGACAAACCTTCTCATCCTCAATCAATTTTGATTCTGTTACCTCTAGATCCGCAACAATTTCATCAAATTTATTCAAATGTTCCTGAAGTTTTTCTCCACATTTTAACAATTAATTAATGACGTAAAAATAACCTATACATTACACTTTTTCTTTCAAAGAGATTTTATAAATTTTCATCATTTCATGAGCTGTCTTTGCATTCTTGACATATTCGTTGTGTTTGTCTGAGATACAAGCTATGATGGTTGATCTAGCCTTATCGTCCCTCGCCATAGCTTCCTTATCTTCTTTAGAAATACTTTCTTTATCAACTGGACACCTACAAAGTAGACATTGCTGCTGTTCAGGAGATCAGATGGACATGGCATGCTTAATAAAAATAACTACACGGTCTACTACATGCGATGAACGCAACCACAATTTTTAGACTAGACTTATAGTAATTAAGAAGAAGTCACAACTTGCATTAGATTTTAAGCCTATCAATCCTAGAATTTGCTGCATACATCTTAAACAGATATTTCGAAACTATAGAATAATTAGCATACACACTCTAACTGAAGTCTGAAGAAGACGACAAATTTTATAGCACATTATTGCATTCTTTTGATCAGCTTCCAAGAGCTGATTTGAATATTATGATTGGTGATTTTAATGTTTAAGTAGTAAATGAGTCTACATTCCAGCCAACTATTGATAAGTATAGGATCCACGATGTGACAAATGACAATGGCGGCTTGAGAATGATTTACTTTGTTGCTTCTAGAGACTTGGTAGTTGGAAGCACCCTGTTCCCTCATAAGAAGATACATATGGCTAATTGGAGATCAAATGATGGTTTTACAACAAATCAAATAGACCACATTCTGATGAGTGCAAGATTTATTTCTAGCTTGATGAATGTTAGGGTCCACAGAGGAGCTAATATGGACTCAGACCATCATCTCCTGATATCGAGAATTTTTATTGCCTGTATACAGAGAAGTACGCCACCAGTAAAGTATCAGAATATAAGAATCAAAGAGCAGTTTGTTAATTACATTGATAAAAAAAATAAGATAATCTGATCAGTCTGCTGACATAAACCAGATATGGACAATATGCATAGAAACAATAGCTGGGGCTGCAAATGAAATCCTAGGATTCAAGGAGAGAAAAAACAGACGAACCGTGGTTTGATAGAGATAAAAAAAAAACTAAAAAAGCAAAAAAAAAATAAATAAATAAAATAAAATAGAGTACTTCGTAGTAAGATAGAGATAAAAAAACATACCAAAAAAGCAAAAAAAAAAATAAATAAATAAAATAGAGTACTTCTCCTTTGATAAAAACTCATTCTATTTGACAAGATAATACTAATTTAGTTATTCGAACTCATTAGAAGTATACTATGATATAAACTATTAACGCTTTTTGTTAATAAAAGTTTATTTTTCAAGTTTTCACTGTTATGAATTCATTAATTCACAGAGTGCATAAATATAATACAGTCGCCTTAATTTGTGTATGAAATTATTATTTTCATTGGTGTCTAGAGAGCTTGTTAGCACATCAATTCTAATAATTTATCTAATCTATATGAGATAGAGAACATTATTATATAAATACTCTGAATGAGGATAAATTGTAAAATTTACTAATATAAAAGTTCGGAAACACCGTTATCTAATATTTTCAGGATTCACTGCTCTCTGCGAGAAATATGCAACTTTTGGCCATTCAGGGGCTTATCATTTAACTGTTACATTGAACAATTATATTGGAAAGATGGTTAGTTTAATTTATTCTCATGGTGGAGATCTTATAAAATTTGCAGGTGAGTTGAAAATTAGAAAAATATTGTTTCAAACATAAACATAAACGACTTAAATATTTATCTATTACCAGGAGATGCATTTTTGGCTGTTTGGGAATTTAATTATTCCGAAGAGATATTTGTTGGTATGCATAAGATTCTTAGGTGTGCCATGGAAATTCAAAATTCTTTGGGTCACTATCAAACAACTGTGGGAATTCTCTTGAGAGGTATTTTAATTTATTTTTTATTTTTAACAACTTGTAAGTAATATAGTGGTGAATTAATAAAATTTAATCTATATAGCATTTTCAGAAGATCTGTAAAAATAAAAGATATCTAGGAGATGATGGTCAAGGGTAGGGTCAGAAATAATACACACAGTAATAAAATTATATTGAAATAGTATATTTTATTACTGTGTTTTATTGATTCTACTGTGACTCGTTGATTCTATGTGTTTTAAATGGTCAGTGATATCTCTACTAACTGGTATTAAAAAAACAACAACTATATTTTGTCTAAGATAACGATAATTCAGTAACTGTAGGAGTTACTGATATTTTCTTTTTCATATTTATGTTGGTCTACTAAAATTATATCAGTAAAAAGAAATATTAACAAATTCTTTTATTATATAATATGCATGTTTTGGCCTTCTAAAGATTTTTAGTTTTTTAAAATATAATAAATTCTAATCATTTAAAAAAAATCTATTTCTGTTACTTTTATGTCTATTTGTGTGCTAATTACTACCTACTTAATTTAATAATTTAAATTGTTTCACTTGGAACTGCTATCCTTGAGAGCCTATGACTAGGAGGCAAGAGGTGCCTGATTCTGAACCTCGAGATTGAGAATTGACCTCTTGAGAGACTGCGTGATCAGTTCCAACCGCCTTGTTTGTAACCTGACTAATGCCACCTTTTGAATATAAGCCAGAATGATCAAGCCTTTGTTCCCATCCTTTCATAATTCTTCAGTTTTCAGTCAAGAGAAAATTTAGTGGCCAAGCCAGATTGTGCCTTAGCCAGAATCCTTTTGTCTGCTTTAAAATATAAAAAACTGGCATTTTCAAGTACGATATCAGAAAGGACTTCATTTACAAAAAATCATTTTTTGCGAAGTGATGGATTCACTCAATATCAATGCAGATGTAAAGTTAAAGATGTAAAGGTATTTCGCCCTTGGTTTAAGGAATAATTAACGAGTGACTCCAGCTATAGATCTCTTATCAGGTTTTGTTATTAGAGAATGATCCCTTCAATGATACTCATCAGTGTCACTAACTCATTATATATTAGCATTCATTATAAAAATGCCATGTCAAAGTTCTATGTTTCTTTAATCTTCATTGGGTAATTTATTTTCTGCTTAAAAATAAAAGTAATTTAATTGCTCAGTAGTAGTTGTGCAGACAACATATTTGATTTATTTACTTTTAATTCCCACAAAGACGTTTTATTCTTCCAAGCCAGTGCTAGAAATTTTATTTATTTCCTACTTAAAAATAATTTCTAATTTTTTTTTTTTTTTTACAGTGAAGCTATCAATATCATTGGGATCATTTCTCTTTGCTACGATCGGATCGAAGCAGAATGCAAGCTATATACTTTATGGTTTGCCTATCTTAGAAGTAAAATATGGTGAAAAACTTTGTTCGTCTGGTGACACTGTTTTGTCTCCATCAGCATGGTCTATTTTAGACCCAATGAACTATGTTTATGAAGTAGTAAAATTAGGTTATGTTAAGGTATGTCAATGTATATTTTTTCTATAGAAACAAAGTATTATCTCCTTAAAAAATTTCAGATTTATTAGTTTGCCTGTTCGATTATATAAAACAATAAATAATTAACTCTCAACTTTTGTGGTTTAGAGACCATAAGGATTTATCAAGGGTCTGCATTTGCCTCTACATTTTCCTCCATTGAGGAAGATTCACATTCCTATGTGAGGGTGTAGAGAGCCTAGATGACGGTATTTTTTATTTGAATCCAAATAAGTATTTTCAAAAGGTTTGAATTTATTGATTGCCATACTCTACTGGCCAATGATCTGCCATTCATTTTATCATTAGTCCTATTCCTGGATTCAAGATTGTGTATAAAGTAAGACTTTATTAAGTAGGCCAGAAATAAGATGAAGTTAAAATATATGGAAATGATCAAAGTGGGTTTTAAAGAGGATGCAAGAAATGAGGTTAGTTAATATATTTTGGAATGATCTAGGTGGTTATGTAGAGTGGGACAAAATGTTATTAGCAGCATAATGTATAACCATATTTGTCATCAATTTAATACAATTTATAATGATCTATGCTAGTATCTAAAGTAGCATTACTATTTAGAATGCTAGAACAAGTATCATTGAATCCATAAATTTTTGGTGGAGTAAATTTTAACCTCTGTTTTCTTTAGATATTTAAATGCTCTTTTAAATTCTTTAGTTACTCAAATATTTTCCTTTTGAGTCCATTAATAAGTCATCTGCATATGCCAGGGTTCTAATCTCCACTGCTTGAAGAACCCAATGTCTCATGAAGTATTTTCTCATTACTTAGCACTGTTTAGAGCATGATTCATGTTTTCCTGGTAGAATTTATTAGATTGAATTTAGTTGAGATGGATAATAGAGTGAGAAAACAGGGATTAGGGAATCAACTGACTTCAAATTAAACATACTCTATATTTAAGAAATAAAAAAAGATTGATTACAACAAATTGAATGATCTATTAAGTTACTGGAACGTAAATTATTACTTATTAATTATTATTAATTATTAATTCTTATGATTTAAGAAGAAAAAACTAAATATATACAAACAGCTAAATTAAAAATTATCGAAGAGCTCTTTCTATTATTTCAATTCTTTACCCTTTATGACATTTAATCTTAATTCAATAATAAACTTGGCTAGTGTATCATTGTAAAAAGGATAGGCAACCTTAAATATCCTTCTGGAAGGAACATAGATTCTAGATATGTTTCATGTGTATGTATCGTGATCAAAATAAAAACATCTAATTCCTATTAAGTATATTTATGTATAAATATTTATGAACCATTCTTGTACTAACCTAAATTTCCTCATTTTCAGGTAAGGGAGATATTATATGATCCCATGAAGTTTCGACTACCTGCAAGACAATCAAAAAGTTAGGATCTTTATTTTTGTAACAAAACTTTATTAACAGATCTTTATTTTGTGTAATTGAAAACATGACAAAATATAATTCTAGGAGTTGGTTGTAGGATGCGGTAAAAGAAAAAAATGTACTTATAAATTAAACTTATTTTTAATGTGTTCCAACATTTCAACCTAAGTTATAGACCTTAAAAAAAACTAGAAATAAAAATACAGGAAAATTATCTTAGTCTGAAACGTCAGCATACATTAAAAATAAGTTTACACTTACTTGTGTTTTCTTCTCTGACCGCACAACCAACTTCTCCTTGAATTATATCTACAGTCAAGATTATCTCCACCTTCTGACCAAATATTATGTATACTTAATGTATCAACACATGTGAAATACTATATATGTAAATATTTCTCTGAAAACCAAGTATATGAGCAAAAAAGTGGTAATAATGCAGCAGCCAGTATTATACCCAATTGTTTTTTTTTTTTTTTTATATATATTTTTAATATACAAGTGACCCTCCTGTAACCAAATCCTATTTGGTCAATTGATCTTTTATTACCCTCAGTAAATTTTTTCTAGTATATCAACAAAGATTTTTTTACCTTCTTGTACGCAGTAAAGGAAGTATTGTAATACCGAAAATTTTTGATTTTCAGATTTCAACGGAAATATCCATTTTGACAAGTTATGTCATAACTCAGAAACGGTTTGCCATAAAAAGTTAAGATTTTGTATTTATGATTATTGTAAAATCTAGTTGTGAACCTCCCTTTTTGGTCACTGCATCATTACCGGAAGTGGTACTTTACTTCAAAGTCATTATTGATTTTCATCAAAAATTATATTAAAATAAACTTCTCAAATTTGGTATATAAGACTTACATATTAATATAAACAACATAATAAATTTTGGTTAAAATTGGCAAACCGGAAGTGGTACTACTTTACTTGAATGTCATGTTAGACTTTCATCAAAAATTATATTGATTGCCAAAGTAAATGCTTCTAAGGTTTGTGCCTTTGAGACAGCGTCAGAAAATATTTTTGAGTTATCCAACAGAAGTTGATGACTTACGTCTTGGTTAGAGAGACCTCTGATAAACTGGGAGTATAAAAAAGATCTGCTACTGACTTCTCACATTCACATTTAAAGCTGCATGCAGGAATGAATTTTCATAATTGGGTGATGAAATCTTGGATAGATTGGTTTGGTGCTTGTTTTTGTGACAGAAATTTGTGTCTTTCAACTAAAATATTTTTTTTCTCGGTCAGTTGATTGTCAAGAGTTTTAATGATTTCATTAAATGTTAATGTATTGAGTTATTTTGGTGCTACTGGTAGCTTCAGTAACTCGAATATATTCAATAGCAATATTCAGGGCCAATGCTATTTTAACAGAATTGTTTTTGCTGAGGCCTTGTCTGACGCTAAGCCTTTAGGGTAAGAAAGTTGCCAAACCTTTCTTTGTTTTGTTGAAAGGTTTCCTTTTTTTTTTTATCAAAAGCATCAAATTTACTTACATACTTTGTTACATACGTTATTTACTTAGTCATACTTATGTTGAACGGGTGCTGAAGTTAGGTTTTGATTCATTGTTACAAATTGTTGAAGCATACTTAATCATTAATAATCATTGCTACAATCGAGACACATTAATCACATTGTTCGAGACACATTAAACTATTGTTTTTTAAGATATTACTTAAAAACCTGATTTATTTTCAGAAAATAGGATTCCATTACTTTTAAAACCGTGGAAACTTAAAGAAAAATACTTTGAAATTCTCAAGGAAGAAATGAATCGTCGTGGGTCAAGTAAGCAGAAATTTATTTATTAATTACAAGGATTATTATGGTATTCTATAATTGGATGTATGTTCCTTATGATGTATCTGATTCAGCTATACAATGGGGGCTTATATTTGCTTTCCATGTTAAATCATCAAATGAAAAATAAATTTTGAGCCTGTATATCTTAGATTTACATGATTTTTTGTGTATTAGTTATACCAACTAAATACATTACAAATCTATTTTTTTATGAGTAGTTATTTTTAATATACATTTTTAAATACAATGGAAATATCTGAATTTCAATGAAATATTTTTTAGATAATCTGAAGGACATTATCTGCTAAAATGTTGAATAATTGATAAAAGATACTATTGCTTTTATCTTTCTAGATCTTTTATATATTCTGCACTGTAATGGGTTAGTGCTATAAGTGAATTGAACAAACTAAACTAGCAGATAAATTAACAAGCTGAGATAGGGTCATTGAAACCCCAGAAATAAACACACAGCCTTAGATCTGTCATCTTATAGGAAGAATGATTTCTCTGCAAGTTTGTACAATGCTTGAATGAAACATGCCAAATTCAGTAGTATTCTCCCAAAAGCAATTGTGTCTTTTGCCAATTCATGCTGAAAATGTCAAATTTCGAGCTTGAAAAAAGAGCATTTACTAAAGGTTTAGTTTATAATTTCATTTTGAAAAAAATTACTGCTTATAATGGACATGGTCCATCTAAACATTGGCTTAAATACTTCAAAAACAGTGATTGATTCAAGTGAAAGACAATATCCGGGTCAACCAATAATGTTTAAAAACCAACAATTGCAAGCATTATTGGATTAAGATACATATATGCATCAAACCCAACTTATAAAAAGACTAAACGGAATCAGCAAACAATATACAATTGCAGTGGAAAAAATCTAAAGGAAGAGAAAAAAGTGAAAAAGTCATATGTGAAATGTTCCATTAATATTAATGGAAAAAATTTTTTTTTGCACAGAATTATAACTGTTAATGAAATATAGATTTATTTTGAGAATCCCAAGTGCCGAAAATCATGGTTTGGCTCAAGCATATCATCTACATTGACTGCAAGGCCCAATAATCAAACTGTGTGTATGTGCGCAGGAACATGGTTATATAACATAATATCTTATAATATAATTAAATAATTATATAATTAATGAATGAATTAAATAATTCATTGTTGTTACAGTGAGACCTATTATTTTGAAGTCAGAGCTAAAAGAACATGCGGATGTTCTGAGGCGCTTTGTTATAACCCCAGTAGTGCATCAGGTATTGTTGGTCATGAAAAATTATGAATATATTAAATAATAATCATGCATATCATTCTTGATACTAATATTTTAAATACAACAATAATAGAAGTACAATAATAAATCCATAATCATTAGTCTTGGGAAAACCGTCATATATTTTATTTCTTAAATATATTTGTTAACAAACAGCTTAAAAATGAAATACAGTTTTTCATAATAAAAAAAAAGTTACAGAATTATCTATATTTTGGTAATGAATAAAATGTATTATTTTTTTACATTAGGCTGGTGTATTAGAAATATTAAGTTAATGGAAAACTATCATTTCATTCATTTGATAGGCTTGAAGCAATATTTGATTTATCAATAACCTTACTTCTCAGTTTTCTCTGAAAACAAAAACATTCTCCACATCAATTAGCAATGTGTTATCAATTAGCAAAGCTGCTTTAATGTTTAATGAATTTTACCGATATTAATAATATTGGTTATCAGTTGATGTCCGCATGATGGAATAGAAGGATCAGTCTAATTAGGGATTGATAAAATATTTGCCACTTCTATAATTTTGGTTCGGAGATAGAATCAAATTTTGAATTGTAGAGTCTTGAGTCATTGGGTGGTGTAAATGCTTATAGCTTGGATCACTTCATAATCATAGAACTGGCAAATAATTTATCAATCCCTAATATTGGTTATAATTTTTTTTGGTTATATCATCATTTTTTATTGAAAATCAGGCCTTGGGTCATAACATAATTTGCTAATATGAGAATATTTATTGTGTCTGCTTGTTTTTAAGACATCCGATCACTGTTTAAATCAATTATTAATATTTTTTAAATTTTGTACTATTTATATGTTTTTATGGATGAGATCCATAAAATATGTAAGAGGAGAACATCACCAACTCTAATTGGTCGATGGAATATGCATCCTGTCGTCGTCCAGAGCCTTCTCTAAGCTGATGACATCGTTCTTCTTGCGGACTCTAAGTAGAAGCTGCAGAAAGCCCTTGTGGAATGGAAAGAGGAGCTCCAACGTAAGGGAATGGCAATAAATATTGCCAAAAGCAAAGTGTTTGTCATATTTAGACATGAACAGGAAGATTTGCGTTTATTATGCAATGGTGAGGCTCTCGAAGTGGTGGACCATTTACCCTACTTAGGAACAATCATTAGCAGGTCTGGTGAAGTAGATGAAGAAGTAGGCAATAGAATCAATAAAGCAAATCAGATATATTACCTGATCTGTAATAGCATAGTTGGCCACTGAAATGTGGGGAAAGCAACGAAACTTCATATATTCAAAGCAGTATACCTCCCAACACTTACATATGGGAGTGAAAGTTGGGTCATGCTTGACAAGCACATCAGCCGGACAACAGAAGCTGAAATGAAATACCTTCACAGAGTGGTCGGTAAAACAAGGAGGGACCGAGTGCGGAATATAAACATACGGGATCAGCTGCAGGTGGCAGAACTGAAGACCTCGATTGAAAAAAGACAGCTGAAGTGGTTCGGCAATGCCTGTCGCATGGACAAAAATGGCTTCCTAGAAAGGTTATGGAAGCCCGCCCGATTGGCAGAAGACCCAGTGGTCGCCCGAGAATCCTCCATGAGGATTATATCCAAAGAATAGGAGATAAAAGAGGAAAAATCCTGGCTGAAATGAATAGGAGTTGTCAGAACCGGGAATTAGTGGCTTCGATGGATTGAGGTTCCTCTACGCAGAATGGCACAAGAGAGATAGCGAAAGAAAAAAAAAAATTGTAGGAATTTTTCTAATTTAGTTGCAAATTTTAGCAATTATTCTTTCAAAATGATAACTTTTATTTTCCAAATTTAGTTAACATTTCGCGGCATTGATCCCCATCTTCAGAACTTAAATTGATTTATTTACAAGGATATATAATTATTCCTCATCTCACAGTATTAAATTTCAATTAAAACTATTTTAATTTACAATTTTTCAATTTTTGTTAAAAACTGTAGTGATGACAAAAGAGTGCTACAGTTTTTAACAAAAATTGTAAATTAAAATTAAAAATTGTAAATTAAAAAATTGTAAATATGGTGACATGAGGAATAATTATATATACTTGTAAATAAATCAATTTAAGTTCTAAAGATGGAGATCAATACTCGAAACGTTAACTAATAGTTGAATAAAATTTTGGTTCATTGTAATGATTGTTGTATGGTCTTTCCTTGTCTGGTGGAAATCTGGTGGTCATGACAGTTCCTCAGATTTTGATGAAATTTGTTGCAATTGATTCCATTAATGTCCTGATAACACCTACAAAATTATTTTGCCCTATCATTTATAGTTTTCGTTAAATTATTTTTTTTGTTTTTTTGATTTGGCTCTATCCGAAATCGCACCCTTAATGTGCACTTGGAACTTTAAAATATTTTTCTTGAAAACCATTCAAGATATCATCATGAAAGTTTGTAGGAAGTTTTTGTGTTATACCTAAAATCAGAGAAAAGTTCTCTTATTAACATATCTCAATCTCTTAGAAAACTAAAAATGTTTGGTTGACATCCGCACGATGTTACAGAAGGATCAATCTAATTAGGGATTGATAAATTATTTGCCACTTCTAAAATTTTGTTTTTATTGAAAACTAGTTTCAAATGTTATACATTCATCTTCAGTTCTAAAAACACACAAAAATTCAAAAATAAGCAATTCAAAATACAGTTTGGTATTATTATACATATTAAATTAGATGTAATATAAATCAGAATTATAAAACATTTATGAATTATGAATTTAATTAAGACAAGAAGTCAAATACATGTTGGTTCTCACCAAGGTTATATCAAACAGAAAAGTTTGTATTGATTTGTTCTGAACTAGCGATGGAAGAAAGATGGGGTGTTTAATAGGTAAACGGTTTAGGGGTCGGGGTGAATAAGCAATTACGGTGAGTAATTGTTTTTTCTGTTATAGATCGGAATAAATTTAAGATTGGACTATTGGAAATATTTATTTGGTCATCTAAGCAAAAATCTTTTTGAAGGATTTTATTATTTCAAGTTCTTCATATATATTTAAATTGAATATATTTTGTTTAACCTAAGATTCGTCATCTTTTGAATTTTAAAAGATATCGTTCTGTTGTGCTCAGTAACTAAACATGTAAAAAAAACACTTAGTGTTTCGTTTTATATACCAGTTTTCTAAATAATTATATTTAAATATTTGTAGTTTTTTAGGGGATTGATACAGGTTATTAAGAGCATGTTTCACTGCTTTTACAAACTAATCACAAAATAATCATTTCTTACTAAACTTCCTCTGATAAGTTTGTTTACATCCATCTTTAAATATCTATCTGGCTGGAAATTATGATGGTAACTGGTATTTTGGGCTTGTAAAATCTATCTTCAGTGAAGAAAAAGGTGCAGAAATTCTTTTTCTTTTTGTCCTGAAGTTTAGAGAACCTTTTGATTTTTGATTAGCCAGGAGAAATAGGATAAGCATGTTTTGGGCGCTCCTAAGTATAAATAGCAGCTTCTATGTGATGCGAAGGCAAGGACATTGTACAAATGGAGGTTGGTGAGAAGGTGGATCATTCCTATGGGCACTACACCGAAGGAGAAGTATGGGCATTTGAGGGAATGTGTCCACTATGCAACATAGGAGGCTCTTGGTGAGGAGGAGGAGCAGCACCGCCGGAGTTGTGGACACAGGAAGCAGCCCAGGTGGTAAGAGAAAAGAAGTTGGCCTATAGAAAGTATCTATTCCCCAGGAGAGATGACTGAGTGACATACAGAGCCCTAAGCCGGAAGGTAAAAGAGTAGATGGCGAAGGCCAAGTATGCTTCCTGGGAAAGATGTTGTCAGCGAATCAACTGTTCTTTGGGGTTCAATTGAATCTGGGAAACCTGCTGCATTCTGAAAAGGATGCGGGCTCCATGAAAGGGAAGTGTGTTGTCCACCATCAAGGAAAAGGGAGTGGGAAAACCACTACAAGGTCCTTCTGAGTGAAGATATATCACACTTTTGCATACCAGGAAGATGTCACAGAGTTTGAAACCTTGTTCTCAAGTGAGATGATATTCCGGATGACTTGAGGACTGGATACATATTATCAATATACAAGAAGGGCAACAGGAAAATTTGCCGGAATTATCGAGGAATCTGCTCAAATTTCCAAAAATCAAAGTTTCGTTCAAGACATTTTTTTAGCTGCTCCATAAATGTCTGGTTTGGTTTTTATGATGTCTTATTTTTCTTTTAGAGAAATTAAAATAATAGGCAAATTCATCTTCAATAATACAGACATCAATTTCATTTTTGTAAATTATCTTATTATCTTTAACTTATTCATCGTAATATTTTTTCTTGCTTTGATAAATTCAAATCAGAAAATATTGTAAAAAGTTCAACAATTACTTTCTTCATAAACCTGAGTTCTTCGAGATAGTTCTTCCTTGTTATTTATCGCATTTAACATAAAATGAATTGACTATCAAATTTTATCTTATTGTATCTGAATTCTTGTTTTTGTTCATCAAAAAACATTTTTCTCTTTTGTTGTCTGTGAGTTTTCCATCTTCTACATTAACTGATAGCCCTGCAAAATCAGTCACCTCTTTTAACATTTAAAACTACAAATTTTCAACATTTCATATCTATAAAATTTGTTAACATTTTCTAAAGACTTCACTAGGCTAGATTCTTTCCATAGTTCAAACTCCACTGTTTTCTGTGATTTACTAGTAGCATTTATTCTTTGTTAATACTATTTCAAATCACTGCCATTAGACGGTTTGATATTTATCCATTTTCTTTAGAAGTTAAGCCTCATTTATAAAGGTGTCCATGTTTTATAAATAACACAGCATCTGCTCTTGCTAATCAGCTTGTATTAAAAACTGTTTTCACTGGATATTGCTAATTTCTGGTTAAATTTTCCAGCGATGGGTTGTTGCATAAAAAAAAAGGAATAAATCCTGCATAAACATAAAATATTGAATTGCAGTCCTTTTTCTACAGCGAGTTTTAAGGAATGATTAGCAACTGGAATTATAACCTCACTTGGGCTATGTATTTTAGTCTTGCTTGTAAACCTGAGTACTTCCCTTTCGTATTAGGATTATTAAATGAAAATCCTGGACAGTTGTTTTTTATCTACTTCTAATTTTATTAAAGTTTGCAAAACATCTTGTTCTAAATATGAAGACATGTGTTTTTCTATGGGAATGAATTCTACTAATTTTTCCATTGTGTTACCAAAGGATGAAACATATATATTTACAAAAGTTAATTGATCAACATACAAAACATCAGAAGTGGAGTTAAAAATTACACTATAATAAGTAGCAGATTTGATTTCTTCAATTATTTCCCCCCTTGATAACTTTCAAATTTGTGACAAATAATATGAGATAAATAGTTTACAATTCCTTGTCTTTGGTTGCCATAGTTTTGTAGATGTAACTTAAAAACTCATTCGCTTACGTTTTCCAAGCCGGTTAAATAATTACCTTTGCTATTCGATCTTTGTCTTAATTGTAACTCCTAAATCCAAATCATAAGTGACTCAATAATTTTATTAGGAAGAAGATGGTGGCGGTCAAGAATTTTTATTTTTTATTATTTAGTTATTGAAATTTATAACTGTATTACATAATAAACAAGTAAATGCGAATTTGAAGTACAAGACATGAGAATTACTTGTGAAGGAACCACCCATTGGTAGCACTTCAATGTCTATTTTAAGTTAGAAGGTCCCGTGGCCATCTTCTTTTCAGAGGCCTCAGAGGATTATCAGGAATACATGGGGATGAAAGGCTATGAACAAGAGGATTGGTATGGGTAAGGAGTTTGGAATTAAAGGAGGTATATCTATTTCGGGCTAAATCTGCAACAAATGAGATATTGAGATCTTTGTGGATAATTTTATTTGTGACAAAATAAGGAGCATTAAGGATTTTTCGAAGGATTGGATGTGGGAGGAATTTGATGGTTTAGTGGTACCCCAAAGCTCTATCCCGTATGTCCAAATAGGCCTGATAATGGTGATGTAAATGAACTTTTTGTAAAAAATCGGTAATTTGGAGCGTTTGTCAAGTAAGTGTTGTAGTAATCGGAATCTTCGAGCAGTTTCTTGTCGTTTCAGTCTTGTGTGAGGGTTCCATGTAAGGCGTTTATCAAGATGGAGTCCTAGGTAGCGGATCTGTTCGACAGGGATAAATGGTATATTATTAAAGGATACTGTAGGGCAGGATGTAGTGGGTTTACGACGTAGGGTAAAGGTGATTTGATGGGATTTGTTGGGATTTATTTTAATTCTCCAGTTTTGACACCATTCTTCAATGGCTGTGATGTGTGACTGCAGGGTTTGAGATGCGGCAAATGGGTCATTGTTCACAGATAACACACATGTGTCATCAGCGTAAGTAGTGAGGATGGTGCTAGGATGGGTTGGGATATCAGCTGTATACACCGTGTAAAGGATGGGACTAAGGATACTACCTTGAGGTACACCGGCGGACTGAGAGAATAGTGATGAGTAGGCAAGATTATGGTTTACTTTGAAGGTTCTATCGGTGAGGTAGGAACGGATTAATAGAAAATATGTCAGGAGAAGGAATTGACGGAGTTTGTAAAGCAGTCCCGGGTGCCAGACTCGGTCAAAAGCTTGTTTTACATCGAGAAAGACTCCCGTGCAGTACATTCCGCGCTCCAATGTGGAGGATATCACATCCACCACATGATGACACTGCTGAATAGTAGAATGGGATGTTCGAAATCCAAACTGATGATCAGGAATCACTTGATTTAATTCTAGGATTGGGTACAGTCTCTTTAATTCGAGTTTTTTTAGGATTTTGCCTATAGTGGGCAAGAGGGAAATAGGACGATAGAAGGATGGATATTCAGATAGTTTTTTTGGTTTTGGTATCATTTCTATAATAGACAGTTTCCAAGGATCAGGGAAATAGGTGGATCTGAGTGATGCATTGTATATATAGGCTAGGAATAGGACAGTTTTTCGAGGGAGTTGTTTTAGGATGTGCGATGAGAGTGATGAGATCATGGCCAGGAGCTTTTTTGAAAGGCAATTTCTGAATGATGTTAGTTATTTTGGAAGGATGAAACGCTTTAGGAGGAAGGGACATCTGAAGTGGAATAGTTAGTTCTGCCTCAACATGCTCAAGATGGGCTGAGTTAAAGGTATCAGGATGAGGATTAAAAGTTTTGAAAAGGTGTTCACCGAATATTTGGGATTTTTCCTCATCTGATCTAGACCAGGTCTGAGATTCAGTGAGAAGCGGATGATTAAAGGTTTTGAATTTTAATAGCTTTGCTGTAGTTATCCATAATGATTTATCGTTAGTAGTTAGGTTCTCTGTAATTTTCTGGAAATTTTGAATTTTGTATTTTCTGATTTCTACTTTTAATTTGTTGGCCAGTTTTGTATAATGAATTTTGTCTGATGGATATCTTGTTCTATGCCACCTCGCTCTTGCTCAGTGTTTTTCAGTGAATAAAATGCGAATATGATGTGGCAAGTTGGCTTCATGGATATTTCTAATTTACATTTCTAATTTTGTGGTGTGACGTGTTGCTGTAGATAGTGGTGCCTATTGCACTTGTGAATTCCTCAATAGCAGAATCAATCTGTTGTTTAGTTTTTAACGGAATTTTTAAGTCCAGTTTGTTTTCTAGATCGTACCGAAAATTGTTCCAGTTTACTTGTCCTTTAATCAGAGAAGGAGGGGAGGGTTTCGGAACAGGATTTGAATGCAAGAAAAGCAGAACCGGACTATGATCTGAGGATAGGTTATCTATGGATTTTATTGTAGATTGGAAGTAGGGTATCTGGGAAGTAATGAATATATCAAGGATATCAGGATGTTTTTTAAGGGATGGTGACCAATAAGTAGGGTTCATGGGAGAGAGGATGGAATAACTATTGGAAGTTGTGATACGAGAAGGAATTCTGCCACGAGTATTGGAAGTTCGACATCCCCATCCTTGGTCTTTGGCGTTGTAATCCCCTCCAGCAACGAAACACGGACCAAGGGATCGGAATAAGGAATCAAGGTGGTTACAGAAAAGGGAATTCCCAGGAGGGCAGTATACAGCTGAGAATGTAATGTTTAAAGGGCGGGAGGATAAGGTTATTGAGGTTGATTGAATGGTGTCAGTTGGAGTGGAAGGAATTAGGGAGTGAGGTAGGGATTTGTGAATAAGGATGCCAGAACCTGCGTGGGATGTGTTATCTGGATGATCTGATCTGTATGTAATGTAGTCTCGTATGTAAAAGAAAGAACTCGTCGTGAAATGAGTTTCAGTAACTAGGGCAATGTCAATGAAATTTTCGTGGAGGAATATGTCAAGTTCGTCTCTGTGATTCTGCAGGCCATTTGCATTCCACAAAAGGATAGTTAGGGTATTTTTGCTCATCGTGAGATATTGAGCGGGATTTCAGTTAGGACTCTTGTAAGTAGTGTGATCAGAGGTCTTATCGTATCTTGAAAATCACGAAGGAAGGATGAAAGGATTGATGTTATATCGGAAGGATTTTGGCTAGGACAGGAATAGCAGGAAGAGTCGTGAGGTGGAGGGTTATTCTGCCCTGGTGGAGGTTGAACCCTTGTGTGGGATCGTTGTGTGGATTCCACATTTAATGGGGCTTCTTGTGAAGGATAGGGCAACTGGGATAGTTCAGGATGTTTGGGATAGTAAGGTGGTTGGAATCTGTGGCGATAACTTCACACTTAGGGATGCACTTTTGGAAGAAATTTCATTTCTAGGTATTTTAGGCTGAGTATGGGAGGTCTGAGGTTGAGGATATGAAGACTGCGACTGAGAATGGGAGGGCGGTCAAGAATAAAATAAAATAGTTATAACTATTTATTTAATGGCAACATTTGACCCACATTGTAGGTCTTCATCAGGATCCAGAGGCTATGAAGGACAAGATAAAACTGAATTATTCAGTCTTATCAATCATTTTATTGTTAATACAATTCTTTTCAGCACTGCTCTCCAATAACATTTTAATGTTACTCTATATCCTCTATACCCCCTCTCACAGAACCAAAACTTTCGAATGTTCTTTTCTTGCCCGCTCCACTATCTGGATTCTAATATCCGCCATGCTTCTTCTCTATCCTCATTCAAATTCCACCTTTTCAAACATCTCCTCACTTCCCAAAAAGATGCTATATGAGCAAGAAATTTTAATTTAAGGTAAACTATTTGATCAAAAGTTCATGATGTTAAAGTGGAAATTTATTTATAATTTTTATTTTCTCTCCTTTATACTTTTTTATTTATTTTGTTTTGTTCAATACATGTACATTTTTGTTAGGAGGAGAATTAATTTTTTGTTTATTTGTTTTTATTATTATTGATGTAAAAACTTATGTACTTTTATTGTAGTTTTTTGGCCAGATGTGGTTTACTTTTTATTTATTCATTTTTGTTATTCTGAAGGGGCCTAGTCCCAGAATAATGCAAGTTTTCTAACTATCTAATAGTGATGTTTCCTCACTTTTTTTGTGTTTTGCACTACCTAGACCTTTCTAAAATTCTTATGTCCCCTGCTTAACATATAGTTAAGTTAAGATATTTTAAAACCTAGGGGCCCTTTGCCCTAAGCAGTCGCTTAGTCAGCTTACTGCTTAATCCGCCCCTGCGTAGATAAAACATTTATTTGTATATGTTTATTTATTTATTTGTATATAGTAATTATTTATTGTTATATAGTAATATTTTTTATTAATGTTACTATTCTAAGAAATATATGTGAAAAGTTTATTGTCATTCATATGATTGATGGGAAGCTTTTCATTTCTGAATTTTAGATTCAAAAAGGTTCTTCTGTAGAGTATTTGATTGAGATGAGACAAGTGACGATACTGTTTCTTAACATTGTACCCGAAGATTTAGCTGCCACAAAAATAACACTGCTAGCGAATGAGGTTCATAGGACCGTTACCAAGTAAGTGAAGCTTTTACTGAATGATATTTTCTATTTTTATGTTACATATGAAGAAGGTATTTTTTTTTTACTTCAAATTTGTTTTTAGTAAAGAACAGAACTAAACCTGATTTCAATTATTTTCCTTTTCAATGATTTGAAATTGTTTATACTTCAAAGTCGATTCTTCTTCTTTATTAGCTCTACAGTCCTGGATGGACCTTGGCTTCCCTAACAATATGTTGCCAATCTTCCCTTTGCTTCGCCCTGTACCTGCATCCTGTGACGCCCAGCACCTTAAGGTCCTCTTCTACATCCTGTAACTATCGTCTGCATGGTCGACCACGTCTTCTAGTTCCGATGACAGTTCTAATGCCATTTAATATCTTGATTGGCATTCTATTCTCGGGCATTGGACATGGACATGGGAAACTTTCGACTTATGTTACCACCTATGCAGACCTTCTCCTCACTGTTACGAAGGGTCATACCAATAAACCTGATCAGTTTTTGAGGGATATGAAAATCTTTTAAGGTTTCCATCATTTTGGCTCTATTGACACTGTCAAAAGCTTGTTGATAATCTATAAATAGGAGATGCAGGTCTATTTTGTATTCCCAACACTTTTCGAGGACCTGCCTCATAACAAATATTTGATCAGTGGTGCCTTTTCCATGGCGGAAACCATACTGGTAATCTAATAAGATCTTTTCGGTGAAGAGGTTAGCCAAAAGAGATTTGCCTCGGTAGTTACTGCATTGCAGTTTTTCACTCTTTTTATGAATAGGGCATATGAGGCTAGTTGCCCAGCTTTTTGGCATACTTTCATTTTCCCATATGTCTAGTACAAGGGCATATATTTCCATTCCCATTATTTCTTCATAGTTTTTAAAGAACTCTGCTACAAGAGAGTCATTACCAGGTGTCCTGTTAGTTTTCAAATGTTCTACCGCATCCTCAAAATCTTCCATATCTGGGGGCTCTATATCATTTTCTTCGCTACTTGAGACTGCATCAGTTTCTTGATTTTCTGAGCTAAGAATTTCACTAAAATGTTCACCCCATCTTTCCATAACCTTTTCCTTTCCTTCTATAATGTTGCCAATTTTATCTTTACATGCTACAGTTTTTGCCTGGAATCCTCTATTCATGTATTTTACAGCTTCATAAAATTTTTTGGCTTCGTTATCCTCTCTTAAACTTTCAATTTTTTCCACCTGTTCCTTTAAAAAGCGTTGTTTTTTATCTCTAAACATCCTTTTGACTCTCCGGTGAGATGAGTGGTAGTCTGCTGTACTTTGTCTGGTGGCACATTGCAACATGGCAATTCTCTTCTCGTTCCTAGTCTTTAGTACTTCCCGACACTCCTCATCAAACCATTCCTCTATTCGCTTTCTCATCCTTTCACCCAGAACTTCATCAGCCGTTTCTTTCATCACCTTACCTATTCTGCTCCATTTTATCTCTATATCTGCTTCTTTCTCAACATTTCTCAATTCTTCAGCCATCTTTCGATCTCCCATCTCTCTGAATTCTTGAACCATGCCGGGGTCGTTGAATTTATCCAGATTCCAAGCATTCTTTTTGTGCAAATTCCCCTGATTAACAGATACCAGACGCTCTTTCAATTTAATTTTCACTAAAAAAGTGATCAGAGTCACAATTAGGACCTCTGGCAACTCTAACATCACTGACTGAGGAGGACAAGTGTTGCTTTGATATGAGCACATGATCTATCTGTTGTTACGCCATTAGGTGCCTTCCAATTCCCTTTATGAATGTTTTTATGTGGGAAACAAGTGCTTTTTATCAGCATATTATTTGATTCTGCAAACTGGCACAGATGCATGCCATTATCATTTGTCACAGTATGAAGTGAGTGCAGTCCAGCTACCGTCCGCGTGAAGTTCTCTTTACCCACTTGCGCGTTCAGATCACCAAGTATAATTTTAACATCATATCGGGGACTGGTTTGTACGACTCTTTCCAATTGCTGATAAAAAAAAATTTCTCATCTTCTTCTCTTTGTTCTGTAGGTGCGTAAGCAGATATTAAAATAATGTTTCTGAACGTTCCCTTCAGCCGCACTTTGCATAATCTTTCATTGATAGGTTCAAATAGTAGCAGACTTTGGCATGATCTCTTTGTAAGTATAAATCCAGTTCCTTTTTTGTCCAGGCTTTATAGCTCCTCTGTATAAGAACGTATACTGATCTTTGTCCAGTCTGCCTTGACCACTCTATCTAATATCTTGTATTGTTACTAAATCTACATTAAATTTAATTATTTCAAAGTCGATTGTACCTCATAATATTAATTTTTGTTTCCCATGGCATGGCGACATTGGTTTGCTGTGTAATGCTAATAAGCTTCAAAGGAAATACCAGAACTCAATAATAAATTAATAGTAATTAATCTTTAACAATTATTAACTTAATTACACTGAAAAGAAATTAATTTTAATAAATAATAAAAAAAAAATCAGCTTATCAGAAATATATAATATAATTAAGGTTTTCAAAGTCGATTTTATTGTTCTGAATTTTGTAATTAATTTGTTTAAAAAAATAAATACGCATTTAGCTGTGTCTGCATTATTATTACTATTGCTCATTGAACTCTTATTATGTTAGAAATTTTACTGTTCGCTAATTAAAGACATACTAGAATCAATAGATTGAGTAAATCCAATAGCTTTTAGGCATTAAAAATGTAAATTTCAGTGATTGAATAAAAGAATCTCTTTTTCATGGCGCTCCTTTGCTTATTATTTTTTTTTTCCTTACAGCTTAGTTAAGAATCAGTTAAAGAATTAACTGCTACCAATCGTTTAACTTTGAAATGTTTTGTTTGATATCATTAATCATATCATCATGAAATTATTTATGATAAAATCAAATATTAGCATGTGATCATAAAATTATTTTTTAAATACCTTTTTTAGATTAAAAAAAGGGGGTGACATCATCTATGACTGATTATTTAAGGTCATCAAACTAGAGGAGAAGGGTCAATTTGCCAGTCGTTTCATCTTTATCCTGAGTTGAAAAATTATTTATTATTAGTGGTGCGAGTGAAGAGGAAAAACATCCAAAATTAACATATGCGATAAATGACCGAGTGATGTCAGCTAATAGACATAAGATATTGCTCAAGATTATAATCTACTATGTATAAGTACTTTGTAATTTTCAAAGATAATTATCTTTGAAAGTTACAAAGTTTAAGCTTCAAGTATACGCTCCTTTTGGAGTCACACTAGCAAACAGCCGTGTCTCATTTTTTTCTATTCTGAGGCTTATGTCTCGTAAGTTATAAAACCTACAAAAACATGGTTGTGTCCATTTGATTCAGCATTCAAATTTCCTTCTGAAAACCATGAATATACACATAATATATAATTAGGGATTGATCCTTCTACACCATCATGTGGACGTCAAAATAATATATACTTATGCTCATTAAAAAAATACGAGTCTGTTATGCAACAATTATCAACTGAAAAATTCAGGAAAATAGCAGAAGACTATCATTTCACCATTTACTTTTTGTAACTCCCAAACAATAATGAACTATATTAGATACTAGATCCATAAAAATCTTTGAACTTTATTAGGTTCATGAAAAAACATCTTTGCTTTTATAAAATATTAGGTATAAAATTTACTATTTACAATATTGCAAAGGATAGATTAAGCCCAATATCACAGGACGTTATATATTAAAAAGGCATATTACATTAATATCACAGATAGGCCACTTTTTGGAAGTGCACATTCTATTGCAAAGAAAAATTATCTTTGCTTTTATAGAAAAAATACAGTAAATAATTCAATATTGCAAAAATAGATTAAAATAACATGAATAAGAAAGAATATTGAATTAAGGATTACATTGAAAAATAATGTTCTTTCTTCTAAAACAAAACTGACTACAATAGGCAGGAACTGACACCATACAATCTCTTTGTGCTAGAACTGGGACATAAAGTCTTCATTATCATAAGTAAGTCGCAATCAGTCTTCTGTTTCAGTGTCACCAGCAATACACTTTTCACAAGTCACAGTTTTTTTGCAATGCTTTTAGCATGCGTTACGAGAGCATACTTCACATGTCACTTTGGTTCTGTTATTTTTATGACGTCAGCATAAGTAGCAAATCCCTATAATTTTATGAGTAGAAGGATCTTGAGCTTAAGGTTTCTGATAGTTTTTGGAGAGAAAATCTATTCCTTTGGAAAGAGCACAAATTGCAGCACGCTCCTTCATATGGTCATTCATCAATCCCTTGGCCCTTTCAGTCATAAACACAAGCCTTGTACAAGTTGATTGAGGATTATGAGCCAAATGAATTTTGTAAGAATTAATTCCTGCTATGTTGAGATCTTTGAAAAATAAGAAGTGAGGCCATCATCTTGTTTTCTCCTGAGTCGAGCTGACTAAACACATTTGGTCGACTGAATACACCCCTCCCTTGGTTTTATTATAATAAATAATTGCAAGAGGTTTTCCCGTTTCAGGATCAACTTCATCCTTTCCTTATGGTAGAAAATAATATCACTTTTTTTTCTTTTTAGTTACAAAACACAGTTTTGTCATACTGAAACGCAGACATAAATGATCCAGATCGATGACCTTGTGCCTCAATGAAATTTGGTGATATTTCTCTTTTGTTCCTATTCAGCATTCCCAATGACTCACTCCTGACTCTAGTAAATGTTCTACCAAGGGAACTGCTTTAGTAATTGTCTGTTGGTATGTTTCACTTTGTATTTTAATATTAATTGTCACAAACTCAAACACATATAGAATCCCGCTGTTCCCACATGCTGTCAAGACCACTTTTCCACTCAGGCATTCAACTGCTCACTGATCGGATGACAAAAATCAACATTGGTCCCATTATGTGCTTTATCGCTTGACTAGAAAATACAGAGGGCGTGTTGGGCACTTCCATTAGAGATAAAATAAAGAGTTCCTGCCAGTTTGAAACGGTCCTAATGGCACATATGTGAGTACTTGAAGGTTAAAAATTGTTTTCCATGTCCTTGTAATTTGTTATGAAATTGATTGTAGCGAGTCTGTATTTACTGACTGTTGGCATGTGTCAGTCAGTTCGTTTAATTGTGTTAGAAGTAGACTAAGGTGATTCTAATAGTTTTATTCTATCGTAGTTTATCATCCCACTTTTCTTTTTTTTTATTGTTCTATGTGAATGAAAATTGTTACTATTGTGGTATTATGAGTACTATTAGTTAATTTATAATACTGACAGTTGGCATGTGTAAGTCAGTTTGTTTAAAAATGAAAGTTTTGGAGATGTCTGATATATATATATTTTTTCCCAGCTACATTTGAGCACCTGATGTAGCACAAATTCGGTATGTAGGACTTTCTTTTATCATTCTGAAGAATGATACTGTTAAAGAATGGATAAATTCCAGTTAAAATTTCGGTATGTTTACCTGAAATTTCGTCATTTTGTAAAGTTTGGTGCGTCTCTACAGCTCCACCATATTAGTTTATAGGGTTGAAAATTTGTATGTGTATTGAGTTGGTGTTAGAGAAGTATCTTTTGGGGTCTCAACTTGGTTTCCCCACTCTACCCGGGTTTTTCAATTTTTTAAAATATTTGCACACCTTTAAAACCTCTACAAATTGAGTTAGGGGGCTCAAAACCTGTTGGAAATTAAATTACCTATAAAACAAAAGAAGTTTCATTGAAATCGGACCAGTATTACCAATGATATGGCTATTTCACCTCCTGAGGTCCCCGTTGAATCAAATGAGCTGAATTTCGGTATGTTAGGAAAATGTCTTTTGTGGGTCTCAACTTTTTTCTTACTCCCCCATTTTTATAATTTTTTTATTTTAGTGAAAATACGACTTTAGTGACAGAGTTCTGCTGCTCACAGATTTTTTTTATTGCAAACTATAAATATTATTTAAGACTTTAGAATCATTGTTATTTATCTATTTCCATTTCAGGATAATTGAAAGAAAACTCGGATTGATTAATAAAATATGTATGTTTGATAAAGACATAATGCTCTTAGTATTATTTGGATTAAAAGGTTACAAAGGAAAAGATGAAGCTTTGAGAACGCTCCAGTGTGGTGCCACCATAATTGATCATGTATCAAAATTCATAAACGTCAAATCAGTTTCTGTTGGTGTCACTGTTGGTATGCTATGATAATTTTAATATTAATCAAGTAGGCGTAGTACTGATTATTTTGTAGTAAGACATGGCGGTTGGGTATGAAGATAACTGAGATTTCTGTTTTTTGCAACAATCCATCTCTGTCAACAGAGTCATACCATGGTTCTAGTCTGCTAGGATTTGAGCCACACAAATTCAAGATGTAATAGGGTATTTTATTCTATATAATTTGGATTCCTAAATATTGTTTATTTATAATTATCTATGCTGCTACATATAAAACCAACAATATATATATATATATATATATATATATATATATATATATATATATATATATATATGTATATAAAAGTATATATATGGAGCAGAAGCCAATCAGAAACATATATAAGTATATTTGGTACCTATTAAAAACATTTTTCTTTTATGTTTTGTTCATTTTATATTGTTTGCGTACAGGATTAAATGCCTCGATTGTTATATTACCGTATTTGCCTGAATATAGATCTCTAGATATTTTTTTAGAAATTTTCCCTGTAAAATGAGGGTTCGAGGTAGGAAAATTTGAGTTCGACCAAACTTGCGACTTTTGTTTCTACATTTTTAATGGGAGACTTAATACAGTTTATATTAATAATATAAGTGATAACTCGTTCACTTAGTATCACATATTTTGGAAAGAGAAAATGCAATACAATTTTTTTTTCAAAACGGGATCAGGAATGATACAAGATTTTAGAATACTAATCTAATTGGTAAGTTTAAGAAGGAACAAAAAGAAAGAAAGGGAATGATCAAATAGGTATGTGGAATTACTGCCAGGAAATGTTTCAATAAACATAGTCGTTATCTCTCTGACCTTTATCGACAACTATTCCTTTGGGAGTTTGCTCTAAATAAAGCAATGGTCTACAGTTGCTATATAATACTGCTACAATAAAATGCGAAAGTTTGTTTTGGGATTATAGATTTAGGTGCATCATAACTTTCTTTCAATAAAGAATGATCAAACTTCCTTGCCAGATGATCGACAAATGTTTTAAAGTGTAAAAAGTCACAGTGCAAAAATATAAATTCTGAATTGATAAGTTAACTTTAGTTTAATAAGGCTGTTTGTTCAAGGAATTTCCTAGATAAAGGCCTACATAACCTAAACGTTGCAGTTATAATTTAAAAACATTAAATAAGTTGAGAAATCTTCTGAGTTTTTATTAACAATTTTTTTCTTTGATAACAGCAGCAAAACAACGATGCTATTAGTTAATTACAATTATTTTTAGAGAGCAACAGGTCCGCCGTATAATATTTCATTCTCCTCCCCTCAACGTGTTCTGAAGTAACGTATTATCCAAGAAAGAGATAAAATAAACTACCAGTGAAAATTTTAGTTTAGTAACTAAATACCTTAAAGTTAAGTTACTCAAATGCCAAACTGATTCCCATTGATACAGTTATGGAATAGAGGGAAATGTTTTCATATCTTTCATCACAAGCAATACTAATCATGTAAGCCATGTCAATAGATGCTAATGAATAGTTTGGTGTATAGTGAGTGAGGAGCTGATATTCAGGATAAATGGATAAATACTTATAAGAGATAATAGATTTTATAATTTCAGGAACAACTTACTGTGGAGTGGTTGGTCATCCACAAAGAAGAGAATATACTGTTATAGGAGGTGCAGTCAACAGGGCTGCTCGCTTGATGGTTGCATTCAAAAATGTTGTCTCCTGTGATCTATCTGTTGTCTTTAATTCCAGATTGCCAATTGGATATTTTGAAAGAACTCAACCAGTTTATTTGAAAGGTATAGGAATCGTTGGTAACATCTTCATTTATCTGGGACCAGGGTAAGAAACATTAAAATCCTGTTGGTATCTGTTAAGTATAAACTAAAAATGTTTATTTCATATTATTGTCAGATTATTTTTTCATAATATCAGATAATTTTTGAGGTGTTATTTACATGGGGGAGGGGTCTACGTATTACTTTGTTTTATGCTAAATTAATAAATTATTTTGCCCCCATATACATACGTAGGTAATTTTAATAGTTTCATAGTAGAATATTTTTATCTTGTAAATTTGAATTCATTAAATCATCAATTTGAACCATGGTTAACTAATGACTAAAAATATTACTGCTTTTTAGGAATGTAAAAAAGCCATTGTATCCTTCTGTGCATAAGGGACACCTTCGATAATTTTAATTAAATCAGAAACAATGGATGAGTGGCTTGACTTTGATACTGTTGGTCATGTGTTCAGAGCTAGCTGACACAAGAATAATCTTTATTAGGATACCGTGTATTTTTATATGATATATATATATATATATATATATATATATATGATATCCTGTACTCTACACTTAGCAGCCTTTTTTTTTTCTTTTCTTGTTTGGAACACCCACAAAAATAGTGCGTTTTTTATAACATATTGTTTTTCTTGTTTGAAACACTCTCAAAAATAATGCAGTTTTTATAACATCTTTTTTTTTTTCAGCTTTTATAAACTATTATTTTTCCTGGAGCACTAATTACTGCTTTAATTTCTGCAAATCAGACATTTTAAGCGACAGACATTTGCTAAAGAAATCTATGATGTATGTGCTTAAAAAAATATCACTATGCTGATGTTTAATGTCGCTGTTTGCTTTATTTTTTTTTTTAGAGGAAATACTGTTAAGACACCCCTTCTCGGAAGATACAATGTTGTATGTAAGTTTGTTGATATGATGGCGGAAATAACCCCCTATCAATGTTTAATTTTGAGAGGAGATCCTAGAATAGGCAAATCGCGTATTTTACAAGAATTTCTGGATGTTTCTGAACAGTGGGGATGGAATTCTTTAATGATTGCTGTTAACCAAATGAACACCACTGATATATGTTTGGTAAACAAACTTATTTCATCTGTGAGTAAATTTTTTTATTGCTAACATATTTTATTTATTTATTATAAATGGCTCCTAATTACTTACCCTAGGAATGGCCAATATTTGTAAACCAAACACCAATTTTTTCACAGACGAGTTCAGATGTGCCATATAACTCTACCATTTCTTATGATTATGGTTAGAGGTTGGAAAATGGAGATAAGGATAGAATCTCTGATTCGCTTAGATTAGGAAACGGAATAACTTAATCATGCAATTAAATTAATTAATTTATGCTAGTGTTAATTGTTAAAGCACCAATCTTCAATAGTCAGTGATCTCTTGTATGTGAGAATAATCGCTTCATCTTTGTGCTGCAGCTAACAGAGAATAGCGTTTGGTAATAGACCTCAGTTGTTGGCACTGAGAGCGAAATCAGGTTGGAATTTGGATTTGGCTCTGTTTTGTTCTGATTTTTGTAGTACAATCTAAAACAGTATAATCAGTATAAAATAGTGTAATCAGATTTTTCATAGCCTTTAAATATTAGATTTGTTAGCACAGAAATATTTTTCATCGGGACTCTCCGGGAGCTGCTGCGCTCTAACGGGGTAAAATTTAACTAGGTGTTAAGCCGCCTAAGAGATAGGGATTTTAATCCTGAGTCATTTGTTCAACCTCATGTGAGGAGAAGGCCAGAAAAGATAGAGATCGTTTCTTCTTTGGATTTTTGTCTCTGATCGGGAGTGTATGTTAAAGAGAAGGCTCGTGACTTCTACGAAAGGTTTGTGCTTATCCTATTTTCTTATCCATCATCCCCTAGTCCTGGTTTTTCCTCAAAAGGTCAAACTAGGAAGTTGGAAGTAGGAAGAAAGAAGTCAGCAAGATTGAGGTGAGTAGAAAACTAAAAAACTACAGTCCACTTATTAGTTATCTTTTGGCTCAGAACAAGATTTATTAGTTAGCATTTAGTGATATTTTCCCATTAACTGATATTTCTGTGCTGCAAAGTATCTATATGCCATTTTTGATATTTTACCGCATCCATTTATAGATCTTGTCAACCATATTATGTTATGATGAATCATTAAATTTGTTATTTATCTTATACAAATATCATGAATCAAATTCTTTTAAAATAATTCTTATTGTTTATTAGGGACTTTAGAATTTAAATTTTCATGTTCATTGCAATAATTTTTTTATTAGAACTCAAATAAAACCATCTAAAAAAATATTGTAAAAATGAGAAAAAAAAGATGTATTTTTAAATTATTAATTAAGTAAATTATATAATGGGCACTTCCTTCCTATTAATCTTTATTTTTGCTTTCCTCCTATCTACAGAATTCGATTAAATAATTATACTGTTGGTGGTGGTCAAAACTGCCTCCAAATCAAAATTATAGGCAAGTATATCATTACTATTTTTTGCAGCATTTTTATCTGCATTTATTCGTTCTCTTGCCAAGGCCCTGTTTTTTAAATGTTGCCAAAATTCTTGCTGTTTCAACGCTTTTTTATCATTAGAAGCTAAGAAGGAACGATTTTCCCTTTTTTAGAAATTTATTCTTTACCAGCAAAACAAGAGGAACAGCATTTCCAAGAACTTATTCATACCATTAGCCAACTTTTATTCCCTCACTATCTTCTCAGAGCCTCAATGTGAATTCATGAAGAAAAATCATTGGAATAATTTATATTTTTAGGCAATTCTATTCTATAAAAAAACTCATTTTCAATTTTTTTTAATACAATAAGTACTAATTTAGTAGTTTTATGAAGTGCTATGGTATAATAAGATATATTTGTTATTTGGATACAACCATAATTAAAAGAGAAACCTAGTGGTCGGAGGAAGCTAATTAATATAATATAGTAGCTACTTTTCTTCCAACCACTTTTTGCATAGCAAGGCAAATTGGTAAAAGTGGCATATTCATTAATTTACTTCAAATCCATTAAAAAAAAATGCCTTCTTTAAAACATACTAAAATTTAAAAAATGGGTGTGTAAAGGGTTCACAATAGCGAATTTCCAGAATTTCTAATTTACCATGACTTATTGATAAAATTCGAAATTGTCTATAACTAATGAAGGAATAAAGAAAGATGAATACACTTTTTATGGGTAGTAGAGCATGCCAATGTCATCTGAAATCCATAAAATCTCAAAAACTCAATTTTTGCCAATTCGCTACTTTAGCTTGACACTGATATAATTTATTTCTGTAGTGTTTTCTTCATTTGTTGTAAGACCAAACGTAATGTTAAATTTAATGCTGCTTTCTAAATTAGGATGCTGGTGAGTGATTTAATTTTGCTTTCATTCATGTCTATTAGAATACAGTCAGCAAACACTAAAAATACTATCCTATCACCCAGAAGTGAGCTTGTTTTTATTGTGATGCTTCTTTAGTTGTTCTATCCTATAAAAGATTTAATAGCACGGGTGAAAGACAGTCTTCTTGTTTTATACCAATCTTCATTTTGATTGGTAAGGTCAGAGGTCAGATTGATTTTCAACTCTCATACTTCTTTCCAAGCCTTCAACACAAGCTTTTCAGAACCTTGCAAGCTTTTATGGGATCCTCACATCCATCATCGTAGACTAAAGACTGCATGTGTGTCTGAATTTGTAGGCACATTCTTGTTTCCCTCCCAAAAATTTGTCTCAAAACAAAAAAAAAAAAAAAAAATAGTAGTGCTTCTGAGTGCCAAATAAGACGAATCTTCTTTAGCTTGGCAAATGATAGGAACCTTGCAAGATTCAACATGATATTGAACAACAATGATAACTATATTTATGTCCATGCTTGTTCTAGCTTATCCTTTTGAATTAATCAAAAGTAACAACATACCATTTCAAAATATTCAAACAAATCTGATTCGTAATTCGAATTTTTTTTTTTTTTTTAATGATGTGTTAAGATATTGATACTTCAAAGGGTTCTGCACAGGGTTTTGATGTTCGATAGAGTTTTTCAATATTATTTCAGTATCCTAAATCAGAGTTACTATTGCTAACAAAATTTTACACTTCAATGATAAAAATTCAAGCAAAATTAAATTATGGCACAATGCTGTTGAATAAAAACAACAATTTAATGTTTGGTAGTAGTTCATAGGTAAGACAATTAAGGATAGAATGAGAGTATTACTAGATGCAGCTTCAGAAGAAGAGCTTGACCATCTTCACATACTAAATAAACTTTTTGATGTAAAGTTCTCAGTTCCTCATGAATACAATAAGCTATTACTCTATGAAGATGAACAAGAGCTATATAAAAGAATGCTAAGAAAGGTAAGTTAGCAGATAATATTTACTGACTTGTAATTCATTTAAGTCATTCAATTCATTATTTAATCACATTTTTATATATTATTTTCAACATAATGTAAATACTAAAATAAAATCTTAAAATTTTCTAATTAACTCACTTTGAATGGAAATGTATGAAAAGATTGACTTTTGGTTTGCTGGTTGATTAGAATTGATTAAAGAGACCTGATATGCAGGCCAAGGGCACCAGGAGTAAATGTAGAGATGAGGATATTATAAATACTACAAGAAATACGGCTCCGATACACATAATGTATTAAATACATGTAATTGAACAAAAAGGAAAGAAACATAAATAGCAAAATAATATAATAAAATTAATAATTCTTCCAAAAGAAAAATATTCTGAAGAGAAATAAAATAACACAGTAATGAGAGAGAACCTCTGAAAACAAAACATTGCTTACTTAGTAACCTTAACTCTGACTCTTAGCATTTTGCCTGAACACTGTGATAGATATCTATTAAATATGGGACCATTAAATATAATTAGGACATTTAATTTTAATGTCGAGAGGAACATTTGTTTTATATTGAGGATACACCATAAATCACTATGAACTGAGCGGTAATAAATGTTTAATGTAATGAGCAATTCTTTTCATTTTTATTTGTAGTATACACTCTCTCTCTATACAGTGTGCTTTATGAAAATTAATAATCCTTCGAAGTATCTCCAATAGCCAAAGGAGACAGGACAGAATGGGGGAAAACCATAACTTATCAGTCACAATAAATCTTGTAGTCGCTGAGAATGTCAAAAAGACACGAGAATAAAGATCTTAGCTTATGTGAGATCGTCCTTAAAGTGTAAAAATTTACCCTCCTAAAGCAGCTGTAAGGGCTCAGAACCGGTTGAAATGATCTCTCACTAATACAACTAGAACATGGCAGAACAGATGTTATCAGAGAAAAGTTGGGCAGAGAGTTTAGGCAATCTTGACATCAGATCTTCAATCACAGAGGGAAAAGCTAGGATCATACCTGCGCAGAGACCTCGAGGCAGCATTGAATGGTACCTACAGATCGAAGCATTCTCACCTAATTGTTATCTGTCATAACAATAAATTTTTACAAATAAAAAACAATTAACATATAATTGACAATATATATAATGAAGAATAAGATAAGACATGTAGTGAACAAAAAAAAGTATTCATACACTTAGTTTTTCGAGTAAAATATGTTTAATAATTTATTGAACATAAATTAACTGATGGATATGATAAAAAGCAACATTCAGCATTAATTTTGCAGGCAAAGGAAATTAGAAACCTGTACAACACAATTAACAACAAAAATTGAACAATTAATTTTTTCAGTTAAAACTTAATCATTTTGATTTATAACCCATTTTGGGGGGAAAGGGCGGTTAACCTAATTAACAACAAAAACTTATCATGTAAAAAAAATATTCATACAGCTAAAGTTGTCTTGAAAATAATTTGATTAATAGAATTTAATTAATTTCTACATCCACTGCATTTAGGAGAATATCTCGTTCTATCAATTTTCACTCAATAATTTCCTATGTGCCAGAAGAGAAGGCTTACTTGTTTCCTTTGTATTTTTAAATGGACGGCCGACATTTTTTTCTTTTTTTAACCTGGCTAATGGTTTTAGTTTCCAAATATGAAAACATAAAAGAAATCGGATGTATATAACTCTCCTAAGAGTGTGGCATAGTTGTCCCATGTCTCGATTTTAATTCAGTTTTTATTGTACTCCATTCTCTATAGATGATTCATTTTACTTACCAAAACTACTAGCTGTATTGTAGATCTATGGACAACTGTGGTTGTAACTAACCATAAAACATTGAATAAAGTGAAGGAACTACGCTATTGCAGGAGGAGACTGACACCAGATAGACGGCCTTCCCCTGGGAAAGGTCTTCCCTGTTTCTTTGCTCATATTTCTCAACAGGTTCAGTGGTGAATTTTGGAATTCTGAGTCGTAGGTATGCTTGGACTGAAGTGGGCCCCACACATGATCAGTTATCTGGACCAGCTGTCTGATTCATACTTGAATGTTAACTGAAGCTACTGCCCTGGCATTTCGTCTGCCCATCCAGCTTTTTTGGCCTCAGCTTTGGGACATCAGTCCATTACGTTTTCCATACCTCCTCTAATCAGGTAGAAATAATTCTGTTGTCATGTCTACTGCGAAGAAGGAGAACTTGATTTTTTTCATTAAAAGTTATAGATCTCTTCTAAGATTTAAAACATATATATTCTCTAATAAATTAAAAAAAAATCAAGTGTACGATCTCCTCGCTGAGAAAATGAAAATAATTGATCCGAATAGTAATCGGGAATCAGTTATAAAAAAAATTAACAATATACGGTCTTCTTTTTGTAAAGAATTAAAAAAATAGCAGAATAAAAAAAATCGGGGATTCATCAGATTCAATATATACACTGTCCCTTTTTTATTTCAAAGATTTATTATTTTTATTACACCAGAAGAAGCCTGAAGAGTCAACTCTTGGGGAACCATCATGCGCAGCTGACCCTCAATATTCGGAGAGTGTTTATGTATTTTTATTTATTTAATAATAGTATTTAACAATTTAGTTTATTATGGAAGATTAAATATATGAAGCTCTTTAAGGTAATTGTGAACACTAATTCTTCCTTATAATTTTTTTTTTTTAAATACCTCACGCACAACATTCCGAGATATTTTTGCCTCATCTTCAGAGTTTGCATTCTACTGTTAACTATATATATAAAATAAAAATTTACAAATTGTATCTATTTAATCCTACCTTATAAGTTCACATTTTTAAAAATATTTTTTTTTTTATTTAAAAAGATTTATTGATGTAATATTTTAATAAAATTATAAGGAAGAATTAGTTTTCACGATAACAATACCTCAAATAACGTCATATTTATTTAATGATAGTTTGAAAATTAAATTAAACTCAGTTATGAAATCCAAACAAATCATCACTAGGATAAACTATTTTTAATTAAATATTGAAAGCGTGAAACTCTCAAGGAATGATTAATTAAATCAAAGAAAATAATTAGAAAAAACATTTAATTCCGAATAATGCAAATTTTAAATATTTTATTCTACTAATTATTTTTTCCTTAAAATTAAACGATAAAAAATGGCTACTCAAACAACAACGGACTCAACAATGAGATGTTCGAAAGTTAATATTTTTAGTCAGTGTTTAAAGAACGTTAGTAAACATAATAATACTAGGGTTAAGATCAAAATTTAAGAAATTTTCTCACACTTGTAGAAGAGAATAAAATATTGCTTAAAATATTTACATAAACATAATCTAAAACCATTATTAAGGGCCCAGTCTGAAAAAAAAAGAAGAGACGAAACCTATAATTTATATATCATTGGAAAACTAAAAAAAAAAAAAAAAAAAAAAAAAAAAAAAAAATGACAAGGTAATATTAAATTGATTGTTAATAAAATTGTTTTTACCATTTTTTTACCGAGTAAAGATATTGTTTTTTGTATTTTTAGTTGTATTTTTTTCTCATTAATTACTAAATTCGATTAATTAAACTTAAAAATTAATGCCAAATATATTAATTTTCTAATAAAAATAACACTGTAGCAAACCTTTATTTTTTATATTTAAAAATGGCCTGAAACATCATATTAACTAAAAAAGGAACAAAAAACAAACAATATATTATTTTGGGATAGTTTCGGAATACAAATGGATTATTTGTTTAAAAAAGAAATGTGACAAATGAAATAGGAAGTGATAATAATGAAAAAAAAATCTATAAAAGGAACTCAAATTTTCAAGATATGCGAGGATTAGGTAGCAATGTCGCCTGGAAAGTCACATCGAAAATCGACCAGTGGAGAATATAGTTTATAGGTGAATTCTACCGGCAGAATTTTGTTTTCTTCAAGTAGTACTCTGTATGTCCTATCATTAAAAACATTGAAAGTCTGAAATAGATATTTTTACTTTATTTCCTGTAAAATTAACTAATTCAGGAACGTTTTTGCTGTTGATTTAAAAAAAAAAAAATTTTTTGAGTTCATCCAGCAGTCTTATTATAAAAAGAAATCCAACAAATTTTCATAACCTTTATTTATAATTCTCTAAAAAATGAATGAAACTATTTTATGTAGGTTATTGTGAAGAAAGTCCTTCCTTTAATTATTTAAAATAATCATAACATAGTGCCATTAACGTTTTGGGGTTCTGTCCCATCTTCACGATATTTTACTAATCTGTCCTTTTTTATTATATAGGGCTTCTGTTGGACCACCAATGTTGTTTTCAATAGACCTTAAATTTTGGTTTATTTTATGTGTTTTTATAAGCCCATGTATTCTCGGTGTACTATAATCAGTGATATGCAATCCATTTTTTTTAAATGTACCCTTTTTTAAAAGTTTAGTAATTATAATATTTAAATTAATTATATTATTTAGATCTTTAAATGGGATGGGTCATTGTGTAATTTCCTATAAAAATAATGTGTCTAGAAAAAGTTTTTAATTAACAATATTTAATTTTGCCTTGCCTTGATATAGTCTTTCAACACCATCGTTATTGCCTCACATGTTTCCATTATGGCTTTTCCCAGATCTTGAGGTGATATTCTCAAAGGGAATTTTAAATCCTCAAAGGTTCTCCTTGTAGCTAAAAATCTAAGGGTAGTTATGAGCCTCATTTTAGCAGAAATCGATTCTCTCATGCATGTGCTTTATTTTTGGATAATTGGATAAACCTTATCTAACCAAAAATTAAATGCTGCTTCGAAGATAACTGATGTAATAATTTTTTTTTGCACCGCCAAATTCTTCAAGCAGGTTTACGTCACCTCCTATGCTTCTGTCCAGCCAATCTTTTGTCTATACTCTTCTTTTTTTTTGCTGGTGTTCATTTTTCTCTTCCTCCTGCAGTAATGAACCAGCCACCAAAAGGCAAAATTAAATTTTTCTCCTATTGCCCATACCGCACTGATTTAATTGACAAACTAAAGGAAAAAGTGATGAGCGGCCACCTACAGTCAGTTTTATAGATAGGTGAGGTTTTTCATCCTGCCAGGCTTCAGAACGCCGGACTGGCTAACTGATCGTGCATGGGCCGCATAGCCATGCTCTTGGTTTTCTTTTCAATAAGTATTATTTTTTATGTATCTATATACTATAAGTAGTAAATAGATACATAAAAATTAGATAAGTCTAATTTTTACATATATTACTCGCAAAACACTTCAACTGAAATTAATTTATTTTTCATGATTTAAAATAATTTTTTTATGATGAACCCTCAAAAACAAAAAAACAAAGAAAAATTAGTAAAAGAATTTGATCTTATATTTATTTCTCATATCAAATCCATGTCCTCATCTGAAATATATTGTACTATGTCATAAGTTATATGATATCCCATTAAGGTCTGTTTATTAATCTGTGAAAAATATATATGATCAAGGCCATTGTCCTCATCTTGGAATTTTACAAACTAAATAATTAAAAGTAAACAGGAATGATTTGATTTAGTGGAATAATTATATCCATACAACTCAGAACATGATCTATTCTATTTAGAGCAACATCTTGATTCCAAGCCTAATGCTCTGTAGAGGGAAGGGTAAAGATAAGATAAAGAACAAGAAAAACACTGACACCCTAGAACAGGAGGAGCTTACGTGAGAAAAAGGGGATGTGTAGAAGTCCACCTTTTCCGATATTCTTAAAAGAATGGTGGATCACACCAAATCCAGAGTGGCGGAGAAGGAGTTACACACATATATCACAATTATAGAACAAGGTGATGATTGGAATCTACATAACATACTGAAGGACTTATCCTCTGAGAGAGAGTTTCAGGAAGGAGGCCTTAAAGTACAGATGGTTAGGGTCATACAATCTGTTCATGGAGTGGGAGTTTTGAGGAACAGGAGATTACAACGCGATTGGCAAGAGGTAGGAGGCCATGGCTCGAATTAAGAAAAGTTCTCATGGATTGGGATGCACCGTACCTAGAACATGTCTTGTGGATTAGATTGGAGGCCAATGCTTGTAGGAAGCCAGTAGAAGAAAATGACAGGAAAGTTAGGGCCTACTACTCTACCCTTAAGAGAGAAGAACTGCATAGGACATGGGTGATTGAGGTCCACCTAACAGCCAGGATTACCTCCCATTACGGAGAAGGGGAAGATCTCAAGAGGATTTTGGACGCTAGAAGTGAGTGACTTCTTGGACACTCCTCACTATGTTTGATGTGGAATTGACATATAGGTATTGTGGTGGCAATGGGCATCAGACCAAGGAGTGCCATAAGAAAAAGGATAAAGTTACATCATAGTTTAAGAATTGTGGTGCTGCTGCTGTAAAACATAGAGAAGCATGGATACACATTAGGGAGTACCCTGTCCACTTTGAGAGAATGGAGGAGATGGGAAGAAAGACGAGTTATGTCTAGAAGAGAAGAACAGACAGGGAGCAAGAAGAAGATAAGGGCGACCCCACCATTAAGTTGCACAACTGTGCATCGGTCTGCATCACAGTTCCTAGTTTCCTATTTGTACCCAGATTAAAATTAAACCCAGCCGATTGTACAATAAGATCAATTGCTTTATAAATGTTTATTTAACAGCAGTGTAACACCACTGTTGGCGGAATCTGTATGACCGTAAGGTCAGGTAGGACAGAAAAAAATATCAGGGGTACAAATAAGTTTCCACTGTTTTTAATATAAAATTACGAAGTTATTGTAAAAAAAAATTGTACATTACATTTTATTTAAAATATTGTCCACCACTAGCTACTACTTTTTCCTATCTTTCTGGAAGCATTCGGATATCACGTCTAAAAAACTCTTCATCTTTTGAGGCTATCCATAGATCGATCCAATTTTTCGTATCTTCATATGATGTGAAGCGCTGCTCAGAGAGACCATGTGTCATCGACCGGAACAAGTGGTAATCACTAGGCGCAATGTCTGGGGAATACGGCAGGTGGGGTAAGACTTTCCATTTCAATCACCAGTGACTCTGCGGTGCGAAAAACTTTTTGTTTTATGCCTGGCAAGCAGCATTTCAGATATGCACAATCAGCGTTCAATGTCTCTTGGCTTCAGCTCATATGGGACCCAATATCCTTCTTTTTATATCATTCCCAAAAACTTTTAACGATGTGAAATTGCTTGTTGACTCACTCCTAATTTAAGTGCAAGTACTTCTTGCATTTGGCATGAATCTTCCACCAATAATGCTTCCAATTCTGTGTCCTCATACACTTTAAGCCAGCCACTACGTTCTTTGTCCTCTACGTCAAACTCGCCGTTTTTAAACTTTTGAAACCACTCACGACAACTTCTCTCACTTGAAGCAGCATCACCATATGCTTCTACAAGCAATCAATGGGCCTCAGCTGCAGATTTCTGTAAGTTAAATAAATAAATCAAAACTTCCCGCAAATGTCACTTATTCGGAACAAAACGACATTTTCGCGCGAAAACAAATATGTACTGCTAACACAAAACCACTAGTATTTAAGGTTATGTTGTTTCCGGATATCTAAACTTGCGATGTGCCGTTGCACAGCTGACAATTTCAACATAATCTTGTCCGTGGAGCAATCTCTCAACAACGGCAGAAACTTATTTGTACATCTGATAAAAAATAAAAGAACAGCATCTATCATTTTGTTCTTTGTTGAAGTTATGTTGGTATTTTCTATCTGAATCGATGTTATGTTATGTGTGTTATCTGATTCGATTCTGCCCAGTAATACATAAGATGTTAATTTTGCTGAGGGGTATCGCATTTGAAGTAAAGGCAGAACTTTCATGTACCAGTTCATGGATCAAAATTGCACAGAAAGTATATGAAAATTCCCTATAATTTGGATTATTATTACAGAATATAATATCAATCACAGTATTATCACAAAACATTCAATGTAACATATATCCATAAAGTTAGAAAAGATTTCCAGAAAGATGAGAAACCTGGCTCGGATTGTAAGGCTGTGCGAGGTTGTTGGAGTGGGAATGAAGTCACCATTCAAGCTTCGATTGCCACTGCTACTACATTATATGTTTTGTGTTATAGCCAAAGTAAACATTTAGTAAAGATTATTTAACAATGGCAGATATATAACTTTTTCAATATAGTGTCTAAATACCTCAGTGTTATTGTAAGGCTGTGCACATAAGGGCAGAAGAGTGGAGGGGAATTGCCCAATCCTTAACCAATGAGTATTTATAATAAGATATTTTTAATACTAGAGTTGAAAACTTGGTTAAAGGCTGTTGTTAATAAAGTTGTATTCAATTTTTTAAGAAATTAAATATTTTACAATTTTTTTAATAGATTTTCAGTCATTCTGTGATTGTCATTGATGATGCAGAAGATTTGGATTCTGAATCTTGGAGAGCTCTTTGTATGTTAATCCGAATACCTGAAATCATTGTGGTGCTAGCTGTACCAAGCTCTTATGACCTACAAGATATATATGCAGGACAGCTTATCTCTGATCCTCTGTCACTAACAATGAACATTGAATGCCTTCCTGGAAAGTATATAGGACCACTTATATGTCAGATGTTATCAGCTGATGCAGTACCCTATAAATTAATAAGGTAATAATGCACTAATTATCATAATTTTCAGGCTAAAGAAATAAAAATATGCTTGACCCCAGTAAAGACATTGTAAGCCTTATTGATTAATCCACAGATGTGAACTAATCGTCCTTGATCATTGGATATGATTTGAGGATTTGAATTAATAAAACTTAAGTTCTGAAAGGCATGAGGAAAAGCAGTATGGAACTGTGTCCACTGGCATCTGCAGCTGAATCATGGAAATCAAAAACACACTAATTCAATTAAACTGAATTTTTCAGGAGAGAGAAAAAACTTCTCACTCATCTATCTAGATCAAGAGTGCCCAACCCAAGGCATGCTGAGCGTTCAGAATTGGCATGCGGCCGGCCTTTAGGTTTTTTTATTTTTTATTCTTAATCTTGTTATTTAAAAAAATACTTATTTCAGTTCTCTTTCTGGGATGAAAAAGTAATTTGTATAAAAGGAGAAAACATTTTAAAAAGCAAGCGCCTATACTGAAGTTGGCAGGGTATAGAGGAGAGGGGATGGGGGTACAGCTGTGGCACGTCTCAATGTGGGGAACCTTTGGTTTTGCCACGCTATAAAAAGGTTGGGCACCATCTAGACCATCATAAATATTGTTCATTTACTTTTCCATATAGACAAAAACATTCTACATTTTTAAAAAGCTGCACATTGTAAATATTTATTCATTTGATCACAACTAGGAATATATTAAAGGAAAAATATAAACATTAAAAAATAATTGATTTTTGGTCAAACAAACTTTATAAACTATTTACATTATTAAGTAAACTATCCTTATTGATTTTTTCACACCAAAAATTATTACAGATTTGGATTCAGCACATCAAAAAACCTTAATGAATTTACTATTTCTTAATCTTTTTATATTACATATAAATACGGCCTAAAAGGTTTTTATCCATTTACACATCATATCATAATGCAAAAATATTATTTATTATTATGAAGGGAGCGGAGTAGCTCAGTGGTAAGGCACTGTGTTACTATATTCCCGGTCCCGGGTTCGAGACTTGCTGCGGCAGATAATTATTTATTCTGTTATCAGCCATGGATCGACTCTGTGAGATCGGGAGACCCTCCTGGGACTCACCAGCCTAAAGTGGGTACCCTTAATTGGGGTAAAACCTGGCGGTTGAGCATGATCTTGGCCAAATCACTTCTTTGCACAACCGTTGGCTTACAAACACTACGGCTCTTACCAAGTACTGAACCCAAGACCCTTCATGGATTGTAGTGGTACAGGTTTGTTTTTTTTTTTTTTTTTTTTGTAATTAAGAAGTAGTAAATATTACATTTTTTCACCAATGCTATAAGCATTATTATAGTAAAAAAATGTACTGATCTATATTATATATAACTCAATAGAACTACCAGAACGCTCCAAAATTTAATTATTTAATTTTAAAAAATTTGGTCTCTCTGATATTTAATATTACTTTTTCTTATTTTTTTGTCTACAATAATATTTATTGCAGTGTTATAAAAGTGTAATATTTATTATTTCTTGATCACAAATAATGTTTTTATATTATGATATGTGGATGGATTAAAACCTTTTAGGCCATATTTATGTGTAAAATAAAAAGATTAAGAAATTTTAAATTTTAGTGATTCAATTTTTAAAAAATTAAATGATTGAATTTCAGAGCGACTTATATACTTATAGCGACGAAGGGTGTATTGACTTATATGTAATGATAATGATATTCTTTACGGAGTGAAGTATATTAAAAGAATTTTTTTATTCAAAACTGGCATCATATTTTAGCACTGTGAAAAACCCCTATATTTATGTTTTCGAGTGAATCTAAAAATAAAAAATTTTGTGCCTAAAAATTTTTCCTCGTGGTCTACCCTTCAAATTTTTTTTAAGATTTAAATAATCGCACATAAATCAGGAATTCTTTGAATAATTCATACCAAACTTGGAACATCAGTAAAGGTTTTTAAACTACGGAGTTTGCTTTAACAGTGATGTTCCTCTGTGTTTTAGAATCACCATTATCTTAAAAAACTTCTATTTTATTGTTATATGGTAATCACCTTTTTTTACACAGACCATTTAGGATGATGCAATGTGTGGAAAGAAGAAACTCCCCATTTTTTAACAAGACCATGAACGTCGAGATCGGGTAAACTGAAGAGGAGATACAAAGCTTCAAACCCAAATGTAATTTTGTGGCTTTTAAAAATTTTAAGCACACGTGATAGAAATTTTTTTTTTCTATAATTTTTTCATCAGTAAAGTTTTATGATGTGCTGAATCCAAATCTGCAATAATTTTTGGTGTGAAAAAATCTATGAGGCTAGTTTACTTCATAATTTAAACACTTTTTAAAGTTTATTTGACCAAAAATCAATTATTCTTTAATTTTTATATTTGTCCTTTAATATACTCTTATTTGCGATCAAATGGATAAATATTTACAGTATGGAGCATTTTAAAAATGTAGAATATTTTTGTCAATATGGCAAAGTAAATGAACAATATTTAGACATGCCTCAATGTACCCCCTCTCCTCTATACTCTGCCAACTTCAGTTATAGGTGCTTGTTTTTTAAAATATTTTCCCCTTTTGTACAACTTACTTTTTCATCACAGAAAGAGAACTGAAATATGTATTTTTTTTTAATTACAAAATTAGGAACAACAAAAAAACCTACAGGCCGTCCACTTCCCAATTCACATTGTGGCACTCGTGCCTTGGGTTTGGCATTCCTGGTCTAGTAGATGAGTGAGAAGTTTTTCTCTCTGCTTCACAATTTTTTTAAGATTTAAATAATCACTCATAAATCAGGAACCCTTCCAATAATTCAAACCAAATTTGGGACATCAGTAAAGGTTTTTAAACTACACAATTTGCTTGAACAGTGATGTTTCTACATGTTTTAGAACCACCGTTATATGCCAAAAACTTCAATTTAGTTTTTATATGGTAATCACCTTTTTTTACACAGGCCATCTAAGATAATGCAATAGTTTTTTATTGCAATTCTTTTTATTGATAGAAGAAACCACCCTCTTTTTAACAAATCCCAGAAGGTCGATATTGGGTAAACTAAGAAGGAGATACAGAGCTTCAAACGTAAACCTAATTCTGTGGCTTTTTAAATTTTGAGCACACTCGGGACTGAAAAAAAATGTTTTTTTGTTTTCGATGATTTTTTCAACATTTAGGTTTTTTGATGTGCTGAATCCTAATCTGCAATCATTTTTGGTGTGAAAAAATCAATGAAGCTAGTTACTTAATAATTCAAACATTTTTTAAAATTTATTTGACCAAAAATCAATCATTTTTAATGTTTATATTTTCCCTTAGTTTATATGTTCTAAAAAACAAATGTTTAGCTGCAAAAATTATTTTTATATCATTCTTCAAATAAGAGATATAAAATAAAGCATTTTCAATATGTTTTATTTTTTTCCTCGGCCCATTGGACAAAACAGAAGGACATATGTCAGCTTTTTAATGTAGAATCATCTCAAAAAATTTTGATCGAAATCGGTGACAGACACATAGTGCAATCCTCTTATTAGTGCATTCCTGTTTTCCACACATGTTGGAGCAGATTTCCAAAGAGCTGTTCATTTGTTATTAACCAGTAACTCATTTCCCCCCAAAAATGGTCTTAACGTTTTTTTTATAGCCCTTCTTCAATTGTAGTTTTAATTGGATCAATCTCAATTCGACATAACTGCTGTACAATTATTGATCAACAACCTTATTTATTGGCGTTCTCATAGGCTCAACTAAATATCTGTAACCCTTCCCCAACAGTGCTGATCTGAGTAGGTTTACTAATAATTTATCTGTCCCCTAGGTTATTTAACCCTAAAATAGATAGGCCTGGTGCATAGAGTTCACCGCTCAGACCTTTTGTTTGTCTATTCAAAAAGGGGGTGGAGACCCAGCTATACAGGTTGGACTAATCCTTAAGTATACTGTTTGCCTTACACTAGCCAAAATATTTAGTGTCAAAATTTTAATTTTTTATTATTTATTTTACACTTACTTCAATAGGGTATATGCATGAAAAATATATTTCATTCAAATATATTTTTTTTCTTTATCTTTATTGCTATTGATTAAAGCCTAAATAGTTTTTTCTTTCCAAATTTTTGCTAAATAATCAGTTTTAATTAAACAAAACTACAATAAATATGCGCAAAATTTAAAATATCTAAACACAATGCTATTGGTTAGACAGTGTGACGTCAAATTTCATATGAGCATAACTATTTTCTATGTTGTTGGGTACTTTCGTTAAGTAATCGACAATTATAAACTTGATCTCTCTAACAACTTAAAAAAAAAACTTTATTGGTATAAATAACAAATGATTACAACATAAGAGCTACTAAGCTAATGACGCGTACACTATGGCTGCTTGGCCTTATTATGGTGACCTATGTATAGTGGTGGGGAGATTCTGCTGATGTTACAGCAGTGAAGCTTATGTTATAATAGTGAAGCTTTCTAGCGAATAACTGAATGGAATAAATAATGCCCAGTAATTGAAAGTCTGCTGTGTAGCTTCTTCTATAGGTGCTGCTGGTTGGTTGATAATAGGCTGATAATAGCAGCCTAACTTCCTTAAATGTTTTTGTGATATATTTAATCATATTTTCTGCTGCAAGATACCATCATTAGCTAGCTATCACAACAAATTAGAGGTATTTTAGCTTGCTGTTTATGATAAAGAGCCATGTTATAATTTTTTATTCAATTATTTACAATTATATTTATTTATCTGCTATAGCATAATATTTATTATTCAATTAGTGCATCCTTCTCTGTCCCTACGCTTATAACATTTATATGTTTCGCCAGATTGCTTGAAAAAATATCTCATGGTAATGCAGGTTGGATTCAGACATTTTTATTGTCATACGTTGATTCAGGAACTATCATTGTCATGACAGAACCTAGTCACCAAATAAACCGAAATCTTTACATGATCCCAGATCCATCACTTGTAAGGACTGAGGTAAAAAAGTTTATATCTAGAAGAGATATATTTAAAAAAAATAAAATTGTTGATTTAGTTAAATTTTAAGTCAATCAAGACTTGCTACTGATGGGGCAAAGGGGAACCCTCTGGGAAGCTTCATACAAATTTTTCCCATTCTGTTTCTCAACTTCTCCAAAATTAACTATTCGTTTCGTTGACTTACTATTTATAGTGACTTAAAAAAGTATCTACTAGCTAGGATGGCGTAGACAATTTTTTATGTAAAAGATTCTATCATACACTACTTTGGTTATAATCCTAATTAAGTATTCCTAAATAATGTTTTATATAATAAATAAGTGTTAAATAACAAATATAGGTACTAGTTATGTGAATGTCTTGAATTTACATAATATATGAATAAATAAAAAAATAATTATATTTTTGTAGTTGATCATTTTGTAAATCAAGAAGTAAAATAACTAATATTAAAGTAACTCTTGTAATTGTTTTGTATACATGCCTTCGAAAAAACTATTATCCCCACCTTTGCTCCCTTTCTGTTCCACTCACATTAAGCACTCACAAAGCTCTTTATTATTTTCATCTATTTTTTTATTCTTGCTTTATTTTATTTCATTTCATCTTTTCTTACTTACTTATTTTATGATCCTATTTTTTTTCTTTTTTAATCTATTGTTTTTCTTATTTTTATGCTATTTTTAAAAACATTTCTATTTTGCCTTATATTCATCATTTAATTCATTATTTCTTTCATCCTTATTATTTTTTTATTATTTTATTTGTCATTTTTCTCATTACTTTTGTCTTTTTATTTTATTCATATCTATATTTCCTGCCATGTCATAATGTCATCCTTTATACTTCTACAATGTTATTATCATGCTATTATATATACATTATCATGCTATTATATAGTATCTATTATTGTTTTTATTACTATTTTTTTCTGTATTATTACTTTTTTATTTATCATTTTTCTTATTACTTTAGTTATAGTTTTTTTTTACTTTGTTCATATCCATTTCCCTATTCATGTCATGATGTCATTCTCTATACTTCTACAATACTTTTCATTATTTAATTTACATATTAATAATTTCATCTCTATTATTACTTTTTATTATTTATCTTCTCTTCAGTCACTTACACATCTTTTTCCTTCAATGCCCCAATATTCTAGGTGGCCAGTAATATGTCCTTATTCCTTCCAGATCTGTTCTGTAAAATCCATCTATTTCCGAGGCTAGTTTTATTTGGCTGGTTGATACTCCAGATGAAAAATATTAAATAAATGCAAGTGCGACCTGCTACAGAGAATTTCTTGAGTGTTTAAACATGTATGAGTATTTGAGTATGACCTTTAGCAGAGATGGAAGGGTCGAACATGAAATAAACAGCAGGATTTGGGGGCAGCAGAGCTCTGCCACTAAGGTCGTATTTTCACTAAAATAAAATATCTGATGTTGACATCGCATGGCTTCCTTGTAAGCCTATTAAACTACAAATCAGTGGCTCAAAAAAAATCTTGAATTTGATAGTTTCCGAAGATAGCAGTATCTTAAAAATAACAATCGGCATCGTGACGTCCACACACAAACACGCACCATTGTAAAAATATTTAAAACCATTATAATAATGATAATAATAATATATATATATATATATATATATATATATATATATATATATATATATCTTTATTGACATCATTTTCATGACAAAAGGCTCTCCTGGAGGAGGTACAATGGAGTTCAGCTCTACAATATAATTATTCAAGCATAAATATTGAAGATACAATTATAATAATATACTACCATATAAAATAAAACCCTTAGCGCTTATTAAAATATACAAACAAAAAAGAGAAATTATAATTTTAATATATCCTTTAAAGATAAAACTTAAAATTCATTAATATAGTAATAAAATAGTTCTTTCGAAATTCAAATAAGATAAGATAAAATTCAGATAAAACAATCTGTATAGCCTCTTAACAATTTTGCACCAACATTCTGTCTCTGGCCACTTTCATCCAGTTTGTTCCCACTCTATGGGTAATTTCGTCTCTCCACCTCATGTATGGTCTTCCTCTCCTTCTCACTTGGTCTATCGGATTCCATTCGGTAATGCTTTTCGACCACCTATCGTCCTTCAGTATGGCCAGATGACCAGCCCACCTCCATTTCAGTTTTTGGGCTTCCTTAAACTTTTGACTTTTGCCTGAGAAAGAATTTCTTGAGTCTTTATCTTCTCCCTCCTTCTGATTCCCACCATACTCCTCAAAAGTTTCTTCTATCCAATTTCTCCTGTTCCTTTTTGGTTAGTGCCCAAGTTTGAGTGCCGTACCGGATTGTGGGGTAAATATAAGACTGAAGCACCTTAACTTTTAGGTCGATTGTGAAATTACCATTGAAGATTTTTTATAAGGACCAAATTATGTTAAATGCAGAAGAATCATTCAGAAATATACCGGTTGGTTTATTAGTCCAGAGGAAATGTTCCAATGAAAATGGGCGTTACCTTGCAAAAGGTCGGGTAAACAATTTATTTTAGTCGGGCAAACAATATATATACCAAAATTTAAACAATTTATTTTATCCGGGTAAACAATATATATATATATACTGCCGACCTTCGACCCAGTGCAATAGTCTATTTTATTCGGGGAAACTAAAAAGGAGATAAATAGTGCCACCAAATTGGGATATTGGTTGAAGTGAACAAAAACTAGTTACTGTTTGCTAATATTACCTAGGCAGTTTAAATACTTTCTAAAAATCTGCTGAACAAACAAATACTAGTTTCACAACTAGCCCTCAGTTAGTAGAACCCAGAAAATTCAAGTGATTAATAATGGTAGTTAGTACAGGTATGATGTTTTTTTTAAGCGTCAACTAGTTCTGGAAGCTCATGATGACACTCACTTCCCTTCATGACGCCTACTGCCCTTTATACTACAGTACTTCACAGTACCCTCTTATTAGGCTAGTTAATCTGGGACCCCTGTTAGAAGTAAGTATTGGAAAGCTGGAAATGGTTTTTATCTTTTCATTAGACATCAGATAATAATAACCTAAGTTTTCTCCGTTCTAAGTGGTGAGCCAAGGCCGGAAGGTGGGAGAAACCTCCAAATTTTTGGACTGTTTTCAATTTTTGGCCTATAACATTTAAACAGCGCACCCTAGCGAAAATTTTATTCTATTAAAAATTAAAGAACATTAAATTCTGCATAAAATGAGTACCTCAAACTTTGGATTCGATTTGACAGAGGAATGAAAATAAAAAATTGATAAACAACTGGACCCCAGATGAGATTAGAAAGGGGTCTCCGAGGAAAATTTTGGATAAGTTCTGAAAATTTGTTCATTTATGTTTTGCAGGGTGCTAATTATGGCTTTTATCTTAGTTATCTCGAATATTTCCTAGAAGTATAAAAAAAAAAAAAAAAAAAATTGTTTTTCTTTGCTTATACTTTGAAAACCATGTATTATTCAAATAAATTCAAATATTTATTTTTTAAACGATTAAATGAGAGTAAATTACCTACAATTTTGATTCCAAGGATTTTATAGTTTGGCTGCTCAGCCAAACAACAGAGCAGCCAAACAAAAAAAAATCCTCAGAATCAAAATTTTAGGTAATTTACTCTTTACTCTTTAATTTATTATAAAATAAATATTTGAATAATACATATTTTTCAAGATTTTATTTTTTACTTCCACGAAAAATTCGAGATTACAAAGTTATAATTTGTAATCAGTACTCTACGGTCCAGATGTTTTTCAATTTTTTATTTTGATTCTTCTGTCAAACCGAATTCAACGTTTGAAGTACTCATTTTATGCAGAATAAAATGTAATTTAATTTATAATAGAATGAAATTTTCACTAGGGCTTAAAATAAAATAAATAAATATATTCAAAAGAATTCTGAACTGTACAAAAGAATTTTGTACTTAATAAATCCCTTTTTTCCAACCTTATTATATAGAAATAAAAGTTAATAAAAATAATTATACAATAAATAAATATATTAGAAAGAATTCTTAACTTTCTACGTAATAAATAATTTTTGTTGTTTGTTTGTTTGTGTTTATAGGCGTAAAACCCTTAGGTCATCAATGCCTACGGTTTGTTTGATTTACTCAGATTTGGAAAATATTTAAAAAAAAAAAAAATAAATAAATAAAAAATACCATAATAATAATAAAATAAAATAAAATAATCAAAATAATAGATAATTAAAAAATTAATTAATTAATAAAGCGAGAAAAAAAAAACGGAGAAAATTCTATAATGCTATAATTTAAACAAGAGGCGATGTGTTTTCAAAAACTTAAATATTGATATTACCGAAGTTTCATTGCCATTAAGAGCGCTAGATCAATTTTGGGCCAGTCCTGTTCTAATTATTGTTGGGACATAGTGAATGCATTCCTCAAAAATATGCCTAACCGTAAGAACGGAACTCCGTCAACTCCATCATGCCAATTTTGTAGTTGCCAGTTTTCTGATAAGGTGTGAGTGCGTGAGCCCAGTGTGGCCTATTCTTAAGCGGGTCAGGGCGACTTCCTCTCCTCGGCTGCTGTGTTTTACCACTTTTTGATAACTTTTAATTTACTGGGGAGGCTTGTGTCCCACATGGTTTGCCATCTCTCTGTATTTCCATTTTCAGAGGTCTACTGAGTTCCGATGGGTTGAGAATAGTAGTAAATCGGCCAGAGAGTGAGAATGCCTCTTGGGCTGCTTGATCTGTGAGCTTGTTGCCTACAATGCCAATGTGACTGGGAATCCATATTAAATATATGCACTTACCCTGTTCTTGGAGTATTGATGGAGATTGGATTCTTATGACTACTGGATGTTCCGGATACATAACTTTTAAACCCTTTAGAGAGCTTAATGAATCCGACATTATGACGATAGTCTTCTGAGCTATTAATATGCAGAAGTGTAGGGCTGATACTATGGCGTGGAGCCCGGCAGTGTAAATAGAACATAATTTGTGTAATTTAAATTTATAGGTTGAGTCACGGGTTACAAAATTCCGTGAATTCTTTCTGCCAGAGGAAGGGCTGAATTTGGTTTTTGCCGAAAAGGTACTGAGAATTTTTACTGGAAAATGTTTTTGTAAGTAGGATGGTTTGTCTGGGGGGAAGTAATTTGGAGATGTAATTCATAGCCAATTTTGTCTTCTATCTAAAAGGGGAGGTAAACCTGCTTCTGAACATATACTAAAAACTGTTTTTGTCTAAGTAAGTACTTAGGGGCCGGGAAAACTCTAGTTACAATTGTGCCTAGTAAGTACTTATGTTTATTCACACAAAACTAAATAAATATTTAAAAATAGGCTAATATCACCAAGTACTAGTTTTTATTCACTTCACCCATTGGTATACTCTATAAAACTGTATTCCTCTCCATTCTACTATATGGGACAGAACACTGGACTGCTCAAAAGCTCGTTATTAATAGAATGGCAGCCTCAGAAATGAGCTTCCTGCGAAGGATAATTGGAAAAACAAGAAGGGGCTCCATGAGGAATGAAATCATCAGAGAGAAATTAAAAGTAGTGTCATTAAAGGAAAAAATGGAAGAATCCCAACTGTGCTGGATATGTTTGGATATGTGTGCACACCAGGGGTGTATGCAGAATTTTTTATCGGAGGAGGATTTATATTTTTGTTGGAGGGAGGAGATTTAATAAAAAGAAGATTAATAATCACTTGAATGTCTATAATCACCAAATTTGGAATAAGTTTGTGGATATGCATGAAAATTGAATCAAAAACTGTTGTTAAAATAACCAAAAATATTACTCAAAATACAAATCTTATGTTGGTGGGTATGAAAATTATATTTTTTCATACATTTCGGCGGGGATATATCCCCTTGATTCCCTCCCCTGCATACGCCACTGGTGCAGACTCCTAGGGGAAAGCGAAATGATTCATGGAAGTTAAAGCATTAGAAAAAAAGACAGGTGGGCAGACCCATAACCACATAAATGGAGAGACTTTAAAGACAGAAAGGATAATTAATAGCTCTGATGAAAAATAGGGTCATGCAAAGAAACAAGTGGAAATGGTGCACCGAGGATGGGAATGCTCACCGAAAGGCACAGTAGGAGCTAGAGAGAGAAGAAAAAATTATTCGTCTTTCTATTATTTTTGTCATTTTACTTTTTTCATATCTGTCCCTTTTTATGTCATAATGTCATTCATTATATTTCTATTTAATTTATTTATTACTCATATTATCTCTTCTTTTTTTATCTATCTATTTTCTTAATAGTCTGTCATATTTTCACCACATTGTACTTTAAAACCCTACAATGTGGGCCGAAATGTCAGTATCTAACTATTTTCGGTGTTATCTTTGACTGCCATCCAGTAAGATTATATAACTTATTGTTTATTTAAAGAAGATGGTCTTCTTCAAATAAACATTAAGCTCATTATTAGTCATTATATTTTTTAAAGATCTTCTTAACCTTCAACCCTGCTGGGATGTTTAGTGCAGAAGTTAATTACCTTTCAAATCATACTGTCATCACATATTATATTGAATTTATCATAAAATGAATTCTTCTCAAGCTATGCGCAAATAGAATTTTCTTTAAATGATTTAAAAAAAAAAGTAATACCAACAACTTAGGTTTACCTATTCAAGAGATAATTGTGACACAGGCCACCAATGGCTGAATATGCATTATTTAGACTTAGGAGGCTCTGAGACGTAAAGATCTGTTGAAAATTGGATACCAAAAATTTGACTCAATTACAATAACTTCTTTACCTAGGTGGTAAGGAAAGTAATATTACAAATTAGTTTCTATATTGGTACTTATGCTAATAAACCAACAATAGATTTATTATCTTTCTTACTTTAGTGAATTTATTTTTCTCAAATACTAATTCTAATTAGAAAATAATATTTTTTCAGTTTCGTAATCCATTCAGAAATAGTAGTTTTCCGAGAGATTTACAAGTATGCCAATTAATGGATAAGTCTGTTGATGTTAATAAAGTTCCTCCAACTTTTGATGGTAAATTATTGTTCTAATTATATTTATATTAATTAGATATTATATTTATATTTATATTAATTTAGAACTGCCAAAGTTTAAAATGAAGAATTTTCAAATATTTAATCAATGATTGTTATAGTTATGATTTTTGTGTTGCATGGCTATAATAATGTTCATTAATTCATGAAAAGATGGTTCGATTCATCAAAGCCATTATGAATATATAAAATGGTTTAATATTTAAGGATTATATAAATTGTATTTTAATAATATTTACATCCAACCTTATTTATTTTTACCTCTTCCTTGTCTCCTACCTATACGAGATTCTGCCAGAATATTTTCGACCTCAAGACAGAACTTTCTCTAAGCTCTTCATTTGGTTTTCCAGCCAGGTTTATGATGCTACTCTGTAAAGCCTCATACACACCTAGACAATGTCGCCATATGTGTGTATGATGACAAGTCTCAAAGCTGTTCTGGGACATTTTTTCCTTGTATGAAACTGTCGTGATACAAAATTCTCATGTCGTAAGTTATCCGATGGAAATGAGATACAAGATACAATTTTGTACAACAAGATGGGGAAATGTGGATGTAGGAAGAGGTTCTGATCATTATGATAAGTGTTGGCATTCTAGTATTAACTTTATCAGTTTATAATAAAATTGTAATAATAATATGACATTCTGTAATTCTTCTTCTTTCTCTTCCTCTTCGAGCCAGTATTGGCGTAGACTGGCCTTGATCCAGTACTGCCAATCTTCCTGATCCCTTGTCAGTTGCTTTATTTCAGCGAGGGTTTTGCCTCGTATTACCCCAAATCCTCTAGATATTTTCATGATAGGAGATTTGTAGTGCTGGTGTTGTGGTCTTGTACCTAAGGTCTGTATATATTTATATATATATATATATATATATATATATATATATATATATATATATATATATATAAATTTTTCTGTTGGCACTTTAGGCCATGTAGATCTTTGGCCACGCGATGTTATCTTCTTACAGACATTTTATCGCTTGTGTGAGCTCAGACAGCCTGGAGGGGATCACCCAGCCTCACGTTGTTGCAAAACATGGTTTCCATGTTGTAGCAGCTGGCTGCCATTGCTCCATAGACAGTCCCTCAGTGTCCTTCTCACTGACTCTCTCGGGTTCAAGGACAGTTACAAATTGGTATAGACCCACGGATTATGGCTGTTGGGACCAGCAGGCGCACGAGGACCTATATTTCTTTCCCGAAGCAGACTGTCAATGGGCCAAACGTCCGAGCGGCTATTTTACATTCTGGAAGACCAGAGTGCTATTCACAATTTAGGTACACGGGACAGGGTCATCACTCCAGCAGTGTGAGTTGCTTCCAGTAGGCTGATGGGCCTCACATACCCGTGGGAGGGGAGAGCAGGCTTCGTGGATTTTGCCAGGTGGGCAGTCACCCAAATCTGGGCAGTCACCCATTCAAATACTGAAAACACTTGAAATTTCTTAACGTATATATATATATATATATATATAATTTTTTTTTTTTTTTTTTTGGCACTATACTAGTTTGTTACGAAAGTCCTTGCACATGAACACAACCCTTATTTCCAACTTTCATGATTATCCCATAAGAATGTTTTTGTTCCTACTATTTATGTCAATGTTTACTTTGACTAATCCTCTAATTCCTTGTGACTTGAGTTGGCTTTATGGGGTCATAAACATTTTAAAAACGGATGTGCAATGTCAGAAGAAAAAATCGTGATTTGCAGTCTTTTGACGCATTACTGGAAAAAAGGTTTAAGCACGAAGGCCACCACTGAAGAAATTTGTATTATAGAAGGAGAATAAATTATCCATCGGAATACTGCTGCACAACCCAGATCAGGTTGCCCATCAGAACATCATCATCAACAACCGAGTGTTCTTCTTGAATGTTTAAACCAGGACCCACATGCAACTACTCGTGATTTATCGGCCGTAGTAGAGACTCAAACCTTTACTGTGAATAGTCCAGATATTGCACCATCAGATTATGGTTTGTTTAGATCAATGACTCATTTTTTAAAAGGTCGAATCTTTAATAATTGCGAGGACTTAAAAATTGGATGTGAAGAGTTCTGTGTCTCAAAACCAAAGGAGTGGTACCGGCATCAAATCCAATTACTGGCAGAAAGATGGGTGAAAGTAGTTGAAAACAATGGACTTTAATTTGAAGAATAGTATTCAATAATGTTTAAAATATGTAATCTGAAATAAAGCTATACTAATGCACAAGGACTTTTGTAACAACCTAGTAGACCATGCAGATCTTTGGCCGCACAATGTAATCTTTACGTTTTATTGTACAATTTATAAAGATTTAATGATATCATCTTTTAAAAAATAAATGATAATAATTAAGTAAAAAATGTGGATGGTAACATTATAGATCTAGTAAATATTTTCTTGTAATTCTCGGATTTGTCCTATTTCCTCCTCCTCTTCATGATGGATATATTTTAACTTGTACGATTAATGCTTTTTTGACATTCATGGCTGCCTGATGCTAAAGGTATATTCACACTATGCTGACATGACTTGTTGACATGCTATATATCGTATGAAGAAACTAAACTAAATCATTATTTAGGATACGCGTGTTCACACTAATCTGGCGTGTTGTGTTGACACTTAATTTCACTCAACATACTATCTGACGCCTCAGGTACAAATAAAAAATGCCAGATTCTGTCAGATAACATCTGGCCATCAGCCATGAATGTCAAAGAAGAATTAATTGAACATGATAAAAAGTATCCTTTATGAAGGGATATAAGAATAAATATCCGTTTTGAATTGTGGGAGGAAATAGGACAAATCTTAGAATTACTAGATAATATTTGGATTTATTTATTTACTTGTTCATTGTAGGGTGCAAAACATATTCATAAATTTAGTGTTTCATCTAAATCTATTGTTTCTTTGAAATTAATAGGTTTTACAAATGAGTGGTCAGAAGCCAAGGTATCCAAATCAATTTTTTTCAAAATTTAATTAAATGCAGAAATTAACTCTAAAATTAATACTGAGTGACAAAGATATCCAAGTACAAAATAAGATAAAACACTGTAAAAAGCAATTACATACTATTTTCATAATTATTACAATAGCCCTGTGATAAAGTACGGTCCTGTAAATAAAAATAATCCTTTAAAAGTCCTAGAGGCTTTGTCGGGGTAAGGTAGATAAAAGTGCCCCAGGGAGGCAAATGCCTTACCGATTTCTCTCAAGAAATTGATATTACCAAAGTTTCAGATCTACAGTGTCCTCCTGTGCCCCATAATTAGCCCAAGTATCTTAAACCGATGTAATTTTTCAACATTTTTTTTTATAAGCTTGTAGCGTATAGCGATAGAAATATTGCTTAATTTTACCAAAGGGCTTGGCCCTCATGAATCATTTACAGGAATTTTTGCTCCATGATCCAACATTTAGAACACTGCATTCTATTGTTGTTTTTTTGGAAAAAAACAACAATATTGTTTCATCATACAATTTATGGTGAACAATCCCTATGCCATGCCCCTTTTCCCTGCACCTGTTAATATATGTTACTATCCACATTTTTTAACTTAATTATTATCATTAATTTTTTTAAAAAGATATCATTAAATGTTTATAAATCGTACCTTTTTTTTTTAATAATAGAAAATAAAGTCATGTTAATTAGTAAATTATAGTTTAATTTCTTACCATTGATTCCATGCTAATCTTTAGTCTGCTGAAAAGTTCTCTCTCATTTCAGTGCTTGTTTTTTTCCTGCAACCGTAGTTCAAAGTTCATACAATTGTTCTTTGCTCATCCTGTAATACATAAAAAACGTTTTTATGAACTTAAGCAAAGCTCTAAATGAGGATTTTTCACTCACATTTAGACTTGAAACATTTAAAGGCTCCGAAGAACTCATCTCTTCTTCAGATAAAGGTGCTTTATTAAAGAATTGTCGTGACATTTTTTTTCCTACTAGCATGAGGATTCTTAAACTACAATGCAGGTACTACACCCTATACCTGCAGCTGGTATTTTATTCTATGGGGTGGACCTGGTTCCCGAAGGTGGTCGATTAGAGTCAGTAAACTTACTTATATAACTTCTATGAGTTGACATATTCTGAGAGTTAACTAACTTCTGTGAGGGTATAATAGCTGACCATACTGGGGCAAAGGCAATACAGACATAGGGTGACATACAGAGGTGCCTAGATCAGAACGGTATGGTTTCGTTTTCCGACTAGTCTCCTCATTAATACTAGTACCAGTATATACCTACTGTCATGCAGCCAAAGCTCGAGTATCCTTTACCTGCCTTGGGTGTTTGTAAAGGCCCAGCACAGTTGCCAACTTGCCTCTGTCATCCTTGAGTCATCAGAGGGCACCACGTGGAGGTGACAGCAGGCCTTGATAAGGGTAGGAAGGACTGCGTATTCTCAAGCAGAGTAGGGCACTAAAATCTGTGCCTTCTCTATCCCTCTTGTTATCCTACCGATTTTACTCCCCCAAACAACCTCCTTAATCATGTGGCCTTTGGGTAAAGATATTAGATTTACAGGTTTTGTTTACTCTCAAAATCTTATCCTTGCTTCTACTCACCTCCCGGAACCAAGAAGTATCTTACTACAAAAATGCTTTTATGACTCAGTGACTGAGTTTTCAGAACTCATTTTATTGTGTAATCATTTCCGTGATATTGTAACAATTCTGTTGTAATGAACTACAAAAACCTTACTCACATTTTCAAAATTAGTAAAATGTATTACTACATTTTCATTTTAAAAAGCAAAATGGCTATAAAACCAGAATGGGGAAATTTACTTAATAGACCTATTTAACTAATTATATATACAGTGAAATTGTATTAGTTTATTGGTTATTAGTTAAATTTTCTCTTTTGGTTTTATAGACATTATTCTTTTTAATACATTTCACTAATTGTGAAAACGTGAGTGAGGTTTTTTTAGTTAGTTACTATAGAATAGTAACCAATTACATATCATATTATGACCAAGACATTATTTTATAAATTAATTTTATATAATAGTTTCTTTATTATCTTTATTTTATGATTTATTCTAATTGTAGATGTCATTATGGCTACTTTTGACAAACTCACTCCTTTTGAACAATTATTACTGAAATGTGGAGCTATTCTTGGAAAAGACTTTAAAAGATATGCTTTAGTTTATATGATGGAATTTCCTTCTGAATCTGCAGTATGTGAAGGTGTAATATATGTACAGAATTATATATATATATATATATATATATATATATATATATATATATATATAACAGAAGTATGCCCATGAAATTCATACATAAATAAATTTATTTACAGCTGTAGAGGTTTTGTTCAAAATGGATATTCTTGGATGTGCCAATGTCAAGAATAAACGAGAGGTTCATGAAAATATTTTATCAGCTCAGTTACCAGTTGCTGAATGTCATTGTGACACTGTACCCCTCAGTAAGTAATAATTGCACAACTGAACTTAAACAAGTCCAATTTTTATTATAGTATAAATCTTTGAATTATTACAGGCAAAATCCCCTCCTTGAAAAAATCTTCTTCTTTAGTAGCACTATAACCTGTGAAGAGTCCTGGCTTCCTCCAACACCGACCGCCATGCGTCCCTATTCCGTGCCACTGCCATCCAGTTTCGCACGCCCAAATACTCTGCGATGACTAAATAGGAGCTGGGTCAGAATCTTCCTGGGTGGTAAATCGTCAGCCATTCTGGCGAGATGCCCTGCCCATCTGAGCCTTCCAAGCTTGATGAAACGGGAGATATCCTGCTCATGATACAAATCATACCGCTTCTCCGCCTCCATTTATTGTTTTCTAACACACCTCCATAAATTTGGCACACTTTCCGCTCAAATATAAGAAGGAGCTGATCCTCAGCTCTGGATGTAGTCCAGATCTCTGAGCCATAACAAAGTACTGGCCGAATAAGAATCTTATAAATGATAACTTTTGTTCGTCTTGTCACAAGATTGCTTGAAAGATGCTTTCGGAGTCCAAAATAGCAGCAGTTGGTAGCTAATGTTCTCTTTCTGATCTCAACTGCGGTTTCATTGTTGCAAGTTACCATAGACCTGAGGTAGAAAAATTCTGCGACCTGCTCAAACCTGTAAGATCCAAAGGCAACACTGGCATCTACTAATCTCGGGACTGATCCGAAACCATGTACTTGGTTTTAGCTTCATTGATAATGAGTCCCATGCGTCTCGCAGCAGCTTCTAGAGCAATGAAGGCTTCAACTACCGCTTGCCTGGATCTCCCCACAGTATCTATGTCACCTGCCTCCTTTTGAAACTCACAGATACCTAGTTAGCTCCTTAATTTTACCCCATTCTGAGTGGAGATGTCTCCCAGGATCTCAGATTCCCGTCCAGATCAGAAATAAACTGCCAAAAAATGGCATTTTATAATTTATTCTCAGAATTCCAAGGAAATCCTCTATTTTCTGGTTTTATCAACTACGAAGAGTTAAAGCGACTCGTTACTTCAGAATATCACAGGTATACCCTCGCATTCTACCTCTATCATGTTGTTCGATCCCAATGTCCATAATATATAACAAAGAGTTCCAAACTTATGGAAACTATGCTTGTGTGTACTGCTAACAGCTTCTCCAGAATTTTAAAAAGAAAGGAGGATAGGTTAATAGGTCGAAAAGCTTTGGTGACACTATGATCTTCCTTACTATTCTTCGGAATGAAAGCTATAACATATTCCCTCCATGATTCTGGAATGTACCCAATGACTAGAGGGGCTCCAAGTAGTGCTCTAATAGCAGAGCATTGAGGCCCTCTTTAAGCATACATGGAAGGATACCATCTGTGCCTAGGACCTTATATGGCTTGAGCTCCCCGACAGCCCTCCTAATGGACCCATCACTGACTATGGATTCCGCTAAAGCCCTATCCTCCATTTCGTCATTAGTTTCGCTGCCAAAGTCTGTACTTGAAATATATTGACTTATTTAGTCATATTAATATATGATATTTAGTCATATTATATATTAAGATCCTATATCCTGAAAGTAGGTCTCCATTAAGTGGGACAAGGTGTCCACTAAGCTGGAGGTCCACAAACCATTGGGTTTATTTAATGCTCCCAGTGGCTGCTGGGCTCCATTCCTTTAAAAAGTCTGGAGGCTTCACATGTGCTTTCTATATTACTACAAAATTTATGCCAGCCTTCCCATTTATGCTTCCTAATTTCCTTTTTATATAAGCTAGAGACAACACGGTATGTTTCCCAGTCAACCTTCTGCTTTGATTTATATGCCTTAGTATAGATTTTTCTTGATGCCTTTTGTTACTTAGTCAACTCCACCTAATCTTTTTCCTAGATTCTGCCTTTAATTTATTTTGTTGTTTTTGGTATTCTTATAACTTTCTATTTCTCATCTTTAGCGATCATTAGCCAGTGCTACTGCATATCAGGCACTGGCCCTCTAGGCTGGGGGAACACCCACTCTGTCGCCACACAGTAGTGCACTTATCACAGCACTCATCTACATTAATGTCATTTACAGCACACACCCCTATTACAGGACTACATCTATCCTCTATCTACCCCTACTGCAGGACTACTAAAACCACCCCCAATGGGGAAGTAGGTCAGGCTACTTTGAGAGGATTCTTCCCCACCTGATTCTCAGTTCTAGGCGAGGTGCGTGCCTGAGTTAGCAACTGGAGGAGCACAGCTCACTACTGCACCCAATTACAGCATTTAAGTCATGAAGATCACTACAGTGGCCTCTTTCACCACCTCTGCGGCTGGACCAGCCCTTTCAAGGAGGATCCCACTACCCTCTAGGAAAAACAAGGTATGGCACGCTTATCTTAACCTGCAAGGAGTGGCTGCTATATCAGAACAGTATAAAAGTGTGGATATTCCAAGCATAAGGGAGAGCTCTGACGAAGAGTTCTCCTGCTCTCGGTCAACCTCGTCAATGGAGATGGAACGGCTAAATCATCCATCTACTAGCAGCAGAGCACCTAGAGTGGAGGATGAGGAGCTCAAAGCCGCTACAATAGCAAGGAACAAATTAAAAAAGAAGGCATACAGACAGAAGAAAAGGCAAACTATTCAAAGGCAAGCTGAACGGTTGGCCATCAGAGTGAGGCATCAAAACCCTATCTCTGGCCCGGCTATCCACAGGCGGCCTAGCACTAGTAGGCACCTGCGGGTCGTTCCTCTTTGGTTCGGCTGGAGGGGTGCGGACCAAGGACTGTCCTCGAGCCGATTCAGGAGAGAGGAAATAAGGCCTCCATCTACCTCTCCTTCCTGACGCGGAGAGGACAAGACGCATGCACCAAGAGCCGGCCTGTTTTCTCAACATTATAAAAGACTAAGGACTATGGAGGAGTCTCCACCAAATGATATGCGTCGGCAAGACTCAAAAAGAATAAATTCATCCCCTCGGAGGTCCTGCAAACCCATTGCTGAACCTTCTTCCGCAAAGCGCCCAGGAGTATCAGGGGAGAATCCAGAAGGCTGCTGGTACATCAAAAGCCTTGCAGGTGGTTATAATAGGGAACCAGGAGGGCACCTCTATCACCCAGGAGGAAGCTCAGCTCATCCGCAGCCTCATCGTAGAAATTTAAATGAGGGGAATGAGCCACGCCCTGGAAGAAGACCACTAGAGTTTATAAACTCTGTGCATCAGGGGGAACCGGCATGGTTCCTTCTCACCTGCAAAAACGAAGAGACAAGGGACTGGCTTCTCAACTGGGTACCTCCTACTGACCCTGAGGTTGATCTCCTACTGAGGTTTATTATTTTATTAATATTTACTAATAAGTGAAATAGGAAAACTTCTTTCCTATTACACTTATTAGTAAATATTGGTTCAACAAAATTAGTAATACTTAGCAATTCAGAATAGATAAAAAAAAAAAATAATAATCATTATAAAAAAATGGTAAATAAAACTTTTCATACTTCTAAATCTTCTTTCTAGTGCTATTATAATTAGGTTTTTTCATTTATTTTACTACATCTTTCTTTTCATTCATTGTATTTATCTTTCTTTATATATTTTCACAATAATTTTAAATAACTTTTTTGTCATTATCCATCATATTTTTCTTTATTTCTTATCATGTATTATTATGTTTCACATTATGATTAGCATTTTTTCTTTATACTTTATTAACATATTCTTCTATATTTCTTATTTTTCACATTATCATTAACATATTATGATCAACATATTTTATTTTTTATACTTTTTCATCTTTCTATTTGTTAACTTTCTTATTATTACTGGTACTGCCACTCTGGTTATATCTATTGTTATCTGGTTTTTTCTTAGCCCTGATGATGGCCTAATAGTTAGGCCGAAACGTTAGTACACATTATATAAGTTTTTTTCTTAGCCCTGATGATGGCCTAAAAGTTAGGCCGAAACGTCGGCACACATTATATAAGTTTTTTTCTTATTGTGTGTTCGTTTATTGCCTGCACCCCCAACCAAGATTCATTCACTTTTCCACGGTAAACTATACATTCACCAATAAATATACTCGTATGTATATATATATATATATATATATATATATATATATATATATATATATATATATATATATATATATATATAATGTAAAGTTCAGTTTTTTGGAAAAAAATAAATAAACTTATTTTCACTTTTTTATATATCTATTGGTTTTATATAGCTTTGACTCTATTCTCAGGGTGGGTTACTAGACAATCAGGCACACACTCACACAAAACTATTACTAATACAAAACATAATAAAACGTGGAGCGTCAATAATTCTTAAATTTAACACTTTCTTCTTGAAGAACGATGACCGTGGTCTATGGGATATAATTAAAGTGTGTTACCAAATGATGTGCATCTTGAATGTGGATGAAGTACTACGGGAGCTCTTAAGATGTCTGCTCCGGTCCCTGGTCCCACAACAATAGCTACTCCTTTGTTGTCCGTTACCCCATCCACAGGATTCAAAATGGCGAACTTATATTTTGATTATCTAATACAAATGGACCATTTACTATTTGCAGAAGTTTTCATTTGATGAAAATCTCTTCTACTTCTTTTTGATTTTCTTAGAGCAGGTTTATTGGTGAACTATTGAAAAATTGATGAATTTCACCCACTCGCTCATTATGGCAGTGGTTCTGTTGAAGTCCAAAATGGAGCCGCCATGTTTTTAAATGAAGGCGTCTATTTTGGTTCCATTTATGATGACACTTTGGATTATAATTTTTGATGATTGCAGTCAGGATAAATAAATGTATTATTTTCCTGATAATCCCTATTTCCAAATACTAAAACTAATTTAAGATACCTAAAAACAATTATTTACTATGTACATAAAATCTGAAAAAATGTGTATATTACAATATATATATATATATATATATATATATATATATATATATATATATATATATATATATATATATATATATATATATATATATATATATATATATATATATATATATATATATACGAGTATATTTATTGGTGAATGTATAGTTTACCATGGAAAAGTGAATATATATATATATATATATATATATATATATATATATATATATATATATATATATATATATATATATATATATCTTTATACATACACTTGTTTATCTTTATATAAACTTAATAATTGGTATTATTTTTTTGGATTTCAGCTAGAATGGCATTCCCCAAATATGCATTCTGTGAATTTATAAGTTTTAAATTCTCAATTCTTGCTTCTACTATTTATCAAACAATTCCAGTAAATCAACGGATTCAGTTTCATACCAGAGCTCTGGACTCCATCAAAGAGCAAATCATGAAATGCAGTGAATGTGTTCATCATGAAATACTAGTAACAATACACAATAGAATGGGGCAGCTATCAAACCCTGAATTAAACAGTTCTGATCCTGACAATATTGCAGATATTAAAGTTACTTTAGAACAATTGCGCAGATCTAATCCATATAAAGAATTTAAAAGGAAAAAGGACTTGTCAATGAGAAGAGCAGCTATTGTTTCATTAGATGAAAAAATATCAAAAAATAAAATAACTCTAGGTAGACGACATGGCATTCCTGATACACAGTTTAAATTGGATTTGGATGCTTTGAAAGAAATGGCAGAAAGAAGACAAGAATCTTTGAACGTTAAAGTTCGTAGAGTAGTTCATTCAGGCCCTAATAGTCGCAGTTTTCTAAAGGATTTGTTTGTGAGTATATAATTTGTTTTTTTACTATATTTTATGTAGATACATAACTTTTCAAAATTAATTTTCTCAGAATAACTAATGTAAATATATATTAAAAAAATAAATAAAAATGTTATTATATAGATTGTCACCAATTCCTTGACCACTCAATTATATTAGGTATTATAGCAAAGGAAATTTACTCCTTTCTCATGCTTCCTCTTATTCTCAGCAGCTGCATATCAATTCCTAAGAAACCGATAGCGATTTATTTGAAGCCACCTCCTGTTTGAGTCGACGGATCCCACGGATTTGTATCAGCCTCCCCTCCACTTCTAAGCATATAAAAAAAAAACTCCATGTAGCCTTGCTAGACTCAGTAGAGTTCACGATTACCTTCACGTCAATTGTTCCTTTTAGATTATGTCCCCTAGTGGTTATATGCAGTACTTACATTTCTCTGATCTTTTGTTAGCTTATCCTATAGATTTTCAGAGTCCGAGCAATATATTCAGTCATCTGTCTTTTGTGCATTTCATTTAGTGATAAAACACTCTTATTTTTGAATCAATAAGGATTAGCCTTACTAATCACTCTGGTGTCAGAAGACTTATTATCCTTTAATAATTACTCTCTGTCGCGATAGGACAAGATAGCTAAATATGTACTGGTAATATGGCATATAATGCTATCAATAGATATTTGAATCAGTCTTTTACTACTAGTATGTTTTACCTACAGGCCTACTCTAAATTAATCAAATAACAAACTTTAGCTGCAGTTTTAAAAATTTAATCTTTTTCAAAATTGTAGGTTCCTATGGTGATCCTTTCCATCTGATTGACCCTCTGACTTGATACCATGAATTTGGTCATTCGTTCTTTAATTTCCAGGCCCAGTCTCCTTGCTGGGGCTTCTAGAGCCATGAATGCAATCTTGACCACCTGAAATGATCTTCCCATGATGTTGATGTTATCGGTATAGGCCAGGATCTCGACAATCCTGTTGAAGATAGTGCCAGTTGTCTGTATACGGTATTCCCTTTCCATATTTTCCAGTGCAAGATTAAAGAAAAGACCTACCAAGGCTTCACCCTTCCTACCTCACTTCTGTGAACAAACGTCTCTGAAAGTCCTCTCTGGATACCCACCTTACATTCAACACCTCTCTCCTCTGCTCTTCTTAGTCTCTGAAGTTCTTCCAGCTTTTGATTTTCTCATTTCCTCTTTCTTTTGCGATGCAGACACTTTTCGTCTTGTCGCTCCTGGCGGTTCTCCTCTGTAGCTCTACATGTACGCCTGTGCAACATGGCTTTGTATGCTTCATTTTTTTCTTTAGTAACGTCCGCTCATTATTCGTCCATGCCAAGAAGATTGGGTTTCTTTCTGTTGCAGCTCCAGATTTTTTTTTCCGCTGCTCGATGAATCGACACACTGTACTTATTCCACCTGTCGTCAACGCGGTTTTCTTCCAGTATTTCTACAGATATTTCTGTCAGGTCATGGCTATAAGTAATGTCGGTATTTAAAAATCTGTCTGTTTATGTTGATATTACTAATCCATCTTTTACAATTGAATTGTGTTTACATATTTTGTGCATTATAGTATTACATACTCTCCTATTTATCGTGGTTTTGTTGGAGAAAGTTAGTTATTCTGTTTTGAAATTTCAATAAAAATGGATCGGTCTGATGGCAAATGATAGGGACAGTAGAATGTGTCGATCCAAGTTTTTCTGCTAATTCTTCAACTGTTACAGCAGGATTTTCTTTAACAGTAGCCTGCAGGAGTTTGTCATCGAGCTCTACTGGTTGACCAGTCTGAGGCTTGTCTTTAAGTCTGCAGTTTCTCGTTTGAAACTTTTTAAATCACCTCTGCATTTGCCGTTCACTAATGACATTTTCTCCATATATTTCTGCAAGTTTCCGAATTCTTTATGAACTAATTAAACTCCTTGACTGTTAAATCATAAATATTCATACGGCTTTATGACTTAATGTACTTCATGTTCCAACTGAAGAGGATAAGCAACAGACAATCTAATTTTTATCTTGATCGATATTAATAATACCTATTGTTTTTATAACCAATGAACAAGTTATATACTTGCACAATTAGTGGTAATTATTCAATTAGTTATGAAACACAGGATGTATGGTTGTTATGTCAGTTTTGGGTAAGACATCACTAAAATTTGAGTGGATGCAACTACAGTTTATTAGTTAGATGTAAACTAGTGAATGTTAAAAAATGAATCACTTAAAGTTTGTCAACAGATAGTTTCACTTTATATATGTGAGTGTAATAAAGTTGTTTTGTTTGATAGAATCCTTCAGTAGAGGAAGATAATGAAGATACTTTCCAGATGTATATAGGTATGTATTTGAATTCAGTACTTGTTTAAAAAGTTATTTTAAATACCTACCTAAATATTTTGCTGTAGTAGCGATTATTTGTTATTTCATCATCCTCAAATATTTATTTCATATCACCTGAAATACAAATTTAGGTGATTGCACATGCATTGTTTTTCTATATACGAATAGCAGAGTTACCAACACAAGGAAGAAAGGATGTGTTATTTTACGAAAATATATGAGGCCAAACAATGTTTTCAAATATTATCCATTTTTACCTGTGGATATCTCGGAAACTACAACAGATAGGAACAAACTTATGTATCTACAAAAATTTGTTGGGATGTTAATCTTCATTCATTTTGCGAATTTAAAGAGTATGTTTTTCATACTATGCACCGTTTTTGTGTTATGAGCGAAAAACAGAACTAAGGGGCCATTAAACCTCCTCTCCACCACCTGCCTATCCCGAAATTGATGGGATTTTATCAGACTTTATTCAAGGAACATACCATCCCTGAAATTTTTGGAACTATATAATTTAGTTTGTCTATTTTTTTCTAATTTGCCTGGACAACTAACCAAATGTCCTTGTCGCCTACATAGAAAAGCTACTTTAATACATACTTCCGGACAGTGATGAACTCTACTAGGATTTTCAGACATTAAAAGCCGTGGAAACTCTACACCAATTTGTATAAAATGGTTAAGGTTTTGAAGTTATTTCAGACTTATACACACTTGAAACCCTCATCTGATTGAACATGGAATAATTGTTTTGATTTCAGTATAACATGATGGTTAATCCTAATTATACTCAAGACAAAAAAAACCAGCACACTTTGAATTTCACTTAAAAAATGCAGATTAAAGAAATATTGTTGGGATTGAACTAACTCATATATAAGCCAGGTTAATAGGGTTTACAGTACAATTGTCCTTTGCAGTAATCTATCTAGAATTAGTGACTAATGTGCAAAGATTTTAAATAAAGTTAATTCAGTTAGCCTTAATTCTCTATAGTTGTAATGTACTTACCCGTGTGCGTTTTTTTTTTTTTAATGTATTCATTATTTTCAACTTGTTGGTATTTTTACTTTTTCAAAATTGTGCTGGATGCCATGGTAGTCACTCGAGTCATCGCATTAATCGAGGACGGGAGAAACCAGAGATACGCGGCCAGAGCCCCCAGGCCTGGTTCGGAAAGTGGTCCAGAGACCGGGAGACAGGAGGGCGGGGTTAGGCTGGCCAAGAGCGACAGACCAAGCCGATAACCACTTTGTTATGATTCAGACTCTCTGAAATCGCTTCCAGACCTCAGAAGAGACATCTGGCCGATTGCGTGTTATTGGTATGGATTTCAGGAGGATGCATTCAAGGGTGTCTGCCACAGATCCTCTCCTCACAACAGCAAACTGAGCAGCTCGCCTCCTTTTACCCAAAATCATGCCCCTGGACTGTCGTTGATTGAGCTTCTCTTATGTTTTCAGATGAGCCTAGATTTAACCTCTATGATTCAGATGCTTGTATTCGAGTATGGTGAAGAGGGGAACAGAATAGAAGCCATATCAGCCACAGTTCAGTCAGTATGATTTTGGGAAAAATGGAGGCTAGCCGCTCGGTGCGCTGTGGCGAGGAGAGGACCTGTGGCTGGCATATCATTTCAATGATTCCTCTGCCTACTTTTCGTATACTGGCATTCATACGCAACCGGCTAGACGTCTAGAAGCGGTTTCAGAGAGTCTGCATCACAATGAAGCGGTCGTCTGCTTGGTCTGGCGCTCTTTGTCACTCCGACCCCCTTCTCCTCAGTTCGTTATTAACAGAATATCGAATATTGAAATTCTTTTATGAAAAAATGAAAAATATTGTGTGTAGTTTCAATGTTAACTTTGTGGTGAAACTTACACAGAAAAGTTTAATAATTTTATCAATACTTTTTCTGATAAAACAATGACCATTTGAATTGTTGAAAAATGCGTTAGAGAGGATAATAGATTTAAATTTCAGAAAAAAATATTTATGCCAACTTTCATAAAAAAACAAGATACAAAATAAAACAAAAAGAGAGTCGTGTAACTACAATTGTCACACTGATATTAGGAAATTTTTTTAAAGCAAACTCCTCACACTCTATTGTCTAGTGAGTGACAGGCAAAAAAATGACCAAACCTAGACATTCAAAATAACAAAGGTCTGATGGGCCAAAATGTTCGTTACCCTCCACTTAGTACGCCCTGAAAAGTCCCAGAAGTTTGAGTGCCAGGTTTGGGAGGGGAGGGGGAAAGAAAGTTCAGAAAATGGAACTTTTTTCCTTAATTCTCATATATCTCAGAACATATGATGTTTAGAGCAAAAATTTCCCTATACAAAATCAAATTAATTTAATTTCCCACAAAAAAGGTCTATTTTTTAGTTTTGTTTTATAACTCTGTTTCTGAAATATCAATGTCGGAAAATGGGATAAGATTTTCATAATTGCGAAAATTGAGCGTAAATCTTTTTAAAATTCCTTTAAACTTGTTTTTGGTCCATTAAGGTTTATTACGTAATTAGGTTTAACAATTAAATTTGAGGTTTTTGCAAACCTTTTATTGTAATTTCTTTTAAAATCGTTTTAAAGTATTTTTGTTTTTGGCCAATTGTTTATATAAATAACATAATGAGATGCAATAGTTACATTTTTGTTATAATTTATTGGAGGGGTTCCAAATCGTTTATTGTCGGTTTTTTAGCAGGCAAAGTAGAGAAGCCATCAGAGAAGTCCTTGCACCTCAAAGTGGTGCGAGATACAGAGGATATCTTCTCTATCTTGTCTTGTGGCAATGCCCTGCTTCCTTTCATTCAATATGCAAACAGTATGTTGCATATGTGATTGGCCATTATGCCAAACAAATAGTAATGTTTGATGTCTATAGTGCAATAGACACAAAAGATGAAGAACATCTTCGTCGCTCTGGAAAAATGCTCCATATAAATGTTGTAGTGGAAGACCGAATTTCATTAGCATTCCTTGCCAACTCCAACAACAATATGCAGTTTATTTCACTTTTTAACTCACTTTTTCATTCACTATAATGCTCTAACTACCGTGAAACACCACTATTTTTGAGTGCCTACATCTCAAGGATTCTATTCGTGAGACTTCTACCCTTTGATCGGAGAGAAATAGGTTGCTGTCAAACAGGATTTATGCAAGGGAAGTCTGCCTTTGATCAGATGTTCTCTCTTAGAATCATACTAGAGAGAAAAAGGGAATTCGGGTTCAGCACCCACCATCTATTTATAGATTTGGGGACCGTCTATGACAGCGTATTCATTGCATATTCAATAGAGGCGCTCTATGAAAGAATGGTGGAGTTATGATCCCAGCGAAACTTGCACGTCTGGCCCGCACAACGATGAAGGAAGTGAAGTGCTGTGTTCAAGTTCAAGGCCGTAGATCTAATATCCATCTGGCAGTGCGGAGATCTAATATCTAGGTCAGCTATAAGCCTAGGTATTGCTGACAGTATTGAAGTGATTAAGAGGACTTTTAGATAGATGAAGGATGCTTTTTTCAACCTACAAAGAGAGATTGCTAGAAAGGGATTTATTTTAAATGAAACAAAGCACATGCACGCAAATGCTATTGGCGGAGTTCAGCGAGACAATCAGGTGTATATTGGTCAGCCCACCTTTGAGAAATTTGAAGAATTCATCTACCTCGGAACCCAGGTGAATTCCAGAAACGACACCCTGAAATCCATCGTCGAATAATGATTGCGATAAATCTTGGACCTCCAGGTGCGCCTATCCAAAACTCTCATCAGACCTGTTGTAACATACGGGTCAGAATACTGGACACCGCTCAGAACCCAAGAACTGGCTGTCCCAAGGTTTGAACACCTAATCTCCTGCAGAATCTATGAGGCAGTCTGTATTGATGTAGGCTGAAGGTAACCTACAAATGCTAAGCTGATGGCCGTTTACAAAGACGCCAACTTTACCATCGTCATTAAGATAGGTCTACTCAGATGGGAATGATATCTGGCAGGAGTTGCCAAGACCAAATTTCGAGGTGTGGTTGTGCGAATGGTGACCATTTCGCAGACCTAAAAATCGGCTATGACATTCCTTAATTTTCTTTGAACTTTATTAGTACCTAATTATAAAAAGGAAGGTATCAATATTTTTTAACAGTTGTCAGCTGAAATTTGTTATGGTTTGCTATTTAATTGTCTTCTTATTAGTTTTCTTATTAAAATAAATCAGTACACTTATATTCTTGTCTTTTTTTCAGGAGACATATTAAATATTATCCGGATTTCAGACAGGTTACGATCTGTTTATCGAAAAAAAAAAAAAAATCTAAATGATATCCAGTATTTCAAGCCTAACGTTAATTGCAGTTGCTATAGTGTGGGCATAGATATTTATCGAAAATTGATTTATCATTCACGATCAGCAGGTAATACGCCATTGATTATAAAAAAAAATAATTTGTATGCTAAATTACTTGTATTTCAATGGCCTAGCTGTAAAAGTGGGCTTCATAAAAGACTGGATACTGACTCGAAACCCACAACACATGCCAGCAATCGTTGTTGGTAGTTATTCTTGCATTCAAATGATTTGATAATATCTCTTTTTAATGTTAGAAAACTGTTATCAAGGCTATCTCATACTTCACCAATGTAAACTGTGCTTAATGATACCACTCGTTACTAGGAATATTTAGGATTTTTTAATTAAAAATAAAATAAAGACCATTGTTATTTATCTTAAGCTCATAAGGACCTATTGGTGGTTTCTGTCTCTCTTGAGCAAGCGGAATTAAACAATGTGATATATTTAGAGCTATGTTAAAATGATTTGACATTTTATAGATTTAAGTGGGCCACAGATGTAAAATTCCATTTGTTCAAGAAGTAAAAAAATCTCTAAAGAGCTCCAAGAGATCGGGGATTACAGTATTTACTAAGGTACTAATAAAATCTCAACGCTTTCCAGTTGATACGCCAGACATGATTAATCTCTCTACTGATGATAAACACCTCAAGATTACCATGGACAATAAGCTGAAATGGCATTGCCACATAAGAAATGTAGCATTCGTAGTCTTGAGAAGCGTGCAAAAGGGCTTTAGGCAAATCATGGGAACTTGAGCCATTAAAGATGCACTATGGTGATAATACCTATGATTTTATCTACTATCACTGTATGGTGGCACAAGACAGCTCTTGGTAATTGTATAAACAGCAAAGGTTAGCCTGCCATATAATCATGGGTACTATTAATTCTACTCCAGCTGCAGGATTGGAAATTTTACTAAATCTCAGGCTGCAGAACGTTGGTTACAATGATTGGTGATGAAATAGTATTTTTTTGCCTTTTCAGATCACTGTCAATAACTTGAATAACTAAATTGAGAATCCCTCCCTAATTAGATTTAGAAATTGTTAGTAGCAATGCTTTGTGATTAATCCATGGCACATTTACTCTTCGAAATGGATGGACTATTAAATGGTGAATGGATTTATTTTCAACTATCAAAATAATTAATTTTATTTTAGTACTCGTGATTTAAATATTTTGTAATAAAAACCAGGCTTGTTTTGTATTTTCGTATAGAATATGTCAGCTTCCCATAAGTATGTGCCTCTTCCATAGGGTCGGTATGGAGGATAAAATCAAAAAACTTATACGCATGTTACAGTATTGAAAGATTTAAATAGTTATTTATTTTTCAGAGCTAAAAATAACAGAACTTAAGTATTTAGTTGAATGTGCAGTACATCATACTAAATACTCTCAATTTCAATCTGGTTTAAAACTTCTATTGGAAGCAAGAAATTTATATCAAGTAAGTTGAGTATAGAAGTTGAGAAAAACGATTTAATGCTTTAGAATGAACTAAAAAAAAAAAAAATGTTATGAATAGTACGTTTAATCATAATTTTCAAATTGTCTAGTATTGATGTAATAATCAAGTTCTAGCTAATGGTCACAGTGTAACATGTGAATGAATATAAATTTTTTTATAGAGTTATAATTATTTCTCAAATTCTAATCTTGTTGAAAAAATACTTCCTAAAAGTACATTCAATGGATGAAGTCTAAAGGCGATAACTGAGTAATGATCTGAATAAATTAGTAATAATAGTAAAATTATGGTCATGAAAATTAATAAAAAATGTAGAGCTTCAAATTCTTCGTCCATTGAGCACAACCTCTCATAATTGGCAATCTCCTAATCTCGGGAAATCGACATTTTAGCCCAGTTTGGTTTGCCAAAAAAATGGTGTAATTTTAATTTTCAAGTAGGTACAGGACTGTGAAAATCCGCAAAATGATAAAAAAAAAATTCAAAAAGTTGGATATGTCACTGGTTTCACATTAGATATGATTTATTTACATAAATGCACCGTTAAGGAGATTTAGGTGGAAAAAAAAAGTCCTAAAATTTCGAGTTTGTTTAGCCACTATTTTGAAACCTGCTCCCTCCAAATGCCATCAGACAAAGTTTTTTAGCATCTGAGGAGTCTTTAGTTTTATGCGTACTTGAAATAAATCATATCTAATGCGAAACCAGTGATATATCAAACTTTTTGAATGTTTTGGACATTTTTTCAGATTTTCATATTCCCGTATCTCATTAGCTATTCCAAATATTCAAAAATATTATACAAAAAACTTGTAGAAAATTTGACGTTCTTTAAGATTGGTCAGGTCAAATTTTTACCTTAAATACACTGGAAATGAGTTACTGACAACTTTTTCTTCGCTATATTTCAAGATGAAGAAAACACACATGCAGGAGGAGGTCAAAAATTTGTTTTGTTTCTTACAAGAGGAACAATACATACTGCATACTTAATAATCAACATTACTCCATTTTTTGCAAATTAAACTGGACTAAAATGCCAATCGCCGAAGATCGGGAGATTGCAAATTACGAGAGGTGTACTTGACGGAGTTTCAAAATTGTTGTGTTCAACAGACGCAGAATTTGATGCTCTACAACTTTTATTCTATGATTTTTTTTCTCTGTTATTTAAAAATCTTCGTTTTTTTACTGTGGTTTTTGATCTCACCACTTAGCCAAATTATTATTTTGTAGTACTCGTTAGATGCATAATTTAATGCTCTAATTTAATATACTCTAATATTTTCGATAGAATATGCCATTTAGGAATTAAACATGAAAAACCAAAAATAGTTCTAAAATTTTGAGTTTTTTTGGCCGCCAATTTTGAAATCCATCCAGATTCCACTGGCAGACTGCATTTTTTTCTTTACACTAGTGGATAGATTCATAGAACATTCCAAAAATTTCGTCAAAAAGGTCGCGTTTTTAGCATCTTGCTCATGACTATAAGCTATTTTAATAAAAAATATTTTCTAATTTGTAGACCTGCATGAATCTATTGCTGAAATCAAAAGCTGGTGCCAAATTAGCTGAGGGAAATGATACTTTGACTTTGAAGGATTTACAGTTTGAGAAGAAAAAGATTCATTGCTATTTAGGTATTCCTCTATTTTATATTCATTGGGGAAAAATAATTATTATCCATCTTACAGATCAGTAAAATTAAATTTAAAAAAATATGTATATCTTTAATTAAATATATCTTATTTTACTATTTATAGAGCATATAGAGAGTGTTGATAATTATTTTTACCTCAGTATTACATTTGATGCATACCTACCATCACACATATATTTATACATTATTTGCTTTTTATATAAGGAAAATGTTATCTTAGTCTTGGTGATCTTCCAAAATGTACACAAGAGTTGAATGAAGTTGCATCTGAAAGTTATTTGTTTTGCATCGAGGCATTAGCAAATAAAGTTGTTTTGAAAACGAAAATATTTAAAAGGACCTATGTTGAAAAAAAGAGAACAAATATAGCTTTGCAATCTTTTGTATATATCATTCTTTCAGACCTCTATTTAGTAAGTGTATCTCTTCCAAGTTTATTACCTTTATAGATAATGTTTAACTGTAATTACTTAATAATAAATGCGCTTTTTGTTTAGAGCAAATTTTTTTTAGATTAAGACTATTAATGTAGATTGTTTCAATGTATTCAAATTAAATTATGGCTAATGAGGATGCTTTATTACCCAATATTGGTTGCTTCACATTTTATGAGGAGTTGAATAATAAAGGAATCTGATTGATTAACTTAACTGTTTAGAGATAAAAAAATTTTAAATGATCAATTATTTATTAATTAATAAAGAAAATAGCAAAACAACAAAACCAAAGTATAACAGCATTGCTCATTTGCTTGTCTGTTATAATTATAGTGTCAAATCAATTCTAAATATGTACACACACACACACACACACACACACACACACACACACACACACACACACACACACACACGCACACACACACACTCACTATGAAACATTTCTTAAATTAATTTATTGAGTACATTAAAGATTTATAATTTCACATTACAGAAAAGTAGTGACAGATGTTATATGCTCTGTTTTCTATTGCATAATTGTTATTTTTTTATTAATTTTGTGTCAGAAAATGAATAAATAAAATGTATTTATAATTTCCGGTGATAAAAAGTGAAATTAAATCAGTTTTAATTAAAAATCATAACATATTGTGAAAGGCAATATGTACATTTATTGAAAAAAAAAAAAAGAGGACAAATTAGGGATTGATAAATTATTTGCTACTTCTTTAATTTTGTTTTATTGAAAACTAGTTCCGTATGTTATACATTCATCTTCAGTTCTAAAAAGACACAAAAATTCAAAAATGAATAATTCAAAGTATAGTTTGGTATTATTATACATATTTCGTCATTCGAATTGACGAATCTGCCAATAATCTGCTGCTGTATCTGTTTAATGTTGATCAAAATAGTTAACTGTATCTTTTAATGAAAGAAAGTGGAATAGAGTTGAGTTGAACAGAATGGAGCAGAGTTAACGTAGGGTGGCAATAGGAAGAGGAGTTGAGTCCACTAAGTCATGCCAAGATGTTGGACATGGTAGTACAAAATTTATGAGCCTGCCATATTTTGCAGTTAATTTAAGTTAAAATAAAAATGGAAAAGTGTGTGATTAAAACAAAAGTCAAAATTAAAACTGGTTAATTATTTTTGCTATTCACATTGTTTTTTAAACTAATTTAAAATTTTTCATTATATGAGTATTTATTAAAAGTTTGATATTTTAATGCAACATTTATTTATTTATTGAACATTTTGTTGAATGTACTTACATTAAATTATCATCATAATTATTTAAAATAAAGTCTCATGATTATTAGCCGTTCTCACTGGGCTCTGATTGGAACATTGTTTGTAGAAATGAATGATTCTATTTGTTCTAGGAAAATTGTGTAGAATTCTCTTTATTTCATTCAGTTTCATTATATATATCGAATATGAGGGTCATTTCAAGTATAATGACGGTATTTCTATCAACTTCTCTTCGACATCCATTTTTGTGTGAGATAAAATATCTTAACTTAAGAGAACTTTAAACATTTTAATCAGCATAAAAACAGCTTAATCTTAAATTAACTACAGCCTTGAACGACAATAGGCAATTTCGGGTCGGTAGTTAGGTAGAGGGTAGCTGAATTTGAGTGGAGGAGAAAGCTAAGCCAGCTTGGAAAACGGACCTGGTTGGTTTCGAAGCTGAGCCTTATTGAGTCTTGTGTAGTCAACTTAGCTTGGTTGCCACCCTTCCTATCTATTCACCATGATAGTTTTGCTTGTGGAGTCCATTTCACTCCACTCCAAAACCGGTGGCCACCCGGCCTGACTGAGCCTTGTGTGGTCAACTCCGCTTAGCTTAGCTTGGTTGCCACTCTCCCTATCTATTCAACATGTTCATTTTGCTTGCTGAATTCACTCCACTCCACTCCGCAACCTGTGGCCAGCCATGACAGCACCGTGTCTGGGCCACACACCCCACAGTGTGTATTTGTTTATGTTTAACCAAAAACCTAAAAATATCCGTCAATCAACACGGATGTAAGTACTCTAAATACTTTCTACGCTAGTACAATAGATAAAATTAAAATATAAAATAATTAATTAATAAAACTAATAAATAAGTATCTCAAAATACGTCCTTTTTCTCCTTAGCACCATTATTTTCGTTTTTTCTTTATTTAGGGAAAGTCCCATTGTTTCTGCTTCTTTCACCAATCTTTCACAAGGCTCTTTTATAGCCTTAAGTGATGTTCCAACTATGGCCACATCATCAACATATCCAAGCAGTTGTGCCATTATAACTTGGAGGGCAATAGTGGAGAGAGGGATTCGCTTTGTCTAACTCCTGAGTTCACTGCAAAAGGTTGGCCCAAATTTCCATTTATTTTAATCCTCTCTCAATGTGCATGCTGGAAGTCGGATTAACTTTAGTGGGATGCCCAGTTCTTCCATTGCCAGGTAGAGCTCTTTCCTGATTATGAAATCGTATGCATATTTGAAATCTATAAAAAGAATCCATGTGATTTTGTTAAATTCTTTTACTTTTTCTATTATTTGCCTTATCGCGAAAATCTGGTCTGTTGTCGCCATATTTCTTTTAAAATCCACTTGGTAATCATCCAATTGTGGTTCTACATATTTCACTTATCTGTTGTATAAGACAATATAAAATATTTAGTAAGGCAAAATAAAGTCTTTATAAGCAGTGTTCAGAAGACTGATTCCACGGCAATTGCTGCAGTTTTGGCATCTCCTTTCTTCTTGAAAATGTGGATGATGACAGATTCTTTCCAGATATCACTATTTTCTCAGTCTGAAATATAAGCAATTAAACGAGCCAGTTGCTCTTCCAGTGCTGACCCCCCGAAATTCCGCCGATATTCCATCTGATCCTGGAATTGACGCCTTATTATTCCTTTGGTCATTTAGAATCAGGCGATTTAGGAGGACACACTTCAAGGTCATTTTTTTCATTTCGAAACTCCCAACCTGGGAGCTCCTCATTCTCGTGGGGGTTTAATAATTCTCGGAAATGTTCTTCCCATCTGTCTTGTATATCATGATCCAAGAGAGCAATTTTTTCATCAGCTTGCTTTATTACTAGGCAATAATTTATGAACCCTGATTTTATTCTATTATTAAAACTTTCTGGCTTCATTATTTCTCCTGGGTTCTTCCATCCTGCTTAATCTCACCTGTAAAGCATCTCTTTTCTTTTGTTTTAAAACTTTTTTCGTCCTAGCTCTGGCATCTTGGTATCTTTTTCTGCTCTGCCTTGTTTTCTTATTCAGAAATTTCATCCTTTTCTCATTATGTATTTTGTCTGTCTCCTCACACTCAAGATCAAACCACATTTTATTTAATCTTCAACCTCGCTGCTTCTTGCAATGTTGGTTTGCCGCTTCAGTTATTATCTGCCTTAAGTATTCCCATTTTTTTGTCCACTTTCTTCCTTCTGTTACAGCAGGGATGTTCCTGATACCTCTTTCAACGTCTCTCCGGAAAGCATCACCTCCTTCCTCCTCCTTTAACTTTTCTCTCATCCAGGTCATCTGTTTAGTTACATTTCTACAGAAAAATTTCTGAAGGATGGTTGATCTTCATAACCACCAGAAAATAATCAGCGTTGATGTCTGGTTCTTTGAAGGATCTGACATCATTAACTATATTAAAGTCCCTGCTAGAAACCAGAATATCTGAGTTGCAACTCCATTTGGTGAAATCCATGGTTGCTTATATTTTTTCTTGTGAGTAAAAATAGTATTCATCGCCACCAATGATCTGGATGCAGCAAAACTAAGCATTTGTTCTCCATTGTCATTTGTCTTCTAATGAAGGCTATGCTTGCCAGTAGTAGGTACAAAAACAGCCTCTTTTCCAACCTGAGCGTTGAAATCTCACAGCGTTATCATTCATATCAAAAGAGAGAGAAGCATCTACGGTCCATTCTAAATCCTTATAGAATTGGTCCTTTTCATCCTCTTCTGTTTAGGCATGAATATTTATTATTTATTTTATTTTCCACCCTAATCTGCCTATAAGGAAATATGGGTGTTTGCATCTGTATGATTTTATGCATTCCTGCTTTACAACCCACTACTGCAAGTAGATCAGATAACAATTTTCTCAGAAGCTGTGCACATAGCCTGCCCTTCGGTACTCCTCAGTTGATAGTGTTTGGTGGCTGACCAACTTCATCTTCTTTCCCTCCTGGATCTTCTGTCTGGCGGCCTCCCTGGCAAAGTTCCTTATCTCCTCCCCAAGGAAAAGTGTGTTGGACCCAATATCGCCTTCTAGCCACACACAATGTTCTTGAAATGAGGATAGTTCTTTTTAATTAAGGAAGACGTTGGTCGGGGAGTGTAATCAAAGACAAAGACACTAATAAGTATGACTTATTTATTTAGTTCCATTATTTATTAGTGTCTTTGTCTTTGACCACACCCCCCGACCAACTTCTTCCTTAATTTATATCTACAGTCAACCAAACTTACTCCGATAGTTATTCTTGGTCATCTGCTAAGGGAATTCGCTCTCTGTCAGAACATAGTGCCCTGTTTCCCTCAATAATCTGGCCCTTAGTGCCTCATAGGCGGTGCAGGCTGGGTGAATGTGTTAATTGGCGGTCTCCAGTACACCACAACTGGGGGATAGGAGATCGATGTCTATTCCATGTTTAAAAAGCTTCGCTCTGAAACAGTGCCCCGTGACAATATGCAAGACCCACTAGTCCGGGAGGACCCATTTCTAGTCTAGAGAGAAACTATTTCCTCAACGTAGCCCCTTTGGGGATCGTCACTCACCGCCTGTTTTATTATTCTACTATCCTCCTGGAGGATCCTCTTCGTTGGTAGGATCTGGCGTGATGTGGTAGGATTTTCATTGATCGTCACTCGGAGATTCACCAGTAGATCCGACAGGCCTTCCCTCCTTATCTTATGCCGGAAATAATCTTCTCGCAGCAGAAGGCCAAGAAGAGGTATTCCTTCTGCTGAGACTTGCACCGCCTCATGAGACACCGTCCTATATGATCTGGTCACTCGAAGCAGAGCCATCCACTGGATGGTCACCAACCTGCTCTTCTGTTTGTGCGAGATTCTGATTCCAAGTAGGGGACGCGTACTTCAGAATACCCACAATCAATCCTTTATAAATGGTCATTGTTGTTGGATAACTGAGGCCTCAAAAAGCGCTCCCGATACGATTAAGTCCATTAAGGGCTTGGGTTACCCTACTTCTCAAATAGTCCAAGTGAGGCATCACATTGAAATTTCTTCCAATTATAATTCCAAGGTAGATAACTACTTCACTCAGAAGTATTCTTGATTATTCTATGATCATAGTTATAGGGTGAGCCCTATCATTCGTGCCTCTTTAAGAAGATGGCCTGCGTCTTGTAACCTGCCATCTTCAACTTCTTCCTCTCGCACCAATCTCCTATCAAGTTGGCACATCATTCAGCTTCATCCTTCAGTCTGGCCCTACTATTCGAGACCAACTGCTCCCCCTCTAGCACTCCCAGCAACTTGTCGAAGACCAATTTCCGCAGGGCAGGACCAAGGACAGAGCCTCTCCACAGTGTCTTCTACTTCTTATAGGGTAACACAAATCTTTAATGTCTTGTCTTGGAGGTAACTTCTGACCAGGCAATATAAGTTGTATACAAGGCTAGAAGTCACATATTTGTGCAGTTGCTAGAGCACGCTCAGCCATCAAACGCTATCAAAGGCTGAGGTTATGTCAAACAAGAGAAGCATAACTTACTTCTCAGCCCTCTCCTCGAAATCACTCTGCGCACTCTCTGCAGGGCATTTGCAGTTTCTCTATCTTTGCAAGATCTGTACTACCATGAATGGCTTGCTCTTGACAAGACTGGCCATAGGCTTGCAGGCATCAAGTTCTCCAAAATCTTCCCCATGATGGGGAAGAGACATATAGGCCTATAATATTTGGCTAATTTTTTATCCTTGTTTCCTCCTTTGTAAAGGAGCCTTATGCCAGCAATTTTCTAGCTCCTTGGAAAGTATTCCCTTTCCAGGAAATCAGTCACGGACAACAAACTTTCTTCAATACAGAGAATACTATTTGCATGCCGCATCAATGGTGTTCTTCCACCATGCTTTTGCCTGGCCACGGCGGTATGGAGATCCCATATGTCTCGTGGTGGGCATACTGTGGTGTGCCTCACGAATGCTTCCTTTTCATTATCATGCTTTAATGCTACAATAACTTGCAGCGAGGTCAGCTTAGCTAGAACCATTCTCTCTGGGATAGCCATACTGTATGGGATGAATCATCAACAATGGACTCGTCCCAAGACTTCCGCTTTCGTGAGCACACCTCTTTTGATATGCCTTGGTTTTAGACCTGTATTCTGCCCGAAGCGAAGTGCCTCTCTCATAGCAATTACATCTCTGATACGACCATCGGGCCTGATGTTAAATTTCTTTCCTTGGACCCTTAATTACATATTCTTTGGTTCATAGGTTGGAAATCCAGCACTGCTTTCTCCATTCGCTTTGACACCAAAAAGGCAGTTCTAGACTTTTGTCTAATCTGACTTCCGCTGGAAGAGGTCGAAATTCTTTCCAATTTGCTTTCCATGTCCTGTCCATCATATTTCCTTTATAGCAGTTATATCCATATTAAGTTGCAGCAGCTGAGTTTTTAATTCCGATAGTGCTCCCAGTCTATAAAGCGACCTAACGCTCCAAGTTCCAATCTTGTAAGCCATAATAGGAGTTTCTGATTGCTTCCATGAATCCATCTGATATCCGAGGTAACGCTGTTGAATGCGTAACCTGACTTTTTTTATAAAGGGTGAGTAGTCAGCCCCCCTCAAACCTCCTCTTTCATCCGGGCTTGGAACCGGCTGTGATATTCGCACAGGGACTCTTACAGGCTGAAAAGTAACTATACCATAAGAATTTCAGTAGTTTATATCAATTTTTGATTGATGGTGTATTAAATCTTTTAATGTAAAGATATACTGATCAAACAAATTAAGTTAATAGGAAATAGCATTTAATATTGTTTTATTATTACAGATGATGTTTTTATTCCGAGAAGCAGCATATACTGCCAGAATTGCTATTCGTTGTGCATTAGAACTTAAAAAACTTCAATTTATGACTAATGCATATGCAGCTTGTATTGATGCATATTTAATGATTGGAAAATTAGAATCTTCAAAAAAAACTGAAAAAGAAGCTCTCAGTATTTGTTTGGAAGTGTATTCAGAAAAATCCAATTGGGATTTACTTTCTTTGGGAAAAGTATACTTAGCTATTTTTAAAGGAAGGTATTAAGAAACTTTAAAGATAATGATAAATTTAATTTTAATATTTATTAACTACTTTTAAATTAATTTGACAATTTCTTCTTAAACATTAATATAAAGATATCTAACATATAAAAATAAAGGTAGGCTGCTTTTATTTCACCAATTTATTTATTATTTTTCGGCTACAAGCCATCCTCAGGCATCTCTGTAAAAAACCCCTATTTAGTTCATTTTTTAACATATCACAGAAATAATTATACTTAAATATTCTAATAAATACCATATACATACTAAAATTATTTAAAATGAATATACTGTCATATTTAAGTCCAAACCAGACCAAGTCGAAATATACAGCGTCACTAAAAAAATTGAATAAATAAATAATTACAATAAAAAGACAATAACAAAATTGAGGTTGGATCAAATTTCATTAAAGTTTAAAATGCAAAATTCCTATTAAGTTGATACCAATAAAACACAACTTCAAAAATAAAATAACAATACGGGAGCCATCTCAGTCATCACAGGTGAAACTCCAAAGAAAAAGGCAATGCAAAGTTACAGCCAATAATGACAACTGAATAATTTACTAAACTATCATTAATAATTATGCAACAATTAATCTACATACATTGAAACCCCCCAAAATACCATCTATTAATTTATAAATCTAATATCATATTAATTTAAATAAATCAAAACTTCAATTTAGTAATTATATTAGCATATGTGCTATTCAAACCATTAGTATCAGATTTAAAATTGCACACTCTATTCAAATTTTTTGTTATGTATATGGACTCAAGTATTTTTCTTTTATGATTATTATTTTCTGTTACAATAATCTTCGTATTAGTAAAATCAAAATTATGCTTGTTTTCATGGCTATGCGTGGAAAGACCTATAGCTTTATTATATTTTTTAATTTTGGAATTACAATTACTTCTATGTTGGCCAATTCTGTTTTTCAAATTTTGTTTAGTTTGCCCTATTTAACAAGTCTGAATATTATTATCACTGTTTTTATTAATATTTCTACACTCAATGCATTCAATCTGATAAATAATATTTGTTTTGTCTTCTTTTTTTATTTTATCTTTGTTATTGGTATATATGGCTTGTAACTTGTTTATTGATTTTTTGCCAAATTTGAGATCAGTAATGTCATATTTTTTTAATGTTTCGGATATTGAGTTAGTCAATCCATCTATGTGAGTTAATGAATAGTGTTTGAACTTATTTTGTTTGGTTCCATTTTCATCCACACTTAATATTCTATTTTCCGTTAATGTATTATTATTGCCCAATAATAATACATTAACTGTTGGTTTAAAATAATAAGTGATCAGTTTGTTCGCGTTACTATCATGCTTTGGCTTATTAAAGTTGTGACCTATTATTTTATCGTTTGGCTGTTCATTAATTTTGATGGCCTTCGTACTATGATTACTTTTAGTATATTTAGCCTTATTCCATAAATTGTCTATTATTTTTTTGGGATACCAATTTTCCAACAAGATTTTATAAATATTGTTCTTAACTATACTTAAATGCTGTTTATTTTTCAATCTTATTGCTTTAGTCATCATATTCTTAGCAGTATTAATAATTTGGCTCCTATCGTGGTTACTAAAGTAATTTAATAATCGGTTGCTAGTGCCATATTTTTTGGTCCATTCAGTTGATAAATAACCGTTTATGAATGTTAATATCTAAAAATCTAATCCTATTATTGCTTTCATTTTCATGTGTAAATGCTAGGTTAGAAACTGTGTTAAGAATTTCAAAAATTCTTCAATATCCTTTTTATCGATAATAGCCAAAATGTCATCAATGGTATTTATTAGAATATTTAAGTATAATTATTTCTGTGATATGTTAAAAATTGAACTAAATAGAGGTTTTTTACAGAGATGCCTGAGGATGGCTTGTAGACCGAAAATTTGCATCATAATAAATAAATTGGTGAAATAAAAGCAGCCTGGCTTTATTTTTATATATTGGAGTGTTCATCTTAATCAACAAACATATATAATATATAAACATATATATGATATCTAACAGTTCAACATATGAATAATATAGAATTAACATATGAATAGAATTAATTAATTAATGAATGAATTAATAGAATATTATTTTTGTTTTCATTCTGAATTGTGAAAAATAATATATTTCAGGGTTTGTAGAGGAGAGATGGTTAACGCAATTGAAATAGGAGAGGCCCTCCTTAATATTGCTGAGAGTTTTAAAGCAGTAGATGTTTTGGCATATGTATATCCTGCTATGCTATTAATTTTGGTTAGTAAATAGTCAACCTCTCAAGTTTTAGGTGAACTGATAAAGTTAAAAAAAAAACTAATAATAAATGGCACTTTTACTCAATTTAATATTATGTTCACACCAAAATGGAGTAATCAATTAGTTTTTCTATATTAATTTAATTTCAGTATAATTTTTAAATCTGAATTTTCCACTGTTCAAATGGCCTTACCTCTATTGTCAAGGTCTTAATTATTTTTTCATAAGGGACTCTAGTATCCTGACTTGTTCCCCTTCTGCCAAGTTATTTTTTGGCAGATGCAGTCTAATGCTGGAGGGGTATAAATTCTAATAACTGTAGATGAGGTTTGCAAATTTGAAAATCCAATGGTAAGAATATCATTAAAACCTTGGCTAAATTTTCCAATAAGTTTCTTATGAAAATATACTTTTATATCTACTTTGAAAATGTTTGTTGAAATTATATTGTTGATACCTGTTGTATTAGGAAAATTCTGCTTTATCATTCTTCTTTGATTAGTAAAACTTATATTTTTTTTTACCAAATCTTTAATATTTTAAAACAAAATGATTAATCATAATGATCTTAAACCAGTTAAATAATACTTGTCTTATTTCTTTTAGGGATTTCTGCACAAATTAGAAAAAGCAAAAGAACTGCTTTTGAAATTAAAAGTGACTCTGGGAGATGTACAGTCCGAAAACGATTTGAGAGAACATCTTTATTTAAGAATGAATATTTACTTACTTGTTGAAGTTGGGTATTGTATGATACCACCAAATCTTTTAATCAATCAAATAAAGAAGTCTGTAAATCCTAATTTGATTCCTGCTGACAGAATCATATGCCGAAGAGTTGCTATTTATATGTGGGTTTGGTATCTCAGAAGGTAAAAGTGGATTATAAGTACTTCATTTTCAATCTTTCAATATTTTCAATTAAGTATTGTTATTCATTTTAATGTCTTATAAATCATTTAATTATACATAGTATAAGTTTATAAGGTTATTGGGTGCAATGCAGTGAACCCAGACATTTGTCCCATGAAAATCGAGGAATTTCTATGTATTGAATCCACCCTCCTTAGTAATTAATGTGTTCTGATTTAACTGGTGTGTTGCTGATCTAGATAGCACATGTGGTCTAGATGGCACAAACATAAATAAGTGTCATGATATAAATAACATTATTGGATAATAGATAGCATGATTATTGGAATGAATCAAGATAGCATTAATAGAAATAGATTAAAAAAATGAAGTGATTAGAGATGAAATTTAATATATTTTTTGAAATATCTTATGCATACCAGAAGAGTTACTACATATAGCTAAGAAATATAGATTTTTTTCAAATTTTGTTATTTTTTAGTTTATAAGATTTTCTACAATAGCCAGTCACAAACCTAGACTGGAGTTGATTGTTCAGTGGCTTATCAACTGGAATGCAATATATTTTTACTCTATAGTAATAGTGTTCTATATTACATAGAAGGCCTCGTTCACAATGGAGCACCGCCCTTCGCCCCAGTACCAGTGATAATCCCTCGCACCGACCCTAGTACCCTCGCCCCTAGCCCCCTGTCTGTCCACATTGGAGCACCACCATCACCCCTCTTCAAAGCTAGCAGGAATGATATCTCTCTGCCCCTTCAGTTGAATTTCAGATATCATGAGATACCATCTTCTGACGAAGATATTGTGCTGGATTCAATCTCAGCCAATTATTATCATTTTTACCGAAAAAGAAAAAGGATCGGAAATTCGTTTTTTAAATAGGGAGCGATATCAGTTTGGTGAATTCCATCACCTGTACCAGGATTTGAGACGAGATTCTGAAAGATTTTTCGGTTATATGAGGATGAAGATCTCCATGTTTGATTATATCATTAATCTAATCAAACTTCAAATTCAAAAACAGTGGAAAAATTGCCAGGCTCAGCCAATTTCAATAGAGGAACGACTGATGCTCATGTTAAGGTAGGTAAACGTTAATATTAATGATAGTCTATATTAATTTTAATAAAAAAATCAAAACAAAAATTCAGCACTTCTGTCGTAATGTCCGCTGAAAGAGTGTTTGGACTGGACTTTTTATTTTTATAATCTGTCACAAATTAAACTTCAATTTAATAATATGCAAGATGCTAGAATTACATAATTTGAAACATTATTAATATAATTTAATTGCTCATCAATCATTGTTTTCCATTTCAATCAAATATTTAGTGCAGTTATAAATGCTCTTTTTTTTAATCTTTATTAATTTTGTATTTTGTTGTATTTTATATATATATATATATATATACATATATATTAAAATAACTTGAGCATCAAAATAAAATAATTGTAGCACAAAAATTAAGTATTTAAGCAAATATTATTTTCTATTTTATTAGGAAAAATGATAAAAAATTTAATATTTGTAAAGTACATCATTATATGAACAATTAAAGAAATTCAATTATGTATTGGTTTTAGTGAAAATGAGATAATATAAAAAGATATTAATAAATCTCGACGTTCTGAGGCCGGGAGGTGCGAGGGTCGAGGGTAAAAGAATTGACGAAACAATTGCTTGGTTTGGTGCTAGGCTAGGGTCGAGGGTCGGTGTGCGGGGCGAGGCTTCGTTATGGCCAGTCCCATTGGAAACAATGTGTTTATTTTTTTCTTGGTTCGAGGGACTAGGGGCGGTGCGCGGGTCGGTGCTCCATTGTGGACGAGGTCTAACTCAATAGACCCGTCAGAATGCTCAAAAATTTAATTATTTCTTTTAAAAAAATTTGGTCTCTCTAATATTTAATATTACTTTTTATTTTTATTTTTTCTATGATCATATTTATAACAGTGTAAAAGTGTAATATTTATTACTTCTTGATTACAAATAATGTTTTTGCGTGAAGTGATCTATCTGAAGTGATCCAATGGTGGTTGCTTGACCATTTTTAATATTCTTTATATTTTGTTTGTTGATTCTTCCATGTTTTCAGCGATAAAAACTGTTTCTTATTTTCTTTGACCGTTTATAAATGGCAACCATTTTTCTTCAGTTCTACTTGTCAGTTTCAGTAAAGCAAGCATTTGCTGTTTCGTCGAGATTTGAAAACTATATGACTTAGAAAGATCAAACTAACACTTTTTTAAAAGTAATGCATTAAGCTAAAAAACTTATTCATAGTACATTTAATGTTTTCCTACACCTAATATGACAAAAATGACCTGAAGTATAACGCTCAAATAAAAAAAAAAATCCGTTTTCAAACTATTTTTTCTACAAGAAGGAGTCCTATAAACAACTTACCTCTTTGTGTGGTGGGTAAGTCCCTAACAGTAAGTAAACCAGAATAAATTTCAATCCAACTTAATATATTTCTGTTTTTTTATGATTTTTTAAAATTTGTAATTTTTCGAAATGTAAGCTTTAATATCTCTGATGGGGACTGGATTTAAAAATCTAACATTCACCAAAGTTACAGTGTTTTAGAATTGGTTTATGGGAAGCAAAAACCTTACTTGTTTATTTGCTCGGTTAAAGCTTGGTGACTGTTCGAAAATAGGGAATAACATGAAATGCAAGTATTTGCCATTTCGTTGAATACAAAAACTATATGACTTATTGTTAGAAAGATCAAGCAAATACAATTTTAAAGGTAATGGTTTAAGATGAAAGCATAGTATATATAATTACCGTTGTACAATTAATTTATTCTTATTCCTAATGTGATAAAAATAAACTTCCGAAGTTTAAAGCTTAAATTAAAAAAAAAAATCCCTTTTCAAACAATTTTTTCTATGAGGAGTTCTATAAAATACTTAAATCTTTGATTTATAAAATACTTATATTTTGAACAATCACTAAAATGATCGTTAACAATATTATTGGCCTGTAAATAAATCTGCTGATATTGAAGTTAATCGGAATCCATTCCACTATCCAGGAAGTCTTTTACTATCTGCCCTACTTTTATTGGAACAGTCTGAAAGATATAAATACCCAATTGTAGATTTGAACAAGAATAATGCTGAGTGCACACACACATATATATAAGTACGGGAAAACGCGGTAAGCAGTGGTAACGTCTGAGGAATGCAAGCAAGCTTTAACTGAATCATGGAATAATTTTTTCTCTTATTAATATTTTTCAAACAAAGAAATAAGCTTACAACATTATAAAATATGTACTTAATTTTGTATCAGGTTAAAGATGGCATACTAAATAAAATAAAATTATGTTTATAATTGTTATCTGAATTATTATAATACCGCAATCATTTTCTGTTTATTTGACTTACCTTCAGGAAATTGAACATTATTAGCAAAAACCATTCAATATCAAAGTTTGGGTACCAATGAAATATGCTTTAAGAATATTAAGAGGTGAAAAAATTATTCCATGATCTAGTTAAAACTTGCTTGCACTACTCAGAAGTTACGTTTGTTTACCATGTTTTCTCCCATTTTCGAACAGTCACCAAGCAATAAAACAAGTAAGGTTTTTGTTTCTCATAAAGCTTTTCTAAAACAATGAAACACTAAAACACTTTGGTGGAGATTTTGAAATCTAGTAATGAAACCTTAAATTTTGGAAAACTACAAATTTTAAAAATCATAAAAAACAGAGATACATTTAGTAGGATTGAAATTTATTCTGGTTGACCTACTGTTAAGGACCTACTCAACACACAAAGAGATAAGTTGTTTATAGGGCTCCTCATAGAAAAAATGGTTTGAAAACAGATTTTTTTTTTTCAATTTGAGAGTTGAACTTCAGATCAATTTTTGTCACATTTGTAGTAGGAATACATTAAATATTCTAAGAATAAGTTTTTGAACTATCGACGAAACAGCATATGCTTGCATTTACTGAAATTGGCCAGTAGAACTGACGAAAAATGGTTACCATTTATAAATGGTCTAAGAAAAAGAAAATTCCCCCAACTGTTTTTATAACTAGAAACATAGAAGAATCAACATACAAAATATAAAAGAAATTAAAATTAGTCAAGTAACTAAATTAATTTATTTTGGACCACAGTATGGATCGACCCTTTTATATTATAATATGTATATAAGTAAGAGCCTAGCTTTTAAGACCGTATTTGTATGTAGTATAAAAACATTATTCGTGATCCAGAAATAGTAAATTTTAGAGTGAAGTTTTTTTCTAAAACGAAATAATTGAATATTAGAGTGATCTGAAGGTTATATTTACTTATAGTTGTAGATTTTCTATTCAGTCTGAAATGAGAACGATGTCATCTACAAAGACCATCACTTTTATCAAAATCTTCCTCATGTTCCACTTCCCTACAATCGTTTGCACTGTACGTCGTTTACATATTTTCAAAATTTCATCCATATTTGTAATAAACAGTAGGTGGCTCAAGCTATCTCCTTGTTTAACACCCTTTCTCATGCCAAACATATCTGACTCTTTTCCATTTATTCTAATTACACCCCCAGAGTCCTGGTACTGGTGCCAGAGTCCTCGATCAATCCTAGTGGGATATTTTGATCTATAAGAGCTTTCCACAGTTCTTGTTTAGGGATGGAATTGTCTTTATGTCAGAAATATACTTCTGCTCCGTTCCCAAGCCTTGTCAATTATTGTCCTTAGAGAATATTATGGTCCTGGGTTTGATGTTGAGGCCTGAAAGTAGCTTGCTCCACTTGCAATTGTTTCTTCACCATTGCTCTAAGTTTCTTTTCCAGTATCGATGTATATATCTTATCTACAAACTATGTATGAAATACAATGTATTTCGTTTCTTATTCTTTAGTTTTTTGACGGAGTTTCTACCTCCTCCTCCCAGATTACATCATCAAATTCTTGTGAACTTCTACTGAGTGTATTCTATGCTTCATTGCTTTTTGTAGGACTGAGTGAATCTAAAAAGTATTCAACAAACCCTAACTGACAAAGCCCACTAATTTTCTGCAAGAGAAAAGTTATTTATCACTTATTTAAGACATAATCTCCAACCAACCTCCACCCACTAGGCTGTACATATCTATACATTGCTGCTATATAATCTGATTATGTATATTCGGTAGTGGTTTAAAGAATTGTTTTATCTAAAACAATAAATATTGATAAACTTAAATTTTTATTAAAGTATGCAAAAACAATTTTAATTATTTTATAGATTTTATCTTTCACGAAAATATTTTTAGAATACACAGAACATTAAAATGTATGCATGTAAAACGACTATGTCGGTTTAGTGAAAGCTCTATTGAATTTTATCAATTTTAGTAGAAAAAAATATTGTTGTTCTTTATTTAAAAAAATGACTATATTGCAAGTTTGTTAATAATTTATTTCAAAATCACTTTTAAAAAATGTTTTATGGAATTTATATTTTTAAAAACGGAATGCGTTTGTATTTATTTCATGGCTATGATTTCCGTTATACGTGAAAAATGGTCATTCCTTTATCTGCTTGACTGTCCCTGAATATGTGTCAAAATGTCCTGTTTTTAAGCGTTCATTTACAATTTATGTTCGTGACAGTATTTTCATTATTATTTTTAGTATAGCGTAAACCGGAATATTTCTAAATGATGATTTGAGAAATAACATTAGCGGCGATTCGAATAAGTTTCAACACATACTAATAATGCATTTGTAATAAAATAGATCCATATTCTGATTATATCTTTAGTCCTGGTTGATAAGTGGTTAAATGTTAGATTCCCACTTTTCATTAGGGCAGTTTAAAAGATTGATCACCATCTGCAGAATGTCGTTTCCATCTATCTAGAATTTCTGTATCCCTAGTGATGAGTCTGCCTCTTTCATCATTTATATTTTTTATAGATTTACTTTTCTTTGCTTTTATTGCTTTGACCTTTTTCTAGAAAACCTTAACATTTTCATGATAGTTGTTCTGTGGGCTTCTCCCAGCTCTTTCTTTTTGCCACTCTTAACAACTAATTTCGACTCGTTTCTTCTTCGTACATAAATTTCCCAATTTACTAGAGTCTTATGTTGAATATAATCCTTCCAAGCTATCTTCTTCCTTGCCACTGCTTCTTTAATCTTTCATTCAACCACTTTGATCTATTACTTTTTGGTGAAATTTTTGTGATCCCACAAGTCATAGTAGCTGCTTCCAGTATTGAATTTTTTTATTTTTACCACAAAACAGCCACATTTCCATTCATACTGGTTTCCGGAAGCTTGCAATCAAGAAGTTCTGAATTTGTCTTGAGTTTCTTTATGCCAGTCTTCATATAGCTTCTGGGGCGTTCTTTTTTAAGAGTGAGTATTTGAGTATCTCCTATTAGAAGAAGGGTGTCTGAGCCAATTTCTGCACCTCTAATTACTTTTACATCGGTAAACAGTCTCCTGGTCCTGATTCTTCGACTGTAAATAATGTAGTCGATTATACTATTTATATTTCTTCTTTCTTCTGCAGAGAAAGTTATCTCCTGGATTTTCTCATGTGGATAGAAGGAATTTCCAATAAGTAGATCATAATCAACACAGAAATCTATTAGCCTTTGCCAGTTTCTATTTGTAATGCGCTCACCTCTATGATACCTCATGACTGTGTAGTCCCATCTAGTTCTGGCATTGAAGTCTCCATTATAATTATGTCTCTATTTCTGCTTTGCCCTTTGGTGACTTTTCTTTCCAAGTCTATAGAATTGCTCCTTATCTATGATACGCATCCTCTGATGGTGAGTAAATCTCAATCAGAGTTACCTTTCCTGATAATTCTATATTTGCTACTATTCTGGAAAATATCGGTTCCCAGCCTTCAACTTTGGCAAATAGGCTTTCCTTCATAATAATTCTCACTCCTTCTTTTGCTCTCAATCCTGCAGGAACTCCCGAATAAAAGAGTACATGTTCTTCATTCAGACGTATTTCTCCATGTCCTTTCTTCCTCTTTTCATATATATCCAAGAGGTCTCCCCATAGAATTTCATCTCCTCCACCATCTCTGTCCCTTTGCCATTCAATGTCTTGATATTTCAAGTACCAATTCTGATGTCCTTTCGAGCGCCATGTCATAACAAAATTCATGGAAGCAAGACATACAGGAAAGCACCTAAGGGGAAAACCTAGATTATCTTGGACTACATCTCCAGGTTAGGGCAGAAAAGAGGCAGGAACTATCCTTAAGAGACATAAACACTCTAGCATGGGACTGCAAGATCTGGGATGCATGGATCGAGGCACCTCCATGCTGAGAGACACACAGAAGGAAGAGAAAGAAGAAGAAGAAATATGCTTGTAAAGTCGTAAAAAACTTAATAATAATAAGTTCCCAAGATAATTAGTACTGAATCGGCGCTTAAATGTTAGAGTATTAGAACGAGGTGTTGACAGGAGAAATTTGTTAAGGCTGAGCTTGGGGAATTGTTTTGATGGGGGTTGGTCGAAGGAGGCATGTGGCGATTGTTAGCATTGGATTGAACCTTCAGGTTCATCAAGTCTTTTAGTACATTATTATTATTATTATTATTAGCAAGATGTAGACTTGACAAGGCTGAAGCCAAATAGATTTCTCCCTATTTGTTTTCACATCATTGCTCGTTTTTATAAATAGCTACTCAGTGTTTTTTAAAAGACTGAGTTGGCCCTGTTCCATGAGTAATTCTCTGTGAAAATTGAATATTATTTTCAATTAAGGAAATATTTATTTTTAGGAAAGATATTACTAATGCAAAATTATGGGAAGTTGTTCCATATGATAATGTTGATCTTTGTTATGAAAACATTCCAAGTACACTTATGATGCTGCAAGGAAAATTAATGTATATGTCACATATCATCCAAGCAGGAGGAACAATTAGTTCAGCACTATTACTTGAAGTAAAAAATAGAATTAAAAAATTGGAACGGATTTGCAAGGAACGAATGCCAATTTTCTTGCCTAGGTAATTCCTCCAACTAGTAATATAAACTTCCAAGCTCTTTTTTTTATTACTATCTTCTGTTATTCATTTGCAGTTTTATGGATTAATTATGCTTAGAATTGACTTGTTTAGCATTCTATTTCCGCTGCTTCTTATTTCATAGCTTTTATAAAAATTTCATAGCTTCTTATTTTATTGTTTTGTTTTTTCTAGCAATGGATTAACTTATTCATTGAAATACATTTTTTATAATTGAAGGGCCTACGAAAGAAAGGGAGAGAGTCGCCTGAAATGCATTTCGAAAAAATCAAGTTTTAAAGTTTGAAGCTCTGCTTTTCTTCTGTCTATGGGTATTTTTAAAACACTTCTAACGAACAGACCTTCCACATTTCCGACTGTTTCTTTCTACCTGTACCATTTAATTCTACTGAACGATATGAATATATCGTTTTTTTTAACTCCATTTGTGAAAAATATGTGACTCCTCCCTTTCTTCCGTGGACTCTTCAATTATTAGCTAGTGCTCTTATTTTAATTGTTAAGATGGGATCATTGAAATAAATATCTGATCTGGACAACACATGACTTCCTTGTACGATTATTAAATTATAAATCAGTGGCTCAAAAAATGATCCTGAATTTGGTTACTAGTTTCCGAAGATTGCAATGTCTCAAAAACGACACTCGGCGTCGCAACATCCATCTATTGATACACATACAGACACATTCTTGTTTTTGGAAGTCTCATTCCGTTATTATATACCGTTTTCCTTCAGTAGGTAACAAGTTTTCAAGAGATTTCTTTATGTTCCATGATAACATTAAAACTGCCAATATCAATAGATAAAGCATTGGAAATCGACAATTTCAACATTTTAAGCGGAAAAACCCACTTGACTAATATCTTATTCTCCTGCAGCAGACTTGTTCATCTCACAAATGGAGAGGAAAACCAGTATTTTATACTCTATTTTAACACTTGAAACAAGTAATAAAAATATTTAATTGGATTGGAAAACAAATCGCGTTTGTAACCTTTATTATCGAAACATATGATTTTTAATTTAAATATAATTTTTGATGCAAGCTTATTATGACCTTCAAGTAAAGTACCCTTTTCTGCTCACCAATTTTAACCAAAATCTAGTAAATACATTCATATCGATATAAAAGTCCTATTTACCAAATTTGAGATGTTTTATATTATATTTTAATATAATTTTTTATTAAAGTCTAATATGACCTTGAAGTAAAGTACCGCTTCCGGTTTTCCAATTTAGACCAAAATCTAGTATGTTATTTAAATCAATATACAAGTTCTGAATACTAAATTTGAGAAGTTTTGCATAGTATTTTAATACAATTTTTAATGGAAATCAATTATGACCTTCAAGTAAAGTACCACTTCCGGTGATCAAGCAGTGACCAAAAAGGGAGGTTCACAACTAGATTTTACAACAATCCGAAATATAAAATTTTAACTTTCTACGGCAAACAGTTTTTTGAGTTATGCGAAATATAAACATACATACAGACGCCACGACGAAACTAGTCAAAATGGATTCAGGGATGGTCAAAATGGATATTTCCGTCGAAATCTGAAAACCGAAAATTACAAGGAAGTAAAAAACCGTGCTATATAACTTTATTCTATTTTAAGTGTAGCATTTAATCAATAAAACTAAGATCTATAAAGTGTCTTATTCAACTAAAAACAAAATACACATAATATTTAAGATGTCTCTATTTAAAAATTTTCAGATCCTACTTGCATTCCTAAAGAAAAAGAAGTTGATTGGTTGACTTTCATTCTATCTTTGTCCATCGCTTGTTTTCTTGCAGCTTAAATCAAAACCTTTTAATCAATATATAATTTAGGGCTATTCATCTTGTAGTAATAAAAAATTGAGTAAAACTCAATGGCATTTTATCAAATTTAAATATATTTGTTAAAATAAAAAATCAGACCAAAATGAATCATTACTGAAATTATTAAGTATTAAAAAAAACACTTTGGTAACACATAGACCAATGTTTTTTATTCTTTCCAAAATGACTAAATTGAGTTTGATGAAAATCTGTGAGTGAATTTTTAATAAAACAGGAATGTAATTAGGAATTGATAAATTATTTGCCACTTCTATAATTTTGTTTTATTGAAAACTAGTTTCGAATGTTATACATTCATCTTTAGTTCTAAAAACACATAAAAATTCAAAAATAAGCAATTCAAAATATATTTTGGTATTACTATACATAAATTAGATGTAATATAAATCAGTATTATAAAACAATTATGAATTTATAACTAAAACAAGAAATCAAATACATGTTGGTACTCACCAAGGTTTAAATGGATTATATCAAACAGAAAACTTTGTACTGGTTTCTTCTCGCACTGAACTAACAATGAAAGAAAGGAAAAATGGAATGTTTAAAGGTAAACGGTTTAAGGGTCGGGGTTTTTCCAGTAATGCCGGTGAGTAATTGGTTTTTCTGTTATAGATGGGAATATATTTAAGATTGGACTATTGGAGACATTTATTTGGCCATTTAAGCAAAACTCTGGATTGAATTTGAAGGATTTGTCTTTAGGAGAAGAGAAATATGAGGATAGGGTTTATTCTATTTTAAATGCAGGGTTGAATCCTTTTAATTCATTTCCGACTTTGGATGGGTCTACCTTCGGATTGTTGAATAGATATCATTAACTGTATTTTTTTGTAACAATCCCTAATCAGATTGATCCTTCTATACTATCATGCGGATGTTAACTGAAAACAGGAATGTCAACATCATGGTTTGCAATCAGACTATGAGCTAATAGTTTGAGTCAGAGTAATTGCTAACTTTAAGGAATCAGATAGTATGTATGGCTCCACCAACATTGCCTCATTTTATAAAGTAAGGATGAAAGTTTCTACTCCCACCATCCTAACACGCATGAAGACCAATAGTGCAGCAAATGGGCCATTCTCGTAAAAAGATCAAATCAGAGATTTTTTTTTTCCACAATTGAATGTTCAAATAACGATTCATTAAATATCTATAATAATTTTGAATGAAATACAACCCGCAACAGCTCATCAGGATCATTATTTGTTTAATTAAAAATAAGTAAAGAAATTGTTAACAAGGCGGAATTTCATTGCCTTCGAGGGAATGATATGACTTTGAGAGGATTATTTTGTTTATTTAGTTTTGGATGAGGGGATTATGATAGTAATAAATTTTAACTTACTCTCATTCTATAATTCTTAGATTATTACCGTCTTAGAATTTTTTGATAGGATAGTTTATATGATGGTTATAATAAAAACAATAGCCACCATTAAAGCAATATTATCGTTATCAAATTTCCTCTTCAAAATTTCAGAAGTCAAAGAAGGGATTTGTGGTGGCAAGATTTTTTTCTCTGTGGTATACTTTCATCCAATTTAACTGAATGGGCTTTTCAGATGGCGCAATACTTTTTAAGTTTCTTCTAAATTCACCATTAAGTTATGCTTAGGCTCTTTGTGGGCATTTCCATAATTTCTATTTAAATATTTTTGATACTAAAATGCTTTAATGTTTATTTCATTACAAAAATATGTTTTCAGCTTTAAATGTAAGATCTAATTTATTAATTGAAGAGTTTATAAACAAATTTAGAATTATTTCTGTCAGGGTTTACCATCTAAAGGCATACAAGCAAATTCTATTTGCTACGATTCTGAACAAATTTACTGCAGGAGTCATACCTGGGTTAAGTGAAATAAATACGGCTGTAAAAATATCCAAAAGGTGTGGAAATAGCCATCAAATCGCCTGGATTAATCATTCCTTGAATGTGGGTTTCTTTTTCAATTATTAAATATAATAAAATTTAAATGGCCAATATGCAATAATTCAATCACATATATTTTTTTTTAAATTCTAAACTATTCATACACCAGTGTGCATTTTTAAACAATATTTAAAAGTAAATATTTAAAGGGAGAAGTTGATCAGGAGTGCGGTCAACTTCTCCCTTTAAATATAAATATACGGTCAACAATAACTCCCTCCATTAAAAGTAAATATATCATTGGCTTGGAAGAAGAGTGCCACGATACGAAGAAATAGAATTTTAAAGGAGAAGTGTTTGAAATTTGCCTATTTAGATTTATTCCTGTTCCTAATTCACTGATAAAACATCAAATTGGAATTTTTTTTAGCCGATGCTGCTTACCTTATTTGTTTAAAAAAAAGTTAATCTTCATTTTTTGATTATTTAAACATGATTCATGAATTAAGTTGTGGCAGCTTTTCATAAAAAACTAAAATAAATTGTTCTTACATTAAATATTGAAAGTAAAAATCTAGCATTTTTTCTTAAAGAAATATATCAGGTCATCCCATAAGTAATGTTGGTTTTTAAAAATCTGTCTGTTTATGTTGATATTACTAATTCCTCCTTCACAATTGGATTATGTTAACATATTTTGTATATTATAGCATTACGCACTCTTATATTTATCATGTTTTTGTTGGAGAAAATTAGTTAGTCTGTGCTGAAATTTCAATTAAAATGGATCTCCCCCAAAACCACTTACGTCAGAGAAACCACGAAGAAAACGTCATTAGTGAACGGCAAGTGCAGAGGTGGTTTTTGAGCGGGAAACCGCAAACTTCAAGACGAGTTTTGGGCAGGTCGACCAACAGAGTTTGACGACGAACTCCTGCAGGCTACTATTGAAGAAAATCCTGTGTAGCAATTGAAGAATTAGCAGAAAAACTTGGATCGATGCATTCTATTTTCCACTGTCATTTGCAGCTGATAGGAAATTGGGAAAGTGGGCCCTTCACGATTTAAGTGTCGCTAATTTGCAACAACAGGCGAACACTTGCTTTTCTCTCCTCTTTCGTTTAGATCAAGAACCTTATCTAAACAGGATAATAACTGGAGATGAAAAGTGGATTTTCTATCACAATGTTAGACGGTTGCGACGGTGCTTAAGTCCTGGAGAAACACCGAGAACAGAAGTGAGAGAAGGACTTCATCCGAAAATAGTAATGATGTCTGTTTGGTGGGATATGGAAGGAATCCTTCATCATAAATTCCTTGATCTTAACCAAACTATCCTAGGAAAAATGCCCCTCATTTACCAATAGACGAGCTATTTTATTCCACCATGATAATGCGAGGTCCCATGTTACAAAACAAACAATGCAAAAATTGAAGGACTTTGGATGGGAAATTATTCCTCATCCACCATATTCTCCTGACTTAGCGCCTTTGGATTATCACCTTTTTTGGAGTCTCCAAAATTCATTAAGCGACAGAAACATGAATTCGGTCGATGAAGTGAAAAACGAGGTGTTTGCTTTCTTTAATTCAAAACCAAAGGATTTTTTCAGAAAAGGTATATGACTTTCCTATGACATGACAGACCTGATCGCACGATGTCGGGCGAGGTGGTGTCGGACTGTATATCGATGACAGCCTAAAGGCCAAAATCCTACTTCTATCCCCTTCTCCTTCCTTTCCTCACCTAGAATACATGTTTTGAAATTTCAACCATCTATTCTCCTCTGTTATATGCCATTGTCCTCGTGTCCCATTCGACAACACCTTCGAATCCTCCCTTGTCCAACTGATTTCTACCTATTCTGATATCATTATCTCTGGTGATTTTAACATTAATATGCTATCTGAATCCAATGATAAATCCTTTCTTACGGATCTAATGTTTTCCTTAATCTTTACCTCATTCCCTATTCTCCTACCAACCACATGCAATTTTCTGATACCTGGTTAGACCTTCACATTTCTGGTTCTCCCATGAAAATCCTCTCTTCTTCCCAGCACCCTATTCCTTTTCTTTCATCACACGACCTTATGCAGATTTCATACGACTTACCCATCAAATCCTTTACTCCAAAAGTTGTTTCATATCGTAGCTTGGACCTGCTTTCCTATGAATCCCTTCAACCTGACCTGGATACTTTCCACTGGGACATCATATATTCCTATAATTCTGTAGATCCCATGGTTTCTACCATTACCTCAAACCTGCAATCCGTAGTAGACATTCATGCTCCCCTTAAACCCGAACCTTACGCCGTCCCACTGCCCCTTGGCTAACCTCCGAAATAAAGGAAATGATATGAAGAAGAGAAGCAGCAAGACGCAAATTTCGTTGCACTCGTTTTTTAGCTGATTTTGCGTCTTTCAAACAGCTTCGCAATGAAACCCAACCCGCAGTCCGACGTGCCAAATCCTCTACATCCATCCTGCCCTTTCCAATGCTCTTGATTCCAAATCCAGATGGAATATCCTTCGAAAACTATCAGTACCAGAATTCAATAACCTGAGTTCTATCCCAGTTACTCCAGATGATCTCAATGGCCATTTCTTATCCTCTGCTTCTAGTCCTTCACCTACTGCTGATATTGAACATCAAAGCTTCAACCCAGAAAACTTCTTTTTCTCCCACGTGTCATATGACATATTACTTTCCACTATCCTAAAATCCCACTCCAATGATTATGGTTCTGACGATATCCCAGTAAAGCTCATAAAATCCTGTCTCCCAACCCTTATGCCTCTTCTCTATCATATTTACAACTTTTCTCTACAAAATTCCATATTCCCCTCTTCTTGGAAAACTGCCCTAATCCGACCATTAAATAAAATTACAAAAACCACTGGAACGCCTTGTACAAATTCAACTTTCAAACTTCCTAGAAGATAGTTCCCTCATTAATCCTCTCCAATCTGGCTTTCGACCTTGCTACTCAACACCATCCGCTCTCCTGAATAACCCACAACTTCCAAACCGCCTTTGAACACCAAAACCGAACTATCCTCATCCTTTTAGATTTTTCCAAAGCTTTTGACACTGTTGACTATAAAATCCTCCTTAATAAATTACAAAGTCTTCCTTTATCGAACAATGTTATGCGCTGGTTCCAATCCTTCCTCTCAAATCAGTCGCAGTATGTAATCGTTCCAAGACAACCTCCATCCAAGACACGATCCCTCTCCTCTGGAGTCCCTCAGGGCTCCTCTTTGTCTCCTACACTGTTTGCTGTTTATATTAATGACCTTCTCATTCTTATCCATCACTCCCAATACCATATCTATGCTGATGATTTCCAAATATTCCTGTCCTTCCCGCCTTCCGACCTATTACTAGCCACCAAAAGACTCTAAGTGGACTTGAATCGAATAAATTACTGGGCTGTTGCTATCAAGCTGAAGTTGAATGCAGAGAAGGCAAAGGCAATTGTAATAGGTTCCCTTCACCTCCTTAAAACTGTTCCTCATATTCCAACCTTGTTCCTTAATAATAATCCCATTAAGTTCTATCTAACCATAAAAAATCTTGGAATCACCTTTGACCAAACTCTTTCCTGGAAAAACCATGTTTCCAATACCACCCATCATACCTTTTACACTTTAAAGCGACTAAATTACCTCCTTCACCTATTTCCCTCTGCTTTGATTACTGTTGTGTGGTGTACGGGGGCATCTCTGGAGACCTCGAGGCAAAAATAAAACGTTTGATAAATTACTTTGTACGATTCATCTTCGGGTTCCCGAGAGACGCCTCTGTCTCCCGATATTACGAAGAGTTGAAGTGGCTTTACCCTTCCTACCGTCATAAATATATTCTGGCATCCTGCCTCTACCAAGTTACCAATACCGCCGTCCATCCCACATTTTCGACCTCCTTCAGTTCATTCTCGTCATACACGTTCTCGGCCTTCAGATTTATATACAGCGGCCCACCGATCCGTAGTTTTCAACAGATCTTTTCTTGTCCGATCCTCATCCTTATGGAATTTCATTCCTCCTTCCATTCGTCGCTCCAATACTCTTGCCACCTTCAAATCCCACTTATTAAATTACTTATTTTCCATCCAGGTCCAAAAAACATTGTAAATAGATTTTCTCTTATTTCAATCAACATTTGTGAATATGTTACTTCATTTCTAAATTTGTCATATCTTACATAAGAAGTTCGTGTGATTTTTGTTTTAAGACGTAATCAATTAGACTATTAAAACCTATTCCATATGCTGGAAGTTATTGCATTAAGACTTGTTATAATTTTCATTTTTATTTATTTATTGACTTTTCTTTTTTAATAATCTGTTAACGCATATATTCCTATTTCATCTACTCTAAGGCTCTGAAGCCCACCTATCATTACCTATAATTGTTATTCTAAAGGTACTTATCCTGGAATAAATAAAGAGTGTTTTTAGATGACAAATTGTTATAGAACAAGATGGTAAATAGATTTTAGATTGGATGAGCTTCATTGATTTTTTTTCTGCCCCTTATATCACGCAATTAAATACTGACATTACTTATGGGATGACCTGGTATGTGATTCGAAATTCTACAAGCAAAAACAAAATTTTCATATTACACTCTTCTTCCAAGCCATATGTATATATATATATATATATATATATATATATATATATATATATATATATATATATATATATATATATATATATATATATACATTTATATTTTTCTTATTTTAATATAACTCATTTATTTCTTCTCCAAGGTTTCAAGCCTCAATGTGTGAATTTTGTACTATTCTAGAATACAAGATGTATTATAAGCAGATGACAATACCCAAGGGGTCGAATGCCCTACTCATGTGCACAAAGAAAATGTAACTATCAAATCCAAAAATGTTTTTTATCTGAGAGAAAGTTGACGTTTTTCTTTTTCCTCAAGAACAATGCTTTTTAAATAAAAACAATGATATATCGTTTTTCTGCTGGAATAAAGTAAAATCTGACCACAAATTCGTATTCTACATTAAATTTCCTATCAGGAAACGATGTTTAGTATAGAACATTTAAATGGTGGAAAAAGGAAATCAATTTAAAGTAAAATAATAATTATGTCTTTTCAATATTTGGAAATTGAAATTTCCAATTTTCCAATTTCAATTTGAAATTGAATTTCACTTGGCTTGAACTTTACACCAACATCAGGTATAAAGCTCCAACTTCACCAATAGTGTCCCAAGGAACACTCTTTAGGAATTGTACTTCCTCACTAACACAGTTTAACTACTATGTGGAATTATGGCTACTTTAAGTTTGAAAACTGTGGATTTTTTTTTTTTTTATTTCGAGATGTGTAAGTCTTCAAGCAGTTTATTAAAAAATAATACTATAAAATTTAAATAATTTTAAGTACTCAGGACAGAACAAAAGATGTTAAAATACACGAAATAATATTTAAATAAACATTTTTCTCTTAAAAAAATAAATATTTTTATCTTAACAATACTGGGGTCGGACGCCCTACTCAAGAGCACAAAGAAATTGTAGTGATCATATCCTGAGTATTTTTTATACAAAGAATTTATAAGAATAAAAACTATTGTTTCTCACTTTTTAAACATTTATTTTTATTGTTAACACCTTTCAAAGTTCTCAGTTCATCTTCAACACCTTTTACAAAATAAACACACGAGATAATGCCGACGGCTTCAACTCAACTAAACATCAAAAATAGTGGAAATAGTTTTAAGTTCAAGCTGTTCAATAACAAATATCTTTATTAATTATAAATTGAAATTTATTATCATCGAATAGTAACTTGAGTAATTAAATTCTAAGGATTAACTCCCTGACTGATTTAATACTTTCTTTTCACTTATTCTTCTTGATCTTTGCCAACAATAAAGAAGTAAAATTGGTTTCATGGAAATACATAGAAAAGTGTGTAATTTTTAGCCAAGAGTGAAAATTTCGCTTTTCTATTCATCTGAAGACATATTTTCTACTGGATGCCTGGAAGACATAGATTATGCAGATGACATCTGTCTCTTAGCACTCAGGTATACAGACATTTCGGGGAAGTTGGCAGACCTGGAAATAAATGTAAGAAATAATGGCTTAGAGCTAAATAAAGGGAAAACCATGATGAAGGTTAACTCGAGATCCGCTAATCCTATGTTACTTAGGAATGAAGAATTAGAGACGGCCCAGTCATTCCAGTACCTGGGTAGCATGGTGGTGCCGGATGGGGGCACAGAACAGGATGTTGTAAGTCGAATCCGTAAAGCCAGAAGGTCATTTGCCCAACTGAAGTGGTTCTGGCAATCAACTGAAATCTGCCTAGGGACAAAAATCCGCATTTTTAATGCAAATGTTAAGACAATCGTACTGTATGGATCTGAAACCTGGAAGGTCACCAAAACAATAACGAGGAAGTTACAAAACTTTCTTAACAAGTGTTTGAGGAATATTTTAAGAGTGTGGTGGCATAGATTGATTAGCAATGAGGAGCTCTGTCGAAGAACAGAACAGATGGAGGTTGAAGTCGAAATCCGTGATAGATTTTGTCAACCCAGGATAGCTTGGAGGAAGTCCATAGAGGCTGACGCAGAACGTGCTGGAATCCGATGGGCAGAAATAGGAGAACTGGCTGCGGACAGAGACAAATGGCAAACATTCATAACTGCCCTATGTCCAACCAGGGATATTGGGAATTAATTACTCATCTGAAGAATATTTTGGCATGATTTACGCTTATGACGTTGCTGAAAGAACAAGAATATCGAAATTTGTTCCCTAATCGACTAAGATTTCCTAATCGGCAAAAGATAGAAAATCCCTAGGATGTAAACACTCAAGTTGCTATTTGGAGAAATTGTTCATTTCAATTCATTATTAATAAAGATATTTGTTATTAAACAGTTTAAACTTTTAACTGTTTCCATTGTTGTTGATGTTTGTTTTTTTTAAAGAGGGAAATGATTATTTAAATTTTTTTGCATAGTTTAATGTCCTTTATTCTATACTGAGTACTTATAATTATTTAAATTTTATAGTATTAATTTTTTATAAATTGTTTAAAGACCTAAGCGTCTCGTATAAAAAAAAAAAATTATCCATAGTTTTCAAAATTAAAGTTGCCATAATTCCACATGTAGTTAAACTATGTCAGTGAGGAAGTACAATTTTTAAAGAGTGTTCCTTGGGGCACTATTGGTGAAGTTGCAGCTTTAAACCTGATGTTGGTGTAAAGTTCAAGCCAAGTGAAAATTTCCTTACTTTAAATTGATTTCTTTTTTTCTCCATTTATATTTTATATGTTAAACATTGCTTCCTGATAGGAAATTTAACATAGAATACGAATCCATGGTCAGATTTTACTTTATCCCAGCATAAAAACAATATATTGTTGTTTTTATTTTAAAAAACGTTCTTGAGTAAAAAGAAAAATGTCAATTTTCTCTCAGATAAAAAGCATTTTGGGATTTGATAGTTAAAATTTCTTTGAATACTTGAGTAGGTCATTCGACCCCTTGAATATTGCCATCTGGTTGTACTACATCCTGTATATAATGAAAAATGTTATCTTTATATATTCTATTGATGTATACAAACACAACTTTATTCGAATAAAAATAAAAGATAATTATTTGAGATAATGCATTATTCTAAACAATTTTTGTTTGTTATTTGGAAATAATTTTGCATTTTATTCAGTAGAAAACTCAAATCATTTATTTGTGGAACACTAGTAATTTTAAATTTCCCCTTCCCACTCGACTGTTTTTGTATTCATTTATAATCATTTGTCTATTTTGGGTTTTATTTCCTTTGTTTTGCCACTTTGTCTTTTATGAACCCACATACTAAAGCATTAGCTTTCCTCATCCTGTTTAATTGATTGTTCCAGTAGAGTTTTTTATTATTCCTTAATACTTAAACTCCTCAGCCATTGCTTGTATTTTAGGATAGATGATTCAAAAGTGATGTTTGATTAATATTTATATCATATTTTTTAACAGAAGACCATTGGAAAATACTGAATTTTTAATGTCAGTTACCATAACAAATTTTCCATATCCCCTCTGAGATACAGATTTACTGGTTAAAGTTTTCTAAATTATCCTTTCACATTTTGAATGAAATTTTGTTTTGATTTATAGATTTTATAGTTTATATAATCTATATAAACTGCTGTTAACATGATGTAAAATGCTGTTGCAAGATATGATATTATTGAAATATCAATTATTGAAATTGTTTTTATATCTTAACTTGATACTTTAGCATTCAAAAATTTATCGCTTTAATTTTTTAAGCTCATCGCAAAAATCATTACAACTATGAAGCAGTTGAAAAGGATTCTATAATGAAATATGAACATAATGATATATTGTATGATCTGCCTTTGCCACGTAAAACAAAACGAAGACTTAGAAATATTATATTGTTAACGGACAACAATTATGGAGCTTTCTATCGTCGGATATGGAAGATAATGGTTGACTTATTTAACCAGAATCATGACTATACTAGTGCCAATTTAATTTAAATATATATTTCCGTATCATCGGTAATAAATATGCCAAATAAATTTTAGATATTACTATAATTTATTTTCTAAATTCTTTCCAGGTCATATTAATAACAATTCAGAACCACTAAGAAAATATTTTGACCTTATTTACCTTCTGAATAAAAAAATAAAAAACCTGAGTCTTGCAGGAGGTGAAGAAGGTGTCACAGCCCAGTAGAAGGTGCGCAAAAAGTGACCTATCAATGCCGAGCTAAAACTTTTTGGAGAGTTTCAAAATATCAGTTCTTACCAGAAATATCTTCCCTAGTATCTCCTCATAAATGACTATCGGTGCCTGATTCTCAACCTTAAGATAGTTTGGGGAGACAGTATGGTTAGCATTGCGCTACAACCACTTGAGTTATTCTCTGAATAGTATCAGATACTCATTTTGTGGGGTTCAGTGAACCAAAAATGTGTATGACCTAAATTTGACTTTATCTAATTTTTTAAAAACTTTTCCAAAAACAGTCATATAATGACTTCTTAGATATTTTTATTAAACCTGGTGAATATTTGTATTATTTATTCATAAAATAGATGAAAATTGATTCATGAAATAATTAAGTACTTCAATTCAATTTTAGTCCTAATTTTTGAATTTTAAACAGTAGTAAAATGATTTCAGACATGTAAATATTACAATTAAAAATCTTTACATTAATATATATTATATATTAATTTAATTAATATAAATATATTACCGATTCACAACCATAGTTAACAGTTAAATAGTACCAAAGTTAACTACATAATATTTTAATAATTATCAACATTTTAGTAGATGAATTACCTATTAAAATTATGAAAAATACAATATATACAAGTTGGCACTACACTAGCTTACTTCCCTAGTAAGTCGGAGGGTCGCCATTAGCTCTTTATAACTTGGTCAGATGAAGACAGATATAAGATTTGAAATATTTTGCTATATTGGTTCTCATCCATTCTCTTAGTTTAAAAATGAATTACAAAGGCACAAATTAGTTTTGGGTTTTGCTATTGTGTAGATGAGCAGGTAAAGACTACAATATTGAATGGATAAAAATGGATATAATGCATGCAGGCCATGGTTATGAACCTCATTAGTTTCTTTATACAATGCTACAATCATAAAATTGTTGGAGGCATGATTTCTGGATTTTCAAATTTGCAAGTATAATTTTTTAATTGAAGTTCCTTATTTTTGTTAAAGGACATCATTTCTGTATTGTGATTTTTGAACTTAACAACTAATTTAATTAAATTGTTGATAAATTGTGTTTCCATTTCAATTGTAGTTATGATATGGCTGTTTCTACCTAACCTTAACCATGCCCCTTTTTAGTCATGTGATCCAGCCAAGTTAACCATGAAGCTTTCAGGTCTATATTCCGCCCACATGTTTTAGTCACGTGCCTCATCACACCTTCTGGCCTATGCTCCACCCACTAGTTTTAGTCACGTGACCCATCATGCATTCTGGCATATGCTCCGCCCACAAGTTTTAGTCACGTGACCCATGGCGCCTTCTGGCCTATGCTCTGCCCACAAGTTTTAGTCACATGACCCATGGCACCTTCTGGCCTATGCTCCGCCCACATGTTTTAGTCACGTGACCCATCACGCATTCTGGCCTATGTTCCACCCACATGTTTAGTCACGTGATCCAGTCACGAGACCCATGGCAGGTCATTTTGTTTACGATGAGACGCCATTTTGTTTACAATGATGTGGTCAGCATCCTCACTTAATCACTAGGTTTATCCTCTCAACCCATTGAAGGGTCAGGTACACCTAACTTATAGAGGCTGAGTGTATCCGACCGCCATTTTTTTCCTTCTGTTTGAGATACTTAAGGTTTTGAAAAGGCTGAGTGTGACCAGCCGCCATTTTGTTTTTCTGGGTGAAATGTAAACATTGACTTTGAAAAAATAAATAAATAGTATGGCCCCTTAATCCTATAACAGCTTTTGGACTTTGAACTGTTAATCCTTAAAACATAGTAGGGCTTCTTAATCCTACAAAAACTGTTTACCTCTGAAACATAAATAAATAGTAGGGTCCCCTAATCCTATAAAAGCTTTTGGATTTGAACTGTTAATCTCTAAAACAAATAAATAGTAGGACTTCTTAATCTTTGAATAACTTATGGACTTTAAACTGTTAATCCTTAAAAAGTTTAATTTGTAAATGTAAACAATACAACTTTAATCTTCTATGTATTTTTAACCCAACCCCTTCAGACCATCATTCGCTGCTTGCAAAGAATGCTGGGAATCTGGTGGCCCAAGAGAGGATCTCGAACGAGGAACTGTGGAGTACGACTGAGCAGCTTCCTATACATCTGGAAATAAGAAAAAAAAATGGAGGTGGATAGGACACACATTAAGGAAACCAGATAGTGCCATCAAGAAAGCTCTTCAATGGAATCCCCAGGGAGCAAGAAGAAGAGGAAGACCAAGAGAGACGTGGCATAGATTGATACAAAAGGGTCTTGGCCAAACCGGCAAGAGGTGAAAGTGATTGCAGGAAAAATAAAGGAATGAAACGCACTTGTAGATGCCCTATGCTCCTTTAGGAGTCAATGGAGATAATAATAATGTATTTTTAATCTCTGATTGTATAATCAATGGACTTACAATTTACAACAACAAACAACAAACTTACGCTGTCAAAAGAGGTTATACTTTATAGAAGACATAACTTTTAATTATTAGTACACAAGTCGGTATTAATAACTCCGAACACGACGCAGTAAATTTTTATTAATGAATATTAAATAATCATTAATTTACACTAATTCTTAATTAGCACTAATTCTAATTTATATTTTATCGAACAATGGTACCTTTCATGTTCTTACCTAAAATCTGGTTAAAAACAACAAATCATGTCTTGGAAAATAACATTAACAGAAAAAAAAAAGACTCACTGATATACTGTATATAATGCACATGTGACAGGTCACCTTATTACCAAAATCATACTCCTAATCTATCTATTTATAGTTTTTTCTTGCAGGCATTTTTAAAGAACAGAGTCAAAATGATAATAAATTTGTCTAAACAGAAATAAATTTGTCCTAACGACAATAGCTTTCACATTCTCAGTTAATTAACTTTTTTTTCCTTTGAAAATGACCTTTATCTTTTTTTTTTTTTGTATTAAAACAAATTTTTATTTTAAAATAAATTTGAATGAATGTTAACTTGATAAAGTTTGTATAGTGAACTTTTACCATGGATATGATGAACACCTACCAACCTGCATAAACAAGCTTTTTATTATATAGATTATTGTTTTAGATAATTCATTTAATACAGCTCAAAAGCGTTATAAATTTTATAGAATATTTATAAAATATTTTAAATTTCTTTTTGCACTAAACCACTCCTTTGGTTTTGAGGCAAAGAACTCTTGATATCCAATTTTTATGACCTTGTAATTATCAAAGATCCGACCCGGCCTTTTAAAAAATGAGCCATTGATCTAAACAAACCATAATCTGATGTTTATATAATATGTAGGATGAGGCGTTTCCTCCTTGCAGTTCCGATAATTTTTCTTTGATCAAACGAGAATGAGGTGTAGGGGCATTGTTGTGTTGCAAAATGGCTTTGTTCCTGTTGACCAAAACGGGGTGAGTACTCTGCACTCAAAACTGCATAAACTCTGTCTAGCTATTCACAGTAAAGGTTTTGAGTCCACTGCCCGACCATCAGAAACAAGCTCAAAATGCGAAATGCCTTTGAAGTTCCACCAAACACAAAGCATCACTTTTTTTTCCAAACTGATCTTGGCGAACATCCGGTTGTGCAGCTTCACTGGCCATACCCACTGCTTATATTTGCTAGATTTTTTTTAATAATATCCACTTTTCGTCACTTGTGATAATTTTTTTCCAGAACCTGTCATCTTTTGGATTTTGAAGCAAAATTTTGTACATATCAACTCCCTGCGGGGCTTGGACTTCTGTCATGTCATGTGGGTCGGACCTTGGTCTTAAATTCCTTATGCCTAAGTTTTTAAGATGACGAGCCTCTGTGACAGTAGAAGCCCCTACTTCGGCCGATAAATCATGAGTAGTTGCAGGTGGGTCCTGGTTCACAAATTCAAGAAGAACGTCATCATCATCGACCGATGGGCGACCTGATCTGGGTTCATCTCCAGGTTCATATTCCCATTGTTGAAATGCTTGATACAAAGTGCAGCAATATTTCGATGAATAATTGACTCTCCTTCTGTTCAATACTGGGGTGCCCGTACATACCTTATGGCTGGGAAACCCGTTCTTGTATGTTTGAAAGAAAGAGTTATTAATATTCGTGAACTGAAAAGAATAATTACGCCATATCATGTTAATAATGATTTAATAAGCAATAAATTACATCCATGAGGGGGACAATAATGTTAGTAGGTTAATGATATTAATTTACTTAACTAATTATATTTATTAACAGAGGGTTTGGAGCATCAGATCTCAGATTATATTCGAAAGAGTGACTTATCTGAAAAGATGTCTCGCCGTTTCGTCTACTCGACCTCTTCGTCTCACCGCCTCCATCCGGTTTAATAGGTGACCAGCGAATGCCGCGTTTTCCTCACTGGAGCGAGAGCTGCTGGTGATCAAGCCTGATGCTTCTCTGGAACTATAGCGGAAGCTATGTATCGCCTGATGACGTCCGTCCCTCAGAGTGTCTGTCTAGCTAGTTGGAAGAGGAAAGTCTCTCGAAGTGATAAGCACTGGTGAGGAGGTGCTTAATCTTTGCCTATAGAGCGAAGGGGCGTCTAGATGTCGTGTGACTGCTGTCACTAAGGGGTTGATAAATATGAGACCTGGGACTCCTAAAATATATATGTAAAAAAAATAACGAGAAAATAGAGGTATGGAATCGGAGGCTGTGTAAATCCATCACCTTCTATGGTCCAAATTTCTTCAGCACTTTCCACCTTTTTTCCAGCAATGTTTCAAAAGACCGCGAATCACGATTTTTCTTCTGACATTGCACGTGCATTTTAAAAATGTAAATGGCCTCATAAAGCTAACTCAAGTCACGAGCAATTAAAGGATTAGTCGAAGTAAACATTGACATAAATAGTAGGAACAAAAGCATTCTTATAGGATTAATTATGAGAATTGGAATTAAGGGTTGTGTTTATGCACATGGACTTTTGTAACAGCTTTGTAGTAGTTTACTTATATATAAATATAAATATATATATATATATATATATATATATATATATATATATATATATATATATATATATATTTACTAGTATACCCGAGCGAGAACTCTCGCATTAGATATCTTCTAATCCGTAATTGCAAGTATAAGCGATGTATAGGAAAAATATTTATTCATAGAAACAATATAATATTATCAAGAAAGTTTATTTAATACACATATTTGGTGAAGCGATATAGTTTGTAATGACTATATTGAAGTTACAGTTCATACTTAGTAAGTACTTAAAGCTTATCCCACTGGAAAACATCTCTTCAATTTAGCAGTTAGACAATTAGATTCAGCTATATCATTTTCTATATGTAGTATTCATACTTAACAGTTACCTTAAGGGTTGGACATGGAAACAAAATATAATTTCCCACTCATTAAAAGTTCTTGTAAGCAAACTCAAATTGATATAAAGTTGCCATGACAACGGCACGTACGCAAGATGGCATAGGGGATGACATAGGGCCCGTTCGGACATATATTGTGCATTATCTCGAAAAGGATGGGTTTTAGGGCTTAAAAACATAGGACCAATATTCTCCATAGGAGCGTATATGGTCTTAATGCCCGCGTCAAAATCTTTAAAACCCAACTTGTCCCGTCTCGATCCGCCGACTCTCAGTCGTCAAAGTTTTGAAACCTTTCAGTTTTTTCATCACTTTTATTTAAGCCCTTGTAAGATTTTAAAAAAACAAAATTAGAATTCGTCACATCTCCGTAAAATTCCCTTTCTTTTGATACCTCACTCGTCAAAATCCATCGCTCCTGAGAGCCGGAAAAGGGATCTATACTACCGTAATAATATATAGTAGTGATGTATATATATGAGAGAGAGAGAGAGAGACATGCTTACAGTAGCAGAGGAAATATGCCTAGAAGAAACTTTTTCATTATAAGATCAGATAGTTTTTCAGTAAACACTGTAGCATGAAGAGGAGATATACCAGAAAATATATTCTCTCAATTGTCAAGAAGAATCGACATATAAAGTGGTTCTCTTAGGACCTAGTCAAGAACTTTTTTTTTGTATTTTTTAATTTTCCATCAAAAACTAGCTACATAAATGATACCTTGTACGTAGAATATGAGTCTTGATGGTTGCTGAACCTAATGTGACCTTCTCATGGTTGGCAGTCTGTGAAATGAAGCAGATCGCCTTATTTAAATGTATAACTTCTACAGATTATCAAAAGATCTGTTAACCACAACTATCGTGTCGCCATATAAATATATTTTTTGAAGTCTTACAACTATCTGAGATCATAAGGCTACATTACCAGTTATAAAATATTGTTTCTATAAAAGAACTGTTCCTGAAAAAGATGAAACCAGCAGCTACCATGATCTTAAATATCGCTGGCGACTGTGTTTAAAAAATAATTTTTTTTTGTTGAATAATCCAGTTTAACTGTCTAACATTTTATTTTGCCCCTTCAATAGCTGTAGATACAATACCGCATTACTGAACATAATAGCGGGTGTGCTGACCTACAAATGAAGGGGCAAACTGTTTTTTTTTGTATCCACATCTGTAGCTCAGCCTGGGACAGTAAGAGGCTGTGATATTAGTTGACATTTTAAAAGTTTATTAAACCAGAAAAATAGTTCTAAATAATTGAAGTTGGAAATAATGGGCATATAAATGGTTGAAAAATCAAATTATTTCATGAAATGTTTTAATTCATTTCAATTTTTACTTCCTTGTATGAAGTAAAGGAAGTATTGTAATCGCGAACATTTTCGGTTTTCAGATTTCAACAGAAATATCCATTTCGACCATCCCTGAATCCATTTTGACAAGTTTCGTCATGACGTCTGTACGTGCGTATCTCACATAACAGTTAGCCGTTGAAAATTGAAATTTTGTATTTGATTGTTGAAAATCTAGTTTTGAACCTCCCTTTTTGGTCAATGCATGATCACCAGAAGTGGTACTTTACTTGAAGGTCATAATTGATTCCTATCAAAAAATATATTAAAATTAAATACAGAAATCATACAGTTCTGTAATAAAGGCTACAAACGCGTTTTTTTTTTTTCACTCTAATTAACCATTTTTATAACTTGTTTTAAGTGTTAAAATTGAGTGTAAAATACTTGTTTTCCTTCCCATTTGTGAGCTGAACAAGTCTGCGGCAGGAGAATAAGATATAAGCTAAGTGGGTTCTTCCGCTTAAAATGTCGAAACCGTTAATTTCCTATGCTTTATTATCTAGTGGCATTGACAGCTCTAATGTTGTCTCGGAACACAAAGAAATCACTTGGGAACTTGTTACTTACTGAAAGAAAACGACTTATAATAACGGAATAAGACCTCCAGAACTTTTGTGTTTCAATAGATGGATATCGTGATGCCGAGTGTCGTGTTTACTGCAATGTTCGGAAACTATTAACCAAATTCAGGATCACTTTATGAGCCATTGATTTATAATTTAATAGGCATACAAGGAAGTCATGTGTTATCCACATCAGATATTTTCATCATTATTATTATTATTTCTGGGATTGTGAATTTTAGTATAATTTTTTTCTTGTGTACAGAAAATTCAACTATTTCTAGATATAATGATCTGATAGATTAGGTTTTCATGGAGTTTGATCATTTATAAATTGAAATCTCTCTTTCTCTTTGATGGCATAACTGAATACAAATCTCTCTGGTGTCAGCACCAGAAATTCTTCAAGATACGGTGGCGCGAGTTAACTACCTTATCACAAACTTATATTTGAACAATGTGTGATAAGAAAAGCAACCAAAACATACGGACCCTTAAGAAGGCCTTTTCTGTAAATTAACTAAGTTATCATTTCATGAATATGTTTGTTGTATTTGGTCAAAAGGGAAAAATTATAGTGGGTATTCAAGAGACTGAAAGCCTGTAGCTTCATCAATGAGAATGCAAATCAAGAACTTAATGGAATCATATAGCTCACCAGAGTATTTTTGTTTTCAACTATGGTCACACTAAAATTGTTATTGCCTGGATCAATGGCTATAAATCAATAAAATTTTCTAAAAACAACACACTTGTTTTTGCTTCCATTGGTCTCAATATTACAATAATCTGTTTATTTAAATTATTGTGTTATGATATAAGAATATTTAACTATTTTCTCTCCTTTTAATACACAGACAAAACAATTAAAAAATGAAAGAAATTTTACAACTCAAAAAACAGGCTTTCAATAATAGCACTTTTCTTTAACAATAAAAAATGTCAATATTTTAACATTACTTTATTCCCAGCTATGCATAGCAGCATCACACAATTTATAACAAATAAATAAATATTTATCAATTTATATTTAAGTACTTCAAAAAATAAAATAAACTTTAAAATTATTGATTTCTCAATAGTTTCAAGTAAAAAAAAGTTATACAGTACAATATTTTTAAGTACAGCTATGGCCTTTTCAAACATTAAGATGAATTAATATTATTAAAGCATAGTATAGTATTATTGAGGCAATTGGTTGTAAAACATGGTAACTAACAAAATTAAACGTTAACAATGTTAAAATGTTTGTTAGTTTAATATTTTATCTTCAACCAGTATTCACTTACCATAACATAATACCAATATTATTCTTTGAAAAATATAAATTTTCTAAAATTCTTTCAACAACCTATGAAATCAGCCGTAAGAAATCCAGTTGAAGTTGCCAAAAACTTTAATTCACAAAAGATGTTAGATACCATGTTTTACGATTGAGTGCCTCAATTTATATTTAAATACTTTGAACAGGAACATACTGCACTTACTATATTTTTGGACTATACTTGGCTTTTACAAAAGAATATATTGTCATTTTATATAAATACTAAAGATAAAAAGAACGTAAAAAATTCTCACTGTAACGGTAGGCATATGTTCTGAAAACTACCGGTACCATGTTGAGTTTATATTGCAATAGAATTTACAAGTAAAGTTCGTCATAAAAATTTATAAGAAAATTTCTCTCAAAAATCATAAACAGTTTTACATTAAGTGAAATTGTAATAAATAAAAGATAGCAATCAAAGAAACAAGAGACGTAGTTTTTTAAAGAAGTTTTTGCAGGAGATGTGTAATGTACCTAATAAGAAATACATTAGTTGCATAGTGTTTCATTGGAACAGAATACAGATCTCTAATGTAATTTTGACCTTCTAATTTTGCAATAATGATGTTTAAAGTAGTTCAGAATAAAGGCAGTTATTTCAATGTTTGGATGAACTTCAATAAAATTTCTCATTGAACCCAGCAATAACCATTTTTAAGGTCTTTAATGAAAACATCTACGAATTCCAGAAAATACAAAAGAATATATTCTTGAATGTTATAAGGAAACTAACCACTCCTATTCACATTGGTTGTCTTTATTTCTGAAGACTACTACATGAACTTGTATCATAGATCCAACTTTCAAACAAACTTTGATGCTACATAATGTAGCCTTAAAATCAATGTACTTTTCAAACTATAATAGTTTTCAAGAAACCAGCATATCTGATACATGCCAAAATATAAATGGAACACTATATATATATATATATATATATATATATATATATATATATATATATATATATATATATATATAAAACTAAGAAATATAAATGAAGAACATCCTTATGTTATTACGTTAGATAAATGCTTAAGAAATCTAAAATATCAACAGCCAAACCTTACTAATAAAAAAAATTATAGTTTGTCTTGTGCTCTTTACATAGTAAATCTTATTTCATTTTTTCTTTTTGTTTAGAGATCACATTACTAAAAAGTTTGTACATTTTAGTAGGCATCACAATTCATAACTTAAACAGCCATAGAATCATAAAATATTTAATACTAGATTTATGAATAAAATTGTTTATTTTTTTTCTAACAAATATAATATCGAAGAATACTTACAAATGAATTGGAATAGATACTGATATAAATAAATCAATAAAATAACATTACTAAAAAATTTATTTGACAAATATGAAATTCAAAATCTGCCAAATTGAAGGATACCGTAAATCTAGCGTTAAATGAAAATAAAATGAAACGCTAACAATAGTTACATAAATTCCCATAAAGTAATAAATTAATGTTCAACATTAAAAACTTTTTAAGTACTAATATCACACAAAAATATCTCACATATATTTAAGTAATGAAGCATACCACAGAAACAACGAACAAACGGAAAATCACTAGATAAATACCAATGAAATGGAACCCATTTCCTCTAGATTATAGCTAATTGACAATAATTAAATTATTTGCAAATGTAAGATTTTACATTAATTTTACATTTATTAGGTTGAAAAACTTAGATAATATTTCAATATACCTAAATGACAGGAACATATATATAAATAAATGTAATACATATTTAATTAAAAGGAATGCATTATTTTATAACAAACTTTGTAGCAAACTAACTGAAAATAAAGTAGTATATTCAATTAATATTGCATTGAAATCAGAATTAACTATTACCCTCTAAGCTGCTTCATTCTTCATTCCCTATCTTTTTCATAATGCATAGTGTAATATAAAGTAGATTATACCTTAGAGACACACCATACTTGATAAAGGATTAATTTTTTATAAAAGGTTTTATACAAGAAATTTTAAAATTCATTAACCAAGAAACTTTTAGACACAATTAACTTAGTAATTGTGATTATGAATAGGAAATCTGCTGAAGAGGTCACATCACTATATAATATTGTTGAAAAATTGATTTGACATGTACGGAGTAACTGATCATTCCAAGAATTTTATTAGTAAGAATAATTACTCAACATGATTTTAAAATAGAATTTAATGAAAAGGCATTCACTGATCTGGAAGATAACTAACTTAGGACAGAAAACTAGAACTTCTATCAATAATCGAGATAATTATGAAAATGGTTGCCAATAGCATATACTATGATATAGTCAGCCAGATACTATTTTTAACCAAGTTCTACATTTAAAGAGAAATGGTTAGGAAATAAAGAGAAATTTCATAATTAATGTAAGTCTTCGCACCCTAAATTCAATGAGAAAAAAAACAGTGGAGTATCTAACCTTGTTCAAAGTTTCTCGGGTGTGCTATGTCATTGAAATATTTAAAATTAAAAAAAAAACAATATTACAGGAAATCATGACTCAAGAGTATACATTGAAATCCTCAAACCAAAAGATAAGTTTGTTGGAGGACCAACAACTACTAGTAGAAGTACAGAGAAAGAAATTTAAGAATCTTGGAGAATGAAGCATTAGGGATACATATGTTATGTTTCTAGCAAAATCGAGGGCATAATAAATAATTGAGGACAGAAAAAAATATGTTGGTCAGTGAAATATTATCACTTAAGGCACATAAATCAATATTAGCCTTCATAGAATATGAAAATGCTTATGCATATTAACCAAATCTAAGAACCATCTATGAAGCCACCAATTATCATTTAATTCTAAAAAGTTGCTAAACGCATAGGTTTACAAAAGAGATGGAGAGGAAAAAAATCATTTTTCTCTTTGATAAGGTAACATCTAGCACATGTGAATATGAAACAGCCTTCCAATTAACTATTTAGAGGATGTTTTTATTAATTCTAATTAATCATTTGCATATTCTATGTTAATTCACTCTAAATTAATAATTAAAGTTGCATAAACTATTATCTCAATAAGCAAACCAAATGCACTTTACAAAATATGCTATAAGTCTATGCCAATAAGTGCACTTAGTGACCAATAATACAATATTTGGTATTACTGGTAAGTTTATACTACAGATCTAATCAAATATTATTACAAAATAAAAATAAATCTGGAATACAATGGACCCATATCTAATGCATTGTGCAAGGGCTTCTCAAAAACATACATTTGTTTTTAAATTAAACTGGCTTTTTATTCACATAACCAACTCCAAAGGCTCTTGACATTAATGTTTTATTAGTTCTCCATTAATAAACAGCCCCTTGTACAGAAATAGCTTACTACCACATTAATATACTGGAAAATAACAGTACATTTCTAAATATTACCATTACATCATTTAATCTGATATCAATTAAAAAAATAAATCATATTCTCAGAAACAATAAATGTTGGTATCCAGATAATTAATTAACTTTGTTTATAATCTATCAATAAATATTTCATTAAAAGAATAAAAATCATTCAAAAACTGGGCTTTTATTTAAAACAGGAATGTTTTTAGCTTAAAACGGGGACAGAGATTACAAAAATAAATATGGCTTGTATCACATGCTTTTCATCAATATCAATTAAATATATATAATGGCTAATTTACATTTAGATAATAAGAGAGGGAACCATACTGAAATTTTTAATCAAACACACTCACCCATAGTTTTTGGAAGCCCAAATTCACAGGTGCACCACTATTTTTAAGATGAAGAGGGATCTAATCATCAGTACAGTTTTCTTCTTCGACACAGAATGTGTTGGTTGCTTCTTCTTCCCGTTTGCGTTTCAGTTCCATTGCAAGTTTATACCCTAATTCTGGGCGACGATCCCTTCCTTCAACCATTCCTTTTACCTACAAATAATATTATTATAAAAAAATAAATAAACTGATCACTAATAACACACAATTTGAAAGAAAAAAAATATATATAAAAATAAAATTTATCAAAAAATAATTAATTTATTTAATCATTATAAGTACAGATATATTTAAATCTCTTTGTACAATGTAGGTCCTCTAATATCTAGAGTAAAATAAATATTCTTTCGCCTACTGCTGCAATGAATTTTTACATGGGTATAATTTCTTGGACTCAATTGTAACTGGGGGATGACACAATGGCTGTATACTATCAGCAAAAGAGAGTCCATGGAATGGAGAAGGCCAGGAGAAGCACCTCTGTTAAAGGCAAAAGTTACGCAGTCAACAAAAAAGGTAATGGCCACCATTTTTTAGGATTATAGAGGAATAATCCTGTTTTATTTTAAGGAAAGAAACATCACAGTGAATGTCGAGCATTATGTAGTGTAGCCCTACTTCACCGCTTACAAGACGCTATCAAAGAGAAAAGAGGGAGGAAATTGAGCAGAGGTGTTCGGCTTCTTCACAGCAATGCCCCTGTCCACACAGTATTGATTTCCAAGGCCACTGTGAAGGACTGCTGATTCCAAGAAACCTCCTATCCACTCTACAGTCCATACTTGGCCCCTAGTGACTTCTACCTTTTTTCAAAGTTAAAATCTGTATCATGGGAGAAGATTTAACACCAACGAAGAGTTCCAAGCAGCGGTGGAAGAACATTTTTCGAACAAAGAAAACAAATTTTTTTTTTATGTCATAAAAATGTAGTCTAAGCGTTGTATTAAGTGTGTAGAGAATATACTGAAAAACAATAACACCCGTTTTTTTTCTTTCACCTTTCCTTCTTCCCCAGATCAGAAACTTATGGGCTTTATTACGTATCATTCTAAATTCATTTCACGTTTTGTCACAATATTGAGAATATAAACCACAAGAATCACTTCCAGCCTATAACACAGAGTAGAGTATTAAACATCATACTGGAAAGCTATAGCCATAACTGTAATTACAGTTAAAAAATTTTGGGCTTACAGGTAAGCAGTGTTACAAATTAGAAACAGCTCATTATCCATCCCTATATTTAAATTATGGAAATGCCAATGGTGTTTATAAAGTTTTCCTTTAGGAAATAGTTTTTTCAGAAACTTTGAAAATCGACGTTGGTCATATTACAGACAAAAAGCCTTCTTTTAAACTACTTTTTTTTCTTAAATCATGTTTACCTTTCATAACTTATAAAATTCCAAAATCACCAATCAATTCTGCAAAAAAAGTATAATAAAACACATTCATTCCAAAGTTGTAGGCACTATATAATATGACTTTTTTTTTTTTCCTTCTTTGCCTTTAATATTTCATCATATCTTTTCTTTTATACGTTTATTAAACTGAATTTCATTTTTTGACTGTGTCCCTTTGCATTACCACTATAATAATAGATGCCGTATATATATAAAAAAATCCTTTCTTCTATCAATAAGCTATGCTAACAATCAATAGATACAATGCTCCTGATTAACGATATTACCTGATCAGCGTTGACAATGACACCATATTGGTTTAAAACAGTATTTTTAGTTTTTTCTATATCAGCCAAATCAACACCTCGGCAACAGTCATCTATTAAAATGGTTCGGTAGCCAATAGAGAGAGCATCTGCTGCTGTTGCTCCTAATGAAACATTTTTTATATAGAGAAGTTCAATATCTAAAATATAACGTATTTAGCTTTAATAAGTTATGTTTACATTTATTAACCAATTTCTACCGAAGAATGGGACATGAAACTCATATAGAAAACTCCAAAAAATGTTGAAAGCCTAAGATATATTTTGAGCTGCAGATTTAAATTTAGTCACCTAGTTGTTGAGAAGAGTTCAAAATCCCAAACCATTGTTGGGAAACCTTTTTGTAAAGAAGAAACCGGTATACAAAATGGTGGCCATAGGAACATGGAAGTTCTTTTGGGTATATTCAGTTATTGATCAATAATTCCAAAACGGTTCTTCTTAGAGAAAACTTTTATATTTCAAGAATTAAAGAACATTAAATTCTACCTCAAATGAGTATCTAACATTATAAATTTGGTTAGATTCTAAATACTATACAACCCCTTGTCCGACTTATGGACTCACAGGCAGTGAGTCTGAGTGTCTCCATCTCATTCATCAGTACAATTTCTAATCTACTTCTTGGATGAGCTATAAACTTGTACCTATTTACTTGATAAAATAATTCGTATTTGTATACTTGACTGCATTTGTTGATAAAATTATTTCGTCGGCATTTATAGATTGTTTAGTTTTCAAAATTAATTAATTAATTTTAAAAAATTAATTAATCATCACATTATATTGTAGCTTTTAGACATTTAAATTCAGTAGATATAAAATCTGGATTTGAAGAAAACAAAAAAAACATATCATAATCATAATCGCTTCTATTCTCCGCAGATTATCCGACTGCTTTAACAAATCCACTTTCACTAATTTTAATTAATGATTCCACATAACACTTAATGAAAGAAACTGTGACAAAATTCAATTTGTCGTCGATCACTTACAGAAAGTATCCAGTAATCATGCGAAGTAGTTATGCTGACATGAATTTTTATGCCAAACTGCGGTCTAACCAATAGCATTGCATTTGGATATTTTAAATTTCGCACGTATATATTGCATTTTTGTTTAATTAAAACTTATTGCTCAACAAAAATTTGTAAAGAAAAAACTATTTAGGTTTAAATCAATAGCAATAAAGATTACAAAAAAAAAAATTTGAACAAAATATATTTTTCATGCACATACCATATTAAGGGTATCCACTTTATACGCATAATAAGCAACACCCCCTCAGTATGTATTGCATTTGAAGGATCGATCCATGAGTGATGACAGATTAGCTATATCTTTTTGTCTTGATAGATCTACCAAGTTTGAAGACTGTCAGTTTCCATTAAATGTGGGAATAATTGAAAAATTGGTGAAAAAGTATAAAAATTGTTCTAGGCATAAAAAAACTAGCTCCATCCAAGATATAACCAATGGAGATGAAACAAAAATTGATAGAACCAAAATTATAGATCTCAAAAAATCAGTGTTTGCTGATGGAATCTGATTGTTGATAAGTATCACCATTTAATCATAATAGACATTCAAATATAGGTCTTACCAATTATTAAATTGCATCCATCATTTAGATCTTTTTTGAGAGATTAAACATTAAAAATTTACTGTCGGTTACAGGCTAAAAGCTACAACTTAGCCAAATTTCAAGTTTATAGCTCATCTGCATGAGATGGAAGTCAATCTGACACACTGTCTGTGAGTCAGTGAGTAAGCCGTATAAGGGATTGTATAGTATTTAGATTCTAAATATATATAAGGTACTCTCTAAATACAAAAATCTGATGCTATAAAAATTATATTTGAAAGATTTTTAATTTAGAATACCCGTTTTCTTGGTATAGAGGTTTAAAAGTCAGTATATTGAATTTCTTGGCAAAGTTGGTAAAAATTGTAGTTTTTGAAAAAATTGCATACCCATTTTCCTCTTAGCCTATCTCTAAATGGTCAGAAGATCGTTTGAACTATGAAAATCCATTCACCCGCTCCCGAGATATAAGAGGAAAACTCTCGGAGGCAGCAGGTTCCCCACCTATGCCCCAAACTATTGGGCTGACACACAGAATTTACATTAGTTTTCCCTAATCAAAGTTTGGTATAACAAATTTACTTATAATAGCATCATTTTTGATAGTGTGTTTGTGCTGAATAAAATGCAAATTATACAAGTCACTCCAGGATGATTATCTCAATAATTAGAAATGTTTCTCAACACTGCTATCCTTAGAAAAAAATTGTAAATTATAGTCTGACTGTCAAAACAATTTTGATAGTTACAGTAAAACTTGGTTATAATGCTTCCATTTATAACAATTTCGTGGATATTACAATCTTTTTCCTAATATAACGGTGGCTTTCCTATGAAACTTTATTCGTTATAACGATCCGATTTCCCAGTCAAACGCTCTGAATGTTTTTTTTCTTAAAATTTGTTTACATTTATAATGTTTTATCTTGTAAATATGATTGAAGTTTTGAATACAGTATTGGAAGGAAACAGCATAGCGGCAAGAAACAACAATTTAATTGATTTCACGAATGCAGTTCCTAGGAATGTGCAGTTTTTGTTTGGATGAGATGATTTTATGAATTGAAAGGTTGTTAATTTTATGGATAAGGATCTGAATTTTACCTCGGTTGCTTTGATTTCACATTCAAGAAGACATGTTGTGAAAATATTTTCTATTTAAGAAAATCAAAGAGTTGCTTTTAATTTAATTTAAAGCAAAAACCATTTGCTGCATCTAAAAACATGAAATGAAGAAGAGGAAGAAAAATGGAACAGACATTTTTACTATCTTGGTAAATGACTTGGTACATTGCCGAGCAAAGGGTTAAAGCAATAATGAAATGATAGTCATGTGGTAACCCTCTTCTACATTGGTCATCAAGTAAGAGGATTACCTATTGTGGTGAAGTCTATATTCAGAAAGTTTGTTCACAGATTACTATGCTTATTTACAAAGAGAACTAATAGAGAACTGCAGGTTCATCATACACTACATAATCATATAACCATGCATACTGTGCACTCATTTAATAAGAAGGAATGAAAAGTCATCTCCACACTATGCCAAAGCCAAAACACTCCAAATGCAATACATACTGAGGAAGAGTTGTTTATTAAGTGTTGAAAATAAAAATAATGTACTGCAATGAAAAAATTGGGGAAGATTAAAAATTAATAAAGTGTTATTAACTCATTATAATTTTTTACAAAAGAAACAATTTAATTTTAATAAAGAAATAACCATTAACACTTTAGAATAAATTGGTTTTACTGACCGATGAATATGTTTTATTTAAACAAAAAGTAAAAGTGGACATTCAAAAGAAGTGAAGAAAAACAAAGAATATCGATTCAAATGTTTTAATTATGCCTCCTTAATAACAAGTCATAAAGGGAAGAGATGCGACGTCTTAAAAGGCAATTAAAAGCCCATTTGATCATCGACCAGCTTGAGATGAGGATCTGATCTAGATCGTCTATTGGACTATGTTTTATATTCAGCAAAGTTTATTCTAAAATGTATTAAGTCAGTGCAGGAGTTTTAAAAGTAAAAGTAACAAAAGATCAGCGAGTAAATACCAATATTCAAATCATATCTAACTGTGAAACATTCTCATTTGTATTGAGAAGAAAGAAGATGGGTATATTAAGCAGGAATATTAAGACATCGACTGATGCATCAAAATAACTTTTATTAATTTGTATATGAAATTTTAAATTTAATATTTTTATTTTTAAAATTAAGATATGTATGAATTTATTTTATTGATGGATATCCTCCTTGAATTGATCCATCCTACAGAGCTACTGATGATGCAATCGAAGTGTCAAGTCAGAATACAGGGAGACCTGTCAGAGACATTCATGACGTCAAGGGGCCTGAGGTAAAGAGATGATTTGTCATGCCTGCTTTTCAATCTAGCACTGAAAAATGTGATAAGGGACTCTGATATACAAAGAAACCCTAAGATTCTCATTAAGTCAATCCAAATTCTAGCATATGCAAAAGATATAGATAATATAGCCAGGCCACAGAGAGACTTAGAACTCCTAGCAATAGAGGCAGCAGGACAGAAAATGGGTCTGCGAATTAATCAGACAAACACCAAATACATGCTTGCCAACCCCTCAAGGCCACCACCACCCACTGCAACGTTTAGAGATTACACATTTGAAAGAGTAAGTAATTTCATATATTTAGGATCCCTAGTATATTCAAACAATCTGCTCAGCCAAGAGGTACAGAGGCGAATCACCACAGCAAACAGATATTATTTTGGCTTGGCAAAACACTAAGAAGCCATTAGCTGACGAGAAATACAAAAAATCATTCTGTACAATACATTAATTAGACCTTTATTAACTTATGCCTCAGAGACATGGCGCTTATCACGCACGGATGTCAACAGTTTATAGGCATTTGAGAGAAAGATTATGAGAAGAATGTTTGGCCCAGTGAAGGATGGCGACCAGTATAGGCAGAGGCACAATGTAGAGCTGTACCATATGAACAAGGAACCGAATGCGGTACATTATCTAATATTATTGAGACTGCGATGGGCTGGGCATATCGCCAGAATGGATGGTGATTCACCAACAAAGAAAATTCTATTAGGGTATGCGGACGGAAAAAGAAAGAGAGGGCGGCCACGATTGAGATGGGCAGATGAGGTGGAAGCCGATGCCCAGAAACGTCTGGACACAAGAGCTTGGCAGACCCTTATGCAAGACAGAGAGGAATGGAGGCATCTCGATGCGGGTTGTAGCGCCTGTGATGATGATGATTTTATTGAGCTATTTCTGAAATATTCCACATTTTGTTTCTAAAATTGTAAAAACTTATTTCAATTCTTATGGTCATTAAATTTTAATAATTTTTTTAATAAATAATTTTTATTTTCATCCTAACAGATTGATTTTTTCTGATTATGGTTTTTGTTACTTATTTTGTAACCAACTACCAAACAAATTGATATTTTTTCAAGGATCTAAATAGTCACTTAAAGTTAAAATTAGCAAAATATTTTTATAGTAAATTGTAGCGAATATATATATATATATATATATATATATATATATATATATATATATATATATATATATATATATATATATATATATATATATATATACATACATACATATACATACATATATATATATATATACATACATGTATATATGTATGTATGTATGTATGTATGTGTGTGTGTGTGTGTGTGTGTGTGTGTGTCTGTATGTATGTATGTATGTATGTATGTATGTATGTATGTATGTATGTATGTATGTATGTATGTATGTATGTATGTATGTATGTATGTATGTATGTATGTATGTATGTATGTATGTATGTATGTATGTATGTATGTATGTATGTATGTATGTATGTATGTATGTATGTATGTATGTATGTATGTATGTATGTATGTATGTATGTATGTATGTATGTATGTATGTATGTATGTATGTATGTATGTATGTATGTATGTATGTATGTATGTATGTATGTATGTATGTATGTATGTATGTATGTATGTATGTATGTATGTATGTATGTATGTATGTATGTATGTATGTATGTATGTATGTATGTATGTATGTATGTATGTATGTATGTATGTATGTATGTATGTATGTATGTATGTATGTATGTATGTATGTATGTATGTATGTATGTATGTATGTATGTATGTATGTATGTATGTATGTATGTATGTATGTATGTATGTATGTATGTATGTATGTATGTATGTATGTATGTATGTATGTATGTATGTATGTATGTATGTATGTATGTATGTATGTATGTATGTATGTATGTATGTATGTATGTATGTATGTATGTATGTATGTATGTATGTATGTATGTATGTATGTATGTATGTATGTATGTATGTATGTATGTATGTATGTATGTATGTATGTATGTATGTATGTATGTATGTATGTATGTATGTATGTATGTATGTATGTATGTATGTATGTATGTATGTATGTATGTATGTATGTATGTATGTATGTATGTATGTATGTATGTATGTATGTATGTATGTATGTATGTATGTATGTATGTATGTATGTATGTATGTATGTATGTATGTATGTATGTATGTATGTATGTATGTATGTATGTATGTATGTATGTATGTATGTATGTATGTATGTATGTATGTATGTATATATATATGTATATATATATATATATGTATATATATATATATATATATATATATATATATATGTATATTTCACTACTGAAACCAGTATATCACATTGTGCTGGCCATATTGCATGAATGCCAACAGAGGAAGAGACAGACCACGATAAAGATGGGAGTATGCTGTAGCCACAGACACCCAGGACCTGCTGGGTTCCCGCAACTGGCGAGAGGCTGCACAGAACGGATTGACATGGCATTTTATTAGTATTTTACACTCAATTTTAACACTTAAAAGAAATAATAAAAACGTTTAATTGGATTGGAAACCAAATTGCGTTTGTAACCTTTATTACCGAAACATATGATTTATGTATTTAATTTTAATATAATTTTTGATGTAAGTTTATTATCATCTTCAAGTAAAGTACCCTTTTCGGCTCACCAATTTTAACAAAAATCTAGTAAAACATACATATCGATATAAAAGTTATAAATAATATAATTTTTGATGGAAATCAATTATGAACTTCAAGTAAAGTACCACTTCCTGTGATCAAGCAGTGACCAAAAAGGGAGGTTCACAACTAGATTTTACAACAATCCTAAATACAAAATTTCAACTTTCTACTGCAAACCGTTTTTGAGTTATGCGACATACGAACGTACGTACGTACAGACGCCATGACAAAACTAGTCAAAATGGATATTTCAGTTGAAATCTGAAAACTGAAAATGTTCGCGATTAGAATACTTCCTTTACTTTGTACAAGGAAGTAAAAAAAGTATACCTAGCAATATATGGTTCCTAATGATCTCATATCAAAAGACCTTCCTAGTCTTAAACATGGCAATTGTATAATAATTAAGTTTTAAAAATTGTTTTGATTAATATAATTTAAATAATTATTGATACATAAGTCAATTATTTGTTGCAGATAGACTGTTTTTATGTTATTGTTTAATATTTTCAGTGCAGTTATTCCTCGTTGAGGAATTTAAAACATATAGAAACTTAAATAGATTTTTAACAAACTTTTTCTGAATTGCTAAAGAATTATTATCTGATTTTTATAGTGAAGAATAGAAAAAGTTCAATGGATTATTTTGAACTTTTGGGAAAAAAAAAATTATAGCTCGTATTTAAAATTATCTAGTACAACAAAACAAAACAACAACAACGTACAATTATAAACTAACTTATCAATTATTCTGGCTTTTTCATCCAGAGGGGTCTAGCTTTTTTTCTAATGACAATTCATAAATATCTGAAGAAGTCAACTTGGAATGTGAGAACAATATCATGAACTTCTTCATTTAAATCCTCTCTGAAGGAAAAAACAAAATAGCTATGTCAATCGAGAGAGGAAACTTAACAACTATTATGCATTAACTGATATTAGGTTATTATTATATCAAGATTATAATTTTTTATTTATTATTTTTTTTTTCAAATAATCATTTCATTATAATGAACATGTTTGATGCTGTACCACAGTAGACCAGTTTCTATATTAAAAATACATTTTTCAACTTATAAATACGGCTAATAGGTATTCTTAATAAAAAATGAAAGAAAAAAAACTTATAAAAAACTTTCTCATTCCTAAAAAAGAAAAAAAAAATTGTAATTAGGAATTGATAGAAGTGGCAATAATTCTATAGAAGGGGCAAATAATTTATCAATCCCTAATTAGATTGATCCTTCTATACCATCATGCGGATGTCAACTAAAAAACATGTATTACAATAATAAATGTTTCATTCTTTTATGTACATAATGTTTTGTATAGTTCCCAATATTTTTTAATAGTGGATTGTTGTTAGACTTACATTTTTAAAAAATTGTTTACATAGCTTGGTAATATATTCTTTAATGAATGATATTCCCAATTCTTTATGAATAGTTTAAGGGTAATTCCCAGTTATTCTTAGGCATTTGTTTTGATAAATTTGCAATTTTTTATAATTAGATTGGCACATGAAGCTAAATATTGGGCAAGCTTAAGTTAAAATTGGTCGTAGGCAAGCTTTATACAATAATAAACTATTTGATGCATTTAATTTACAATTCCTGTTAAAATATGGATATATAGTACACAGAGCTCAGTTGGCTTTATTGCACACATAATCAGTGTGGTAAGTAAAAGTTAGTCTTTTATCTATGAAAAATTGCTCTAGGACCATTTTGGGTCCTTGTTCAAATCTTCTTTTGAGAAGACTTGTTATATTTTCTCAATTTCCAGAAAAAGTTATCATTTTTTTTTAATACAATTTTTATTCTAGATAGGCACTAACGAAACGAGCCCTGTAATAAAATGGCCATATTTCTCGGTTTTTAATTTTTTTTTTTTTGCCAAAAGTTTTCAACAGACTGCAATTGGTTAAAATTCGTTTTTTCTAATTTTTAAACACTATTATATACTATTATTTATTTTTCCTAAAAACAAAAAAAAATCACAACTTAAATGTAAAAAAAACAACACTTTTAGGCATGTTTATAAAAAAAAATTCACCAGGTTGCTACATGCTTTATTGCACACATAATCAGTGTGGTAAGTAAAAGTTAGTCTTTTATCTATGTTAAGTCATAGGTATTAATCTGAGTTGACCAAGGTACAGGTGTGTTGTTTACTGTCAGTTGGGGGATAACATGTGGTCTTCTCTTTGTAAAAAGTACAGCTTGGGTTTTATCTTGATTTATTTTAATTTTCCATTTGTTATAAAATATCTCTATTTTTTTTAATGCTATGGTCAGTCTATTAGTGATTGTGTATGGTCTATAGCTTGAAATAAAAAAAACATTGTCATCTGCAAACAGCGATTTTTGTACCTTAAATGTGTTACGTACGTCATTAATATAGATACTGTAGAGTGTTAGTGATAGAACACCGCCCTATGGGAGTCCGGCTTCAAGTGTACGTATTGAAGAATGGTGGCTGTCGATAACTACTTGTATTATGCGGTTAGATAGATAAGATTTTATTAGGGTTTTATTAAGATTTTATTGTTAACTATCAACTTATATATAAGGTCATCAAGCCAGATACTGTCGAATGCTCTTTGAACGTCCAGCAATACCAACCCTGTGTGCTGTGTATGTTTAAATCCCTCCATGATATGATCAGTCAGCCGACCTAATTGAGCTATAGCATATTATTGATGCCTAAATCCAAATTGTTCATCTATAAACATCTTTTTATCTGTAATAACTGCATTTATTCTTTGGAAAATGATTTTTTCTGCTATTTCATCTACAATAGAGAGTAAACTAATTGGTCTATAGTTTTTTACATTTTTTTTATCTTTGTTTGATTTCGGGACTGCTTTGACTGAGGCCATTTTTCAAATCTGTGGAAATTTAAACATTGCATTTATAAAGCATATCAGTCTCATAATTCCTGTTGGTGGTAGTTTTTTTAATATATTGGTAATATACTGTCGGGGCAGGAGTTTTTTTTTCGTATTTATGTTTTTCAAAATTTTGTCAATTTCTGAATATAATTTACATGTTATTTTGGGGGGGTTTCTACAGCAGTAAATAATAATAAATAAATAATAAAATAAAATAATAACTAGACAGTTTTGCTAATTCAGGCATCATAGGAGTAAAAAACATAAAATCACAATGCAGACAAGAGATCACACATCCCAACAGAAGGGGTACAGATTCAACATAATCAGATAATGTTGAACTGTTTTTAAGTGATTTACTATCTCCATTTTGTCAGTATTTTTTAGGCTGTTGTAGTTAGATGGTTTGCATGAATGTGATTTTATATTTTTATCTTTAGCTAATTATATAAACTAATTATTTACTTACCAACGCAAACATCATAGGCCAAACCACAAACATATACGTCAGTTGCATTTTTTGATTTAAGTTGGGAAACAAGAGTTGTTTGAGTCAATTTCTTATTATCCCAAAAAACGGAATATGAATCAACATCTGGATTTGTTCCTTTATAAACTTTGACTGAGTTTTCAACAACCTAAAAATTTTGAGAATAGGACTGATGAGATACACATAATAAACTAAAGTAAATAATTCATAGTAATCTATAACTAATTATATAATACATATTGTATAATAACAATATATTAATCATTCATTCATTATTAATTATTCATCATTCATTCTTAATTATTCAATAAAATAAAATAAAATAACATGAAAATATAAGAAGAAAATACCCTTTATTCAAAGGGTATTATCCCATAACAATAACTATGATGCACATATACTATGACAGTCTAGCTGTTGCAACTAAAGAACAAAATATTTTTAAAAAAATTAACTTGAAACAATTTTAATTTATTTCTCATTTGATAGTTTTTTATTTTTAAATTTTTTGTAAGAGTCTATACGACTATAAAATTAATGGGTGAAGGAAGAAGTAGAATTTAAAAATGAGAAGAGTAGAAAAGACTAGGCTATGAAAGATTCTTTGAATGTGCTATTGCAGGAAGTAGGTGATAACATTAGGTCAAAACATGGTTAATTTAAAATGAGGAATGAGACAAAGAGTTGGTGAATTCATGGGAAATGATATCAGGATTGATTGAGTAGTCAAAGGATGTGTCTGGTGAAGAGGGGTGTTAGAGGAGAGGGTTTGATATAGAATAACACAGGTTCTTCATAATGGAGGAGAGTTTTCTGGAAAAGAAGTCAATGGAGAAGAGAACAGAAGCAATGGTCAATGGTCTTCATCGTTTTAAAATGACAATGGTCTTCATCTGTGTTTAATTTAAATTTGTAAGCAATGGCCCAAAGCATAACATATTAAGAGAAAAGGAGAAGGTAAATGTGGGTATCAGCAGACTAAAAATGGAAGAGCAATGATGGAACTGATTTGATTGATAAATTCCTCATGGCACCATTGTAGTAATTGTAATACCATTGTAGACAATTTCATCAAATTTTGTTCTCATGAAAGGCATCATTAATACATAATAAGTATACACCTTAAAAGGAAGCATAAAACAGCTTCATCAGAGAGTTCATATTCAACAAACTGCAAAAATATATAAACTTTATCATTTTTATAATATATAAACATAAAATGTGTATAGATTGGCAAAATAAAAAACAAACACTGAAATAAAATAAATTATTTTTTTTAAGTAGAATAAAATTGACAATATTTGAAATCGTAGAATGATTTAACAAAATTTAGAAGTAAATATCAGTTTTATTCATCTTTATTTTTAATTTCTTAAGCATCTTCTTCACTGGAATAAGGTAACTTTTACAGAGCCTATTAGAATATCCACTTCTAGATTATTCGGCAATTAATTATGAGAAAATCAACCAATATAAGATATACAAAGTTTTCTGAAAGTTTTTGTCTTTATTCGAAATAATTAAATGATATATTTTTACTAATTATCTGTCATGGCCCAAAACTAGAAGATATATTTTTTCTCTTTTTTTATATTTAGCTTTAGGTTGTTAAATATTCATTCCTTGAGCATTTGCTGTAATTCTAGGGGAGTAGTAATGAACTTTTAAGCATGAAGATATCTATGAGGGCATCCCTAATTCCACCTTTTCTGCCTCCATCCAAATTTTTGACAGCTGATAGATGAAGTATACTCCTTTTAAAAAAACTATATCGGTAATGTCAGATCGGAGAGCTATTAGATACTTTTCAAAATAGTACCATATGTGTTTGGTAGAATTCTACTTAGAGTAAGTATGAAATATGTGACATCGGCATTACAGCAATCAAAATTTTATTGTGTATCAGTCATTTTACAAGGAAGCAAACATTGCCCTATAGGTTTCTTAAATTTTGCTGCTCTTATCATACTATCGGAAATGTATAATACAAAAGGAGCAAGTATTAGGGTAAATGAGAGAATTTCTTCCATCCAAATACCTGCCTAAAATAATGAAGTGCATTTTTCTTTACTTAACTGATCGGTACTTACAAAATAAACCCATATCCTGATTTTATAAATTTAAAACTATTGCTACCTCTATGTTCTTTTGTGAAATCAAAACTGAAGGAACTTATGAACTTTTTGAGCAATAGTTTATTGAAAAAAGAAAAACAAATCATATATTTTCAGTTTAAACAAATAAACTACTAACCAAACATTAAAAAATAAATAAAAACACAACATTTTACATTATGTCATGACTTTGTTCTATTTATAAAACATCATGTAGATAACTTTGGTGAAATATTATTAGGAGAGTTTATCGAGGTCAGAAACCAATTTCATGCTGTCAGGGAAAGGTTAAGGTTGAAGATCATGCAACCCCAGGTGATATCTCCAACATTGATTATTTGACGTGTTAATTACCACTAACCCTTCAAGAGCCTTCAACTTTTCTATTCAGGTGTTGGATAATAGATCTATTTTTTCACCTATTCTTCAATGTACTCTGCTGTGAAAAATGATCATAAGGAATAAAGAGAGAATTTAAAACATTTATAGCTTTCACAAATTAATAAATATATGACTAATTAATCAATTAAATGATTTCTATTATTCTAAATAAACAATATTACAATAAATTTTATACATATATATATATATATATATATATATATATATATATATATATATATATATATATATATATATATATGTTTGTGTAAGGTAAGGGATAGTAAAAAAAAAAAAATGAAATAGTATTATATTTGCTCATAACAGGTCTTTGTATAGTGATTACTTTTATGGTATTCCGAATGATCTTTATAATTTAAACTCGCATTATATTTATTTATTTGTTTAATGACATACTGAACATTTTGCAACAATTAACAAATGTATATTATTTTATGGACAAGACATAAGAAAAGGATAAATAAATCTGGAAATACTAAAAAGTAAAATCAGAATATTAGGGTACAGTGTAGTAACGGATGATAATAGATTAAACAAAAGTTACAAAAATTAATAACTAATATGAAAATGGAACCATTCACAATAAATCTTTGTTTTTTTAATTAAAATAAATAAATAAATTTGTTGGTTACAGATTACAGAAACTAAATAGTCTTTCACAAGATAGACATGTTTAACTTCATTTTTGGTTCTTATTTAGAGAATTAAAAATAAACCATATAAATATTAAAATATAAAACTAACCTTCAAATCTTTGTGAAGTTCAGCACCCCACGAACCCTGAACGCAATGCCTGGGCCATAACCTCTGGTGCATTAAATGTGGACCATCAAAAATAACAGTATCATAAGTTTGTGCTTCCTCAGCAGAAACCTTAATTTTTTTTTTTTTAATGTGACAAAAAATTTGTAAAAGATATACATACATAATCACTCTACTTACTGGACTAGATGGATGCACTTTTCGGTTTTTCAGATTATCTATAAATGAAACATGATCGCTAGGATGCCAATCTAAGGAATAAAATATAGCATCAAAACTAACCGTTTCCAGGAGGTGATTAATTGGTTCAATAACCTATGATAAAAAAAAAAATAATAATGCAACAAATCTTTAAAAAATTCATTAATATTAATAAAAATTACCTCTAAACCATTCTGTTGAGCTGAGCATTGACTAATGCTTAGGGACCCAGATATAAAATCATTCTGAACATCAATTATTAAAAGCGCACTCACTGGACGTACTATCTGAGAAGAGGGAAAAGGAAAAAAGAAAAATTATTACATACATATTCTAATTTAAATAAATATTCATAAAAGTAAAATATCTGATGTGGACAACACATGACTTCCTTGTAGGCCCATTAAATTATAAATCCGTGGCTCAAAAAGTTATACTGAATTTGGTTACTAGTTTCCGACTAAGGAAGCTAAAGGAATCAGGAAGCAGGATGACTAGCCGCCAGAAGAATCAGTCTCAGAAGTTCCTTACGCAATATCTCAGCTAATAATGGTCCGATTTAAATGATTTTTATTTCGTTTTGTAGGGAATTTCATTAGCTTTCGTTTAAATACAATAAAAGCACCACAAAAAAACCCTTCAAGTAAAGTACCACTTCCGGTGATTAAGCAGTGACCAAAAAGGGAGGTTCACAACTAGATTTTACAACAATCCTAAATACAAAATTTCAACTCTCCACGGCTAACTGTTTTTGAGTTATGCGAAATACGAGCGTACGTACGTACGAACGCACATACAGACACCACGACGAAACTAGTCAAAATGGATTCAGGGATGGTCAAAATGGATATTTCTGTTGAAATCTGAAAACCGAAAATTTTCGCGATTACAATACTTCCTTTACTTCGTACAAGGAAGTAAAAAGTCTAAAGTCAGAAATAGACCAAGTGCAAACATCAATGAATTTGAAATTATGATTACTAAGCAGGCAATAGTGTATACACGATTTAACAGGAATTACTCAATACAAGCCTATAAGTAGTACTATCTGAGAAGGGTAAAAAGAAATAATCTTTCTTTGAAGATGGGACAAGTTCTACTTATGGACTTTCTCAATGTAATAATTAGGAGAAAAATAATAGAAACAAATTGTATATGTTTTAGATAAAATCAGTAAGCAGTAACCTGGCGAAAAAAATTCATGAACGCGACGAAAATTAGTTTTCAGATTTAAGATGTGATTTTTACTTCCTTGTACGAAGTAAAGGAAGTATTGTAATCGCGAAAATTTTCGGTTTTCAGATTTCGACGGAAATATCCATTTTGACCATCCCTGAATCCATTTTGACTAGTTTCGTCGTGGCGTCTGTACGTACGTTCGTATTTCGCATAACTCAAAAACGGTTTGCCGTAGAAAGTTGAAATTTTGTATTTAGGATTTTTGTAAAATCTAGTTGTGAACCTCCCTTTTTGGTCACTGCTTGATCACCGGAAGTGATACTTTACTTGAAGGTCATAATTGATTTCCATCAAAAATTATATTAAAATACTATGCAAAACTTCTCAAATTTAGTATTTATAACTTATATATTGATTTAAATAACATACTAGATTTTGGTCTAAATTGGAAAACCGGAAGAGGTACTTTATTTGAAGGTCATATTAGACTTTCATCAAAAATTATATTAAAATATAATGTAAAACATTTAAAATTTAGTAAATAGGACTTTTATATCAATATGAATGTATTTTCTAGATTTTGATTAAAATTGGTGAGCCGAAAAGGGTACTTTACTTGAAGGTCATAATAAACACATCAAAAATTATATTAAAATTAAATGGAGAAATCATATGTTTCGGTAATAAAGGTTACCAACGCGATTTTGTTTATACTCTAATTAAACATTTTTATTACTTATTTTAAGTGTTAATATTGGGCATATAATACTGGTTTTCCTCCCCATTTGTGTGATGAACAAGTCTGTAGCAGGAGAATAAGATATAAGTTAAGTGGGTTCTTCTGCTTAAAATGTCGAAACTCGATTTCTAATGCTTTATCTAGTGATATTGACAGTTTTAATGTTGTCACGGAACACGAAGAAATCTCTTGGAAACTAGTTACCTACTGAAAAAAAAACGACATTTAATAACGGAATGAAACCTCCAGAAACAAGAGTATGTGTCAATAGATGGGTGTCCCGACGCCGAATTTTTTCGTTTTCGAGATATTGCAATTTTCGGAAATTAGTAACCAAATTGAGGATCACTTTTTGAGCCAACGATTTATAGTTTAATAGGAGTACAAGGAAGTCATGTGTTGTCCACATCAGATATTTTTTTAAAAGAAATATAAAAAATAGTACACATAATAGTATTTAAAAAGACAAAAAATTAAACATCCTGAAATATAGCCATTTTTGGAATTTTATTATATGGGTTGTAGTTGTTGCAGAAATTTGTTTTGGGGCTTAGATAGTGGCTTTTAGTGCCTATCTAATATAAAAATTGTATGCCAAAAAAATAAAAACTTTCCCGGAAATTGAAAACATGTAAAAAAAAAGGTGTACTTCAAAAAAGATTTGAACAGGGGACAAAATAGTCCAAGAGCGATTTTTCAAATGTTTCCGACGAGTTTCTCAAAGTCCTTTCATGAAATTTGTGAGATTTGATTTAATACCTAAAAAATGCGTTTGAATATCGGGCTTTTTCTGGCTTAGGCCTCTGGTGGTGAGGGAGTGTAGGGGAAGTGACAAAGGGTGTGAGAAGCCTCAGTGACAGCCAGACTTTGAGTGCTGGAAAGTGATCGAGAAGGTTCTCTCTCCATTGAATGCTTCTCTACGCTCCAAGCATAAAAGCAAGAAAAAGCTCGATTTTCAAACGCCTTTTTTAGGTGTTTAATCTGATCTCACATATATTTCATGAAAATAGGGTTGTAGAGAAACTCTTCGGGAACAAATAGTGCTTTGAAAAATTGCTCTAGGACCATTTTGGGTCCTTGTTCAAATCTTCTTTTGAGAGGACTTGTTATATTTTCTCAATTTCCAGAAAAAGTTATCATTTTTTTTTAATACAATTTTTATTCTAGATAGGCACTAACGAAAGCCAAAATTTAAGTCCCGAAACAAGTTCCTGCGGCAATCACAAGCCCTGTAATAAAATGGCCATATTTCTCGGTTTTTAATTTTTTTTTTTTGCGAAAAGTTTTCAACAGACTGCAATTGGTTAAAACTCGTTTTTTTCTAATTTTTAAACACTATTATACACTATTATTTATTTTACCTAAAAAAAAAAAAAAAAAAAAATCACAACTTAAATGTAAAAAAAAACAACACTTTTAGGCATGTTTATAAAAAAAAATTCACCAGGTGGCTACATACTGATTTTATCAAACATAAAATATGTTATAAAACATATACAATTTTTTTCTACTATTTTTCTCCTAATTATCACGTTGAGAAAGTCCATTGAAAATTTATTTAAAAAAAATAAAGTATCGCGCCTGGACTATAAAACATGAATGCGAAAACTAATACTATTAATTACTTTTCAATAATGTTTACACAGTTGAAACCGTGAAGCTTAGCTACCTTAATTAGGAATACTAGAAGTACCAAGTGGAGTCATGGAGGGACCCCAACCACGTTTTCAAAGGACAAAACATCATAATAAATTCAAAGTCATACTGAAATAATATATATTAGAGTCAAAGCAGTACAGATGACTGGAGGATAAATGTCCTCCAATTTGGTGAGAAAACAAATTTTTTTAACAATTTTACAACAGAAAAATAAGAGCTTGGGGTCCTCAGTGACCTCACCCGGTATTTGGATGCTTAAAAACAATAAAAACATACTAATTGAATTATTGAATAAAAACAAAAATTCTTTCTTTTTATTAAGATACTTTTTTAAATTTGGTGTTTAACATCCTTATCAACTCCAATTAAGGCAGACAGGATGGGTTTTCCAACAGGTTACCACCTACCTATTCTAACTATAGTGGGAAGGTCGAGATTCATTGCGTGCGTCCGCCACAAAATAAATTACAACCCGCCAAGGCCGGATTCGAACCGGTACCGCAGCAAATTCAAGGTTGCTAAGGTGAAGCCTTAACACTCTCGGTCTCAAATTATAAAATAAGAAATACTAATCAGCAAATTTTAATTATTTCATATTCTTATGAAGCATACCGTTTTAATCCAACAGTTCCAACAAAAAGCAAATTCATCCCTGCTAATCTGTCCATCCTAAAAGTAAAATAATTATTACTCCAACATTGATCACTGGAACTATCAAGACTTATTATTTTAATTCAGTTAAATGTTACTAACTTTATCAAAATCAAAAACATCAAAAGTTTCTCGAAGCTGAATACAATCAAATCCATAAACTCTACCACTGTCATTACGAAAAAGTGCCTGACATATGGACTCAAACTCTTCAATGTTGAGATAGCCATCACTAAGACAAAAAAAATAAATTAATTTTTAAAAAATATTCACAAAATCGGAAAATTGTTAACATTATCATCATACTACATTCTCTTTTCTTAATTGCTTTGAATAATGTGAATGTATATATACATGGGTCATTCTCCTAGAAAGTACGAATCCTTGTCTCCTTGTTTTTATGGCTTCTCTGGAAATGGGATATCTTTTTTTTTTACATAAATAAACGTAAAACTAGTAGAATAATAATTAAAAACAATAAAGCACGCCATTATAATTATTGGAGAGAAAAATTTTCAAATTTTTCATTCCCTCACTGTCCCAAACCACGTTTTAAAAATTAAAAAAATACCAAGACACAATGGATAGTTATTTCATTTCAGTATTATCAGGGTAGATAAGGTATGGTAAGAAGATTTTAAAAAATTTCAATTCAGAGTTTTAAAGATACAGAAAAAGGTGGGTATCGTATTAAAAAAGTCCAAGAGTTTTGTTTCCTTCTCTCCCCAGGTGGTAATTTGAGTTCTAGTGGGGACTTAAATTATCAAATGAGTACTAAATGACAGTAATATTTCTCATTGTTTGCAGGTTAAGGCAGGGGCAAACATTATGTGTTCAGTGCGGTCTAGAGATGCTACCTATTTTAATTCGTTTTGAAGCAGCTCTGTATTTTGTTTGTTTGTTGTATTGTGGTTCATTCCCTCACTCTAATTAAAAAGGTCAGTAATTTTTTTTTTTAATTTTCTTTCACAGAATAAAAGATTCATTTTCAAGAGAGCTGTACCTTATAATTTTTGATTCATGCAAAATTTATAAAGTTATTTTTAAAAACTGCATTTTTTTCATTCCCTCACCTTTTGAACGTAGGTCACCTCAGATGTACAATAATAGAGGGAGTTCAAAAGGGCGTAATCCATTATTTTAAAAGGACGACAACTCATGGTGCTATCCATGGAAAAAAGACTGCACAGCTAAAAAAGGTAAGACAAAGCAAACAATAATGCTTCTTGCTGATATTACCGAGCTGTGCCAATTTTATTTTATAACAGCTCCTTATAAGAAGAGTTCCAGTCTTCCTAATGCTTCAAATCGTTTTGGATAATACACCTAAAAGATTCGAAGATAGACACCTGTCAATGCCCAACCCATAAAAAGTTCCATTACTTATTAAAGGCACTTTTTAAAGCCAACATTTATTTCCTCACGGAGGACATTTGATCGAAAACTTCCCATTCAAGAAATACGCATGCAAGTATAATATATGGTATATATATATATATATATATATATATATATATATATATATATATATATAATATATATATGGTTTTGGATATAATATATTTAAATTTAAATGTGCAAAGGTGCATTGCGAATGACTTTTGGAGGAAATATTGTAAGGCAATTTTTTACAAAATTTCAGAACTACAATTGGCCCTTTCCAGGAGAACGACCCACATATGTGTTTGTGTGTGTGTGTGTGTGTGTGTGTCTATATATATATATATATATATATATATATATATATATATATATATATATATATATATATATATATATATATATATATATATATGGGTATTAATATTCAGTATGCACATTTAATATGTACCAGACCTTCAAATTTTTTAAGAAAAAAAAAAGGAATAACTGGATTATAAAATTAATGAAAAAGTTTATGCCACATTAATCACATAATTGACACTTAAAAAAATAACTAAGTTTCATGGAATAAATATGACATAGATAAATTTAAAAAATCAAAATTTTAACATTATATAGACAGTATCAGTATCAGAAAAATGCGAGTAATTTTTATATAATGAGAATCAATGCTATTAAACATTTACTGGACAACAAAAAACATATTCTAAGTTTACAACTAGAACATGATTTTAAACTTGCCAAATTAAAATCCTTGATTTTGAATACTTATTGATTGGAAAATTATAAAAATAAATCACTGAATTATATTTTGTTTAGTCAAATTAAAGTATACCAATCTTTATCAAAAGCTGTGAAACAGGCATCCATATCTTCTAAGTTAAAGTCTTCAGATGAACACATTGACAATTTTTCAATTAAATTTATAGAAAAGAAAGGGAAAAAAAATCACCAAATATATTAAGAGTAGAAAGGCGGATCTTACAACTCCGAAAGACTTGAAGTCCTATATAAGAATGATAGTTAAATGAAAGGGTCAATTCTCGGTGCCTAACACCGGCAAGTCCCAAAACAATTTTTGATGAAATCACCTGTAGATAAGAACTGAATACAAGGTCAAAACACCAACGAATGATAACTGAACAACCTCCCTTGATGTAGGAAATAGATATCGAATTAAACTAATCATATCCTACCGTTAAGAAATAATTTATATTGTGTCGAAATAGTCCAATAAATATTGTTTTCATTAACTTTTTTTTAAATTTAAAAGCATATATGTCTCGTAAAAATAAAAAAATGAAAATAGCGTTTTAACATTTAAATGAATATTTATGAAACATCGATAAGTACAAAATATAATCGATACAACGTAACTTTGTTATCAGTGGCGGTTATTAGTTTCATATGAATTGTTACCTTTATTTTACTGCACTCCTTCATTGTCTCATTTGTGGATTATGGAATCTTTTCTAATAGAATTGGACCAAAAAATTGAAACTGAAAAAATCATTGAATTACTCAAACGTTACGAGACTAATTTTTTGTGCGCCAAATGGTAAGACTAATCTATTCTTAAGTATTGAGTTTGTGAATGGATGTCCCTTTTTAAGATAATTAGTTAACTTTAATCAGTTAGCAATCTTTCAAAATTAATCTATTGCATGCAATATAAAGATTATTTGATTTATTCTACTGAACACTAATTAGTAAAGTTTTTGCTGCTATTTATTTTGTTGTGTTCAAAATTATTATTACCTTATATTCATCTGTAGGATGCAATATTATACTTTTATAACATTATCTTATATATGTTTGAAAATTGTAATAATAGTTTTTATTTATCTCTGTCCTAGTGGCCATGTTCCACAGCGTTCATTCCTTTCAGGAGATTGTGAACACAGCTTTTGCGAAGCATGCATAAATAAAAAGCCGTTTTTTAAACAGTGTCCTAAGTGTCAGAATATTATCAGGGAAGAGTTTATTATTAATGATGAACCATATACTGTTTTTTCTAGGTGTTATGAACATTATAAAAGTGCTTTAATACGGTATGCTATTTACTGTTTACTAATATTTATTAATTTATCTCTCAAGATATTTATTGCTGACATCAATACATTTTTTTGTATAAAAAAAAAATATTGAAACCATGCTAAATCTTCTTATAGCTTCAGAGCCGGTGAGTATGAAAGTGGTGCAAATCATATTTTCAACAATTTTGACTAAATCCAGAAATACAATCTAGAAGGGCAAAACTTTTATAAGAATATGAATTGAGTCATTACCTTAATTGTTCGTTATCTTTCAAATTTGTATTAACCTAAAAAATTGTATTTATTGACTTGCCCAAAGATGTAAGTCATTTTTAAAATAATACCATAAATTGTAGACAATTTTACTTAACAATTATGTTTAATCAAACACATATTCAATTGGTATATCCAATATTCAATTTAATCGAATGTATATCAAGTACAGTGTAATCCGAACTAGTTGCTGCAAAGGAGTGTTCGGATTACAGAAAGTATTAGGAAAAATGCTGTAAAAAAGATTCAACTATATGAATGTACATAACTATTTTTATTTATTTATTTTTTATTTTTTTTTGTTATTTTTATTTACATAAAAATGTATTTTCTTGAAAATTTGATTGACAGTTTAAAAAAATTATTGTTAAAATTATAGGATTGTTCATTTATTAGTGAAAAAAGATACAAAATAATTTTTATATGGATTTATTTATAGCATGATAAAAAATTGAGTTCACCAACAAAGTTTGTATTATAACTACTATTAATTAAATTAATTTTACACAATCTGATGATTTATACAATAGGTATTATTTCTAATTCCAACAAAATATATTATGAATACTTTCATAGAAATTACATTGCCCGATATCAAAGTTGTATAAAAATTTTCAGGGTCATTAGAATTACTTCCCTATAGTTTAGGAAGTTAAAAATGTGCTTTACACATGTGCATTTTTATTTGCAAACAAAAATGTTACTGGTTGCTTTTTTTTATTTTGTTCTTGCCAGTTTGGATTACTCGAGTATTCGGATTACTGAGATTACACTGTATCAATATTCAATTGGTTCCCCGTACAAAATTAGGACTTAAGAATGCATTGCAATAATTCTAGTAAAACCATCTGTTTTTCAAAATTAAGATTAATGAACTTATTCCACTTTCAATCTCTCCGGCTCATATGCATATTTAGTTTAGCTATATTGTGTCAAAGGTTATTAGTTATATTTTGTGATAATCTATATTTTATGTTAGCCTGTAAATATGATTGTACGGTAAGTATGAAGTATGTAAGACAATTATTTCTGAAGTAGTGTTGTGTGTCACTTTATATTCGTTTTCTGATATTCTCTCTTTAGTCCCAATTTTACTTAATAATAGTACAATGTAAAAGGTGATTATTGTTTCTTTTTTAAATAATTTCTTATGTATAGTCTTTCCTAAGATCATGCTCTACTTTATTTCTTGATTTGGTCTTGAATTTTATTTAGTTCGATATTCATTACTGTTATTAATTAAAAATTAATTTTTCTCTTTTGAAAGGTTATCATAAAGAGGAGGTGCTGTCTGAAAAAGTCCAGTAATTTATAAACTTTTACTTTTTATTTAAAACATTATTTTAGACTGGCTGAATCTGACCCTAAAAATACCAGAAGCTCTAAAAAAAATAATGATTTCCTTCTTCAAGATGAATGTCGTAAATTATTTAAGAATCGTAACGGTTCAATAGATAATATCAGAAGATTATTATCATCTGGAGCTAATCCTAATGTATTAAATAAGGATGGCTGGACTCTTATGGTGGGTATTTGTTTATACAATTTTATTTTAATTTTCATTATTATTTATTTTTTGCAAAGTCAAGATTAAAATATCTGATGTGGGCAACACATGACTTCCTTGTACGCCTATTAAATTATAAATCCGTGACTCAAAAAGTGATACTGAATTTGGTTACTAGTTTCCGAAGATTGCAGTAAAAACGACACTCGGCGTCCCGTCATCCATCTATTGACAAACACACACACTCTTGTCACTGGAGGTATAATTCCGTTATTATACGTCGTTTTCCTTCAGTAGGCAACTAGTTTCCAAGATATTTTTTCATGTTCCATGACATCAATAAAACTGTCAATATCACTGGATAAAGCATTAGAAATGGACAGTTTCGACATATTAAGCGGAAAAACCCACTTAACTAATATCTTATTCGCATGATGAAGACTTGTTGATCTCACAAATAGGAAAGAAAACTAGTATTTAAGACTCAATTTTAAAACTTAAAATAAGTAATAAAACGCTGCAAATTATTACACAATGGTTTATTATTTCCACTTAGTAATCTTTCAAAAATTTCTATTCTGTCCAAGAAAAAAAATTAAGCAGTAGGCACCAAAGGGAAAGAAATTTGAAGCTTTTCACAAGATGATCGACGTGAGAGTGCTGAACTGGGAATGTTAATTTAAAAACTCTGTCAATGCAAGTAGGCTGTGATGTAAAATGATACAGAGGAAATATTTGATGTGCACTTCAGAAGGAAACAAAAAAAAAGGAAAGACTAAGGAAGCTAAAGGAAGTAAAGAAATAATCCAAGAAAGAATAAAACAGAGAGATACGAGGAAGTCAGAAGCCCAATAGATAAGTCAGGAAGCAGGATGACTAGCCGCCAGGAGAATCAGTCTCAGAAGTTCCTAACGCAATATCTCAGCTAATAATGGTCCGATTTAAAAAAAAAAAATTGCTAACGGATTTTTTTCCGTTTTTTTCATGGATATTTCCGTCGAAATCTGAAAACCGAAAATTTTCGCGATTACAATACTTCCTTTACTTCGTACAAGGAAGTAAAAAAAAAATTTTGCGGACGGATTTTTTTTTATTCGATATTTGGATTCTACGTATCTTGAAACGTAAAACCTCAAATTTTGAGGGGGGAGGGGTTACAAAAATATTCTATTGAAAGTCTAATGTCTGACCTTCAAATAAAGTACCACTTCCGGTTTTCCAATTTAGACTAAAATCTAGTATGTTATTTAAATCAATATATAAGTTATAAATACTAAATTTGAGAAGTTTTGCATAGTATTTTAATATAATTTTTGATGGAAATCAATTATGACCTTCAAGTAAAGTACCACCAAGCAGTGACCAAAAAGGGAGGTTCGCAACTAGATTTTACAACAATCCTAAATACAAAATTTCAACTTTCTACGGCAAACCGTTTTTGAGTTATGCGAAATACGAACGCATGAACATACGAACGTACATACAGACGTCACGACGAAACTAGTCAAAATGGATTCAGGGATGGTCAAAATGGATATTTCCGTCGAAATCTGAAAACCGAAAATTTTCGCGATTACAATACTTCCTTTACTTCGTACAAGGAAGTAAAAAGATACTAATAATTTTTTATCTTCTGTTTATAAATTTAAATATAATAATTATTTATTATGAAAGTATTTGTTACCAATGTTCCTAAGGAGTTAAAATATAATAGTGTAAACACATAGTGAAGTATAAATGATATTATCTGTATATTATTCATTATCTATTGTTATTACTTATGTAAATTAAAACTCTAAAGGATAGCAATGCTATCAGCCATTTGAGAGGCAAGGAAAAAATTGCGTTTAATAAAATAATATTTTTTCTTATTAGCTCTTTACATTTGCTCATTAGGAGTTAGATCTAGAGTAAATAGAGAATATTAATTTATATTTACATATAAACCCTAATTAAAAAGTTTATTATGTAAAAGTAGAAATTTAAAGTTATCATTATTAATCCATTATTGTTATTTTTAGCATGAAGCTGTTGATTATGAGAATATAGAAGTTTTAGAAATCTTGCTAGAAGCTGGTGGAAATGTCAATGCTTACAGCGGTGACAATTGTACTACTTGTCTTCATGATGCTCTAAATGAAGTTGATATATCTACTGATATAATTAAATGTTTGTTAAATTATGGTGCTGATATAAATGCTAGGGATCCTTATGGAGAAACACCTATGTAAGACCATGATAAAACTTAAAATTTAATTCCTAACTATTTTTAAGATTAATTGATGTACTTTCATTTTATATTGGACACTACTCAAATATGTTATGAGGTTTGCTAACTATTAATTTAAATAAAAAAAGTATTGCATAATGCTTGATTTTACTTTATCGTTGTTCAGGCAGACGTATCCCTGAATAAAGTGTCTTTTCAGTTTATTAATTGTTTGCATGATGATTCCAGTGCTTCAAATCTGCCAATTGGCTTTAGGAAATTTTTTAATGGTGTTTAGAATTACCACATTATTTAATTAAATGGAATAGTAAGTAAACATAACAATTTAGTGATTTTTATCATTTTCCTACTCAAGATCGGTAAGCATTGATAAAATTGTTGTTTTATGTTTCAACATAGTATCAGTTTAAAATTATTACCTGTTACTTTAAGTAAAAAAGTTTTTGAAATGAAATGAATCTTGTGAGAATTAGTCAGCAGAAAAAGTGGATCTTAAAGAATTACACCAGTTTAAACTAGAGAGTCAAGAAAAGTGTTTAAAGGGGTAAATTAAATTAGATCAACAATTTAGCAGATGAATCTGCAAAGAGAAAAGCTATCAGATAACTTTATAAGAAAACTCAATTGCTTCCAGAGGTTTATGAAAAATATGCCTGTATGAAGAGCAAGGAGAGATTTCGACTATACATGAGAGAGAATCGTGTAGGGAGGTGAGAGTTAAAAATTATTAATGATTATTAGAAATCATAAGTAGAAATACAGATACAGAAATGGAAAAACATCAAACATTAATTTGAGTTTACCAGGCGTTGAAAGTTGAGAAATATGTATTGACCCATTGAGCACAGAAGAAATTTTTAAGAATAAGGTCATAAATACAAACCCACCATGCTTAGATTGTATCACCTAAAAATTTAATCTTTATATATTGTTTTTCATGTCTTCCACTAACAGGTCTATCTTCAACAACAAGAAGTCAAAAATTTATTCCACCACCTTACAACGTCAATTTGCCATATGTTTAACCGTGAAGCAGTTTAGCCTGCTGACAACCCTTCCACCCTCAAAGCAAAGATTCTATGGCATTTTCTTGGTGATAAAACATTCCTACTCATCATGAACAGTCTTATATTAAGAACATTAAATCACAACTGAAGATAAAAGCTGAATTGGCCAGTTATCACTTTTTCAGGAATTGTTTTGTTTTACCTCCTGATCTGGTGTTAATCCAGAAACTTCTCTAATGTTGTGCTAATGGGGTAAAAAGCCGCCTTTGCTGAAGCCAACTGTTATTAGGGAAACAAGGGTGATGCAAAACTTTTCTTGATGTGTGTATTTAATACAAAGTTTAGTCCTATTTTGTATCACTTCTGACACTATACAAAGGCGTTGACACTATACACTGCTTCTTTGACTGTTAATTATTTTCAAGCAGAATAAATAAAAAAAATTTCTTCAGAGTAAATGCATAAACAAATTAATACATATGAAAATAAGATACTTATTCACAAATAAAATATGAATAAGTTCTAATTTAAATCTGTTTTAATCAGATTTCCATTAGCAAAACCAACTAGATCATTTTCCACTTTAAATTCCTAGTTTTTAAATTTTAATATTATAAAAATTAAATATGCTCTAATTTTATCTTTACAATGTATTTTATATATTGTTTTTATGATATATTTTACTAAGGAAGCTGTAAAAATGAATTGATGTATTTATATTATTTTATTTTTTATAGGCAAAAGGTTGCTGTAAATGAAGTGTTACTTCAGTTATTTCAAAAGCATAAAAAAATCTATGACATCCCCCCAAAGCCAATTCCCATCAAAGTTCCATTGCTGTATGCTTGTAATTTGTCTTTGACGTCTAACAAACATTTATCAACATTCTGTCATACTCAAAAGTTAAAATTAGCTGTTCCACCAAAAAAAATCAGGTTTTGTATTATTATTACAACTCTCAGTCAGTATCATGTAGTTAAATGCAAATTACACTTTAATATTGCTGGACTCTTGTATGTTTTGCTGTATTTTTTTTATAAAATTATTGCCTGTACCAATTTCTAAACTAATATCTAGTAAGTATTATGATAATATATATACTATTGATAAACAATTACAAAGAATTGTAGTTAATAATATGGTTATATTATATTGGCTATTTCCTCCTAAAGTGCTGCTTCCAATCCTTATTCTCTGATTTCATCAGCAATAGTCTTAATCTTGTTTAAATGACTAACAAATTAGAAAATATTAAAGTTAATTTCAAAAAATTTGTCTTAAACCTATATATCAAAGTATCCACAGGAAAAATGCGTTCTCTAAAATCTAACAAAAAAAAACTCTTTCCCAGCTCTGTCATTTTTCCAATTCCAATAAGATTTATTCCACTGGAATGCCGAGAGAGTTCATAACATTTCTTATACTAAAATCCTTACATATGTCAATTATATTCTTATTCTAGGCGCTAATTTTGATATGCCCAATCCTAAATTTACCAAGCACCACATATCTCAAATACATTTATAGGAACACCAGCTTGATTGTTGATGATGAGGAAAGAGAGATTTCCCATATTTGTACCCACAATATTATTACTAATCACTTCCAACCTCGACCTTCTCTTTTTTTCCTCCCAATTTATCAAAGATGTTTTCTCTACACATTCCTTCCTCCAAGATAAGAACCACATCATTGTTACTTTTGTAGAGATAGAAAACAAGACTTTTGCCATAGACTGATCCGGGTATAAAGTAGGGGGCCCAAACATTGTCTATGTTCCTAATATTGCATACCGCGGTTGTTCCCTTTCTAATGCTGCTAGGCAGTGACAAACACTGGAGCGTCGGAACATTTCCCTTCCATAATTATGCGTGGAATCCTAATGGAGCTATGTTTTGTTTCGTTTGTTTTGTGGATTTTTGTGAATGATGAGTTAATAAATAAGCTTCATTATTTTTAGTGTAACAAAGAAAGTTGAAGTGATAGCTTTTTATTCGTTTGAGGCATTTATAGTAACTTTAGCAGGAGACATATAGGTATATTTAGTTTCTGGGTTTGTGATCTGATTCCGACTGAGCTGTGAAAAATTATATCCAGTATCATCGACTTAAGTGTAATATCGAACTAGGTGATATTACGAACAATTTTTAAGAATTTTTTTCTTTTTCAGATGTCACGTAGAAAGATATGGAATGAGGCTATAATAAAAGATGCGGTTATAGCATTAAAAAATAAAGAGATGGGGCTCTTAAAGCATCTAAAGGTTTTCTTGTAAGATCTTAAGATCTCTATAAAATACTATGTAAAAAGACTCGTAGATGAACTTCAAAAATTGCTTGACGTGCCACTAGGACTAAGGCTTGTTTTATATAACTAGTTGAATATTGTTTACAAATGGGAAAAAACTCTATTATGGAAAAGCTGTGAAAAGAATGGCATTTCAATTTGCCATTAGAAATAATATTTGCTGACTATTTTTGGAAAAAACAAAAAGTGCAGGTAGGAAGTGGCTTTGTCCTTTTTTCACGAAGAGACACCCTACCTTCTCATTAAAAAAACCTCAGCCGCTTTCTTTAGCACGAATTAAGATAAAAAAAAAAGTTGTTTGATATACTTAATTAATCATTGTGACATAAGTTTTACTGCATTTAATCCCGTTTTAGACGTAGGCGATATTAGAAACATATGGTAAGCGTTATTGGGAACAGTTTTACTGAAATAGCAAATATTTGGCAGTAGTATAAACAATTTTTTTTTAATGTTAATTAAAAATGTTTGTGTTGGAATTAAATTAATTTTTATATAACATTCTAGAAAACAGATTAAAACTATTTTTAGACAAAAACCACATGGATTAATTCTTTAATAAATAAAAATGGCTTTAGCGGATGTTATTTGTCCCTCTAACTTAATGAAAAAATAAATATACTCCTTTCTGACCTAACAATCTGTCCTCCAACCAAACGTGACCCTATCTTTTCTCTCATCACTAAATTAAATAAGCGCCTTAAAAACCTTACAACCAAACAAATCAAGTTTCCCGCCTACAAAAATCTCGTTTTCTAAAATTAGGTAAAGCAATCCTTGGGACATCTAAAATTTCTTTCACCTTCAAGAACTGCTTAATATTTTAGATAATAACAAGAACTGGCTCCATGCAGTGCCTGAAAAATGGTTTATAATGTTCAATAGTTTGTCATTATTGCCAAATGAAGCACTTGATATAAATCTGTACTTAAGAGGTAAATGGTCGGGTGTCCACTTTCCTTAACCCTTTGGCTACGGAATACTCGTGAGGTGGGAGGATACGGTGGTGCGGGATAGTATAGCGCCTGCAGTGCCCCGTGTGCTGAATACTTTTTGCATTTAGCATTTATCATTTTTTTACAATTTAGGTTTTCTAATCATGTTTTCCATCCTCCTTTTTGATCCGGGCTGTGGACCGGCACTGGCGGAGTTAAAAACTTTTTATTTTTATTTTTTTTTAATGTTTAATTTTTTATTTTTAAAATTATGTTATTTTTAATAATTAAAATTTGTTAAGAGTATGATACATCTCAAAACACGGCGTTGAACAAAGTGCCGTATCGCACTCCTGACAATATATTTTTACTTGCTGGCACAAACTCTGCAATTTCTCTGTTTTCCTAGCATTTTTGGAAAATGTCTTCCTCTTAGCCTAAGTGGAGCATCTGCCGATTTTCTTCCTCCAGATTTTCTTCTTTCTTCGGCGAATTTTTCCACGATTTCTCTAATTAATTCCAACTGGAAATTTGAAAATGGTATTTTTTTCACTTTTAACTTGTACAAACAAAAACTATTGTACAACACCATGTCCACAAGGTAAAAAAATAGTTTTTTATACCATTTCGCCGATTTCCTTATAGACCCTATACTAGAGAGCATCATGTCACTCTTATCTGTAGCCCCCATATTTTTTGAGTAATCTATGGCTACTTTGGGCTTAATTTTTTTTTCATCTTTCCAATTTTTTCCAACATCTACCATTTCAGGTTGATGTATTGTGGAAAGCAACCAAACTTCTCTTTTATCACACCATTTTAAGACTAATAATATACCAGAAAATGTCCTAAAAGATATTTCACCTCTTTTTAGAGATTCCTCCATTCGTGGCATATTTTTCCTAATGGTGCCACACGATTCGTTGCTCTTGCATGTAGCCAAGTGAACAGATCTGGGCTGCTATACCAGTTGTCAACAAAAAGGGTGTGCCCCTTTTGTAGATATGGCTCAATTGAGGGTTGCCACAATGTCATCAGACACCCCAAGACCATGATTTATTATATCTGTTGCTGACCCTGCATAAATTATATAATCTAAAATAAACCGGGATATTATATTATAAAAAATTGGTGAATGTAACAATTTATCCCTTGACCAGTATTCGTTTATTTTTAGCTTTTTATTTCTTAACATCATAAATGTACTCGCAATGAATATATATAATTCATTTATGTTGGTAGGAACCCACCATTTTAGTCTAGAACTCGGTTTTTCTGCTGACAATGTTTCGTAATATTTATTTGTTTGTCCAACAATATAACTCATTATTTCATTGTTTAAAAATATACAAAAAAAAACTAAAAGAGCTATCGCCATCAAGAATAACTTTAAGCCCTGACTGATTTTTGTCAAAAGGGTGAATTTTAGCAGTAATTTTCTTATTAATCCAATTATGCTCATGCTCTTTTTTTTTTTTTTTTGGTGTAGATTCATCTTCATCGTCCTCAGAAGATAATTGTCTTGAAACCCCACTAGTTCCAGGCCTTTCTCCAACAGACATTTTGGGATCTATCTTCATATTCCTCGTCGTAATCTGAAGAAGACTCCCCTTCACTTTCACTCGCATCCGCCAAAATTCTAATAATTCTTCTTCAGAATAAATTTTTTGTTGACATATTTACGCATTTAACTATTCACTACCAAAGCAGAAAATATACTGAAGAGAATGGGGTAAATGTCAGGTAAAGCGAAACCGTATATAGTCATAAAAAAAGGGAAGGAGCAGGTATGAGGGTTCGCCAAGTAGAAGGAAGCTATAAATGACAAAAATGAATTCCCACGCCCTCTGTCATCTTTGAAGGACATTTCTACTTCTTTAAATAGTCTACAGATGGCAATAGTCGAAGAACTAACATAGAAGATAGTAGCAGCCAGGTGCAAAACAAGTCGAACTACTATATGAGCTCGTAGCGCATAGGGCACTGCAACCGCCGGATTACTATATGAGCTCGTAGCAGCGAAAAAGTTAAAAACGAGTTTTATACTGAGTGTTATGTAATTTTACATGCTTGCTTCATAAAGCTTGAAGTTGTCCAAAACTGCATAATTCTGTAGATAAACAGTGGTATAAGGTAAAAATTATGAGCTATTTTAAAGGAAAATAGATGTTTTGTCTTTAATGCACAATTTTATAAATGTGATATCCGACCTTTTACCTCTGAGGTACAAACTTTTTTTGAGATATTATTGTCAAAATTACCTCTACAAATATTTTTGATAATTGAGACTTCACTTAATCTTCCATTTTATATTTTCTGGTCGAATATCTGGGAATACTGGAGACATTGTAAAGAAATGAAAAAATTAGAGTCTATGTAGAGTTATGTTTTCTGAAATAGAGTGAAGAAATTTAAGATCAATATTTCCTCCTAAATCAAATAGATCCAGAATAAATTAATTAAAAATTCCCTCAAAAAATTGAATAATTATATAACAAATATCCTCACTTATGCCAAGTGAGGACACTATGTATTTTAAAAAAAATGCATCTTTCTATCTCAAAGCTGATGTGAGAAGGAACACGTGCCATTTGAGTCTTGAATGTTTCAATTTTGTTGATATTATCTTTTAACCAGTTATATATTATATAAAAGCCTTTCTATATCAGCTGTGGATCGATCCTGTGGGGTCGGGAGACCCTCCTGGGGCTCAACCAGCCTCTATGAAGTGGAAATCCTTAATAATAAAATAAAAGTATGAAAAATATATTTTGTTCAATTTTTTTTTTTTTAATCTTTATTGCTGTAGATTAAAACCTAACAGTTTTTTCTTTCCAAATTTTTGCTAAATAATAAGTTTTAATTAAACAAATAATAAATATTTAATTTAATGCAATAAATATGCGCAGAATTTAAGATATCCAAACGTGGTGCTGTGCTGGGTACTTCGTTTTAGTGATCGACGATAAATTGAAATATATCACGGTTTCTTTCATTAAGAGTTGTGTGAAATCATTAATTAAAATGACTGAAAGAGGATTTGTTAAAGTGCAGTTGAATAATCTCTCAATAGAAAGGATTATGATGTTATTTATCTTTCTTCAAATCCAGATTTTATATCTACTGAATTTAAAGGAGTAAAAGCTACAAGATAATTTTGTGATGATTAATTCAGTTTTGAAGCTCTTTTGATACGTAATTTCTCTTATTAGTTTGGAAAACTAAACATAAACCATAAATGTAGACAAAATAATTTTATCAAAAAATTCAGTTAAGAATACGAATTATTTTATTGAGTAAATAGGTGTATATGCTTCAGTTGTTAAAATTGTTATATCTAATATTTTTCTTGTGGTCTCAACGGGAATCGTATGGTGATTAATTTTTTTTATTGCATATAATTTTCTGTATCCTTTTCTAACTAAAAAAAAAGAAAAAAATACTAATTATGGTAACATAAAAAGATTGATAAGAAAATAAAAATCCCATAAATAAAAAATATAAAGTAATAAACATTCATCAAATGTCCAATCAAAACTTTTAGAAGTTATGTTACTTTTTTTAACATAAAGCAACAATATTGTAAAGGAAATAATGTATTTGTTATGATGACTTAAAAATGGTCTTTAAAACAATGCAAGCTATAGTTAATGGAGATACTTTATCTCTTATCTCTTCTCATGGCTTTACACCGCTTTTTTCATACAGTTGAGTTTTTTGGAATAAGAAAAAATACTTTGTCTGGTGCTATTTTTATTGTATTATTGTGCATAGGCACAAGACAATACATATTGAAAGGTTTTCACTCTTGTTCAATGGTTTTACTAGACCACAGAATTAGATAAAATTCAGCAAGTTTCACCAGAGCCAGTACAAAGTCATTTAAATAGCTTTGTTGACATTAAAAGTGATGTCACTTAAACCACATGAAAAATGATGCATTTGAGTAGCCAAAATATCTTGCCCAAAGGAAATTTTTTTTTTTAATTTAATAAGAATTTTTTTATGAATGATTTAATGTTATAAGTAACTTGAGACAAAAATAATTTATTTAAGGTATTTTCAAAAATCATGCATATACCTATTGGGGAAAAACCTGGCGGTTAAACATGATCTCAGTCGAATCATCTCTTTGCACAACCTAGAAACGCTATATCCAACCAAGTACTAAACCCAAGACCCTTCAGGGGTTGTTGTGGTACAGGTTTTTTTTTTTCCTACATTTTTAGAAATAAAAAGGAATGAAAAATTAGTAGGAGAAAATTACCTATTTTTTAGTAATTGTGTCTATTAACCCTTAAGTATTTGCACCTGTTCCCATACCGTTAATAGTCGCACTCTATGCCCTGGCGAGACTTCTTGAGGATTAAAGAGATATTTCCATGGTTTATATTCTGCTTAAAACTTTTTGCAGTATTTGGACCTATGTTGGCTTTCTACATACTCTATCGTATTAAGGTACACACTAAAATATAGCTTTTTGCCAATGTTTCCACAAATCAGTGTCTGTTTTCATTAAACTGATTACTTAATAGAAAGTGTTCAAACATTTTTTGGTAGGCTATAATCCCCATTAATCTTTATTTTTAGGTTTTTAGTATTACAATAAAAAAAAAAAATAGTTTTAACTTGGGTTTATTTATTTCAGCAAAAATGTAACCCATATCATTGTAGAAGAAGAACTGTGTGAACCATTTCATGAAGTTTTGATGGGAATTTTATATGGATGTTGCATAGTAAGATATCTTTGTAAGTTTAAAATCTATTACTTTATTTATTAATCTATTTCAACTATTAATCTCACCCCACCTCTCATAAATGGCATAGTAGCACCTTTCTTTTTCAATTTATTGATATATCCTAGTTTCAGTAATATTAAGTTACCTACAATCTTTCTTGGCAATTGAAACAAAATGTAGTACTGAGCACCATCTGTAATCCTGCAATATGCCAATCTGAGGTCTGCATTAGTCTAGTTCTTTTAGGTGAAGATTGTTACTCATGAAGAGAATGAAGAAATTTGTTAAAATTAAAGGTAGAGGATTAAAAGCTCTCCAAAACAAATACAATTTTTGGTTTTTGTCTTAAATATTGTATAATAAATACATGAAACCCTGTAAAAGAAGTTTTGATACAACTTTACAATCGGGTCTCATTATCAGTCCAAAGGTTGCCGCCCTAGATCTCTTTAGCACCATTTGTGCTAACTGCTATGTATTAAATTAATTGGAATTATTAAAATTATTAGTGCTGTAGACTTCCGCTCTCTACGTTCACTCAAGCGATAAACAAAACCCCAGCAGATTCTTTTCAGTTGAGGCCAGGTCCTTAGCGAAATTTCAATTATTTCTGCTTTAATTAGATCAAAGCTGTCGACTTTTGCTCACTCATGAGATATGAAAATCCCCAAAAGATTCTTTTCAGTTGAGATCAGAACCTTAATGTAATTTTAATTATTACTTATTTACATACAACTTCCTCAGACCACCAGAAGTCGACAGCATTAATAATTTTAAATAATCTCTAATTAAAGTTGTAATAATTTTTATAATTCCCATGAATATGAATTTTCATGACACACAAAGGCCTCATACAGGTCGATAGCCTAGCTTGCCTCCTGTTTAACCTTGCCCTGGAGATCGCAGTTAGAAGATCTAATGTACAAGTGGGAGGAACTATTTTAAATAGATCTGTGAAGATATTGGGCTTTTCTGATTTCCTAGACATCATAAGTAGATCCTTTGCAGCCATGAGGGATGCCTTCCTCGATCTTGAAAAAACTGCAGCAAGGCTTGGTCTCACTATAAACCAAATCAAGACCAAATATATGAAGGCGGTTGTTCATGATGAAACAAGGACTGAGACAAACATATAGATAGGAGAGTTTGCCTACCAATGGGTGGAAGACTTTGTTTACCTAGATACTTTGGTAAACTCCAACAATGACATGCGACCTGAGATAGACCGAACAATAATGGCGTGCAATAGGTGCTATTTTGGACTTCAGGGACACATGAAAAGCAAATCCCTTTCCTGAAAAACAAAACGGCGCTTACAAGTCATTGATTAAACCAGTCCTAACCTATGGCTCGGAATGGTGGACTATATCAAGAACAATTGAGGAGGTCGTACTAAGATACGAACGCCGGATCCTTAGCAGAATATTTGGCCATAAAGTGGAGACTGAGAACAAATGCAGAATTGAATCAAGCAAGTAGGAACTGTTCCAGGATAGTGACATGGTCAGATTTATTGAGATTGGCTAGATTTATTAACACGAGTCCACTGGGCCGGCCATGTGGCTAGGATGCCTGATAGCCAAATCCCATAGAAGCTCCTCATTGAACAGCTATTTGGCAGAAGTCCAATTGGAAGAACCAAAATGTGTTGGGCTGATGATGTGGCGGCTGTCGCAAGCTCCATCCTTCATATTCAAGACCGGAAATCGGCTGCTCAGAACAAGAATGACTGGCGACTGATGCTACAGGAGGCCTTGACCCCATGTGGGCTGTAGGACCAAACATGATGATGATGAATGTTACAATTGAATACAAAGCAGTTAGCTAGCACAAATGGCATTAGAGAGTGCTAGTGCGACGACCTTGTAGGGTGCAGACACTGATGCGACCCGATTGTAAAGTTGTACCAAATTTTTTAATATGTCTTAAATACTTTGTTTTTTAAAATTTGGTATATGATGAGCAAACTAGAAATTATAATGAGAAATTTATATATCTAACTATAAATTAACTTGAAAATATAGATATAAAAGAAAAGTGATAAATTTATGAAAAAACTATCAGTCTGTATTGTATGATCTGAAGGTGAAGAAATTAAGTAGGGAAGGAATTGTAGTTACAAGAAATTGTTAAGGCTTCTGCATGTGACAAAGTAGTCGGCGTAAGACCCACTTCTGTATTTTCTTCATTTTATAATGTATGGTTCTCTCACAATCAACTAGTATTATTTCATTCCAATTCTACAATTAAAACTAATTACTTAAAAAAAAAAAAAGGATTGATTCTATAGATGGATGCTATTGCTTTTATTTACAATTGTTTTCTTTGGTTTATTGTCATATTATAATATTTATACTGTACTTATAATATTAAAATGGAAGATCCTAATAATTATTCGAATTATTTTTTTGTTAAAAAAAAAATATTTTATTCTACAGGGATAGAAAAGTCTATAGAGGCAGGTTATCTTCTACCAGCTGAAGAATATGAAATAACTGGTACTAAGGGTTATCCAGATAGTAATGCTCCTAGAAAAAGCAGATTGAATTCTGAATCTCTGGTAATTTAATTTAGGCATTTTTTTCTAATATATTTATACATGAAAAATCTTATTGTTGATTTATATTGCAAGAAACCAAGATTGTTCGCTTCTGGTCAGTTTTTCATTATGGATGGAATGGAACAGAAATTGTCACATGATAAGAAAGAACAGCTTATGGATCTCATAACTGCTGGTGGCGGAAAAATATTAATGAGAGCTAAAAGTTTTGATGAAATAGATGAAAAAACTGTCTTCTTCCATGCAGATACGGCAGGTTCATTAACATCATGTCATGTGATTGTATTATATAAGACAATACCTACCATAGTATATAGAATGGATACTGTCAGATCATTTCATTTAAGTTGGCTGAGTGAAGCTATACAACAATTTAGAATTGAAGATTTTGATGCAGGTAATTCACAATTTATTAGTTTAAATAAAAAATAATGCATGCGTTTATGTATGTCTTCACATGTATGTGTGTATATATATTTATTCTCAGTGAATTCAATTAACCATTATGATCCCCTATCTGACTTCAAGTAAAGGAGAAAGAATTCTTATACTTAATACATATTTATCAGTTTTATTTTCTTTTGCTACTTTAGTAGGCATCTCAACATGAAAGATGTGATATAGTGCTACTTTATATAAAGTATGAAACAGAGGTCCTGATTTTAAAAAATGTCATTTTTCAATCATTTTAGTTGTTTTTATTTTTCAAATTACACTGCTTTGCATTTTGAATTTTTTTTTGTTGATGTTTTTATCTTTAATGTTGTTTCCTCCTAATTTTAAGAAGCTGATTCCAAATATGTAAGCAGTTTTCTTCAATCCAGTTTTTTTTTTTTAAATTGAACATAAAAATTTCGTATTTATACATTCATATAGTTTCCTACAAGATCATTGTAATGCTTAAGAACCTGGTGTACATAAAGAATTGTGTAATTGTAAGCATAATCTAGGTACATTTCACAATACCTACTAACTATTGATATAATTTACATTGACTTAACTAGGCAGAAATTTCGTCCTATCTTCACTTCTTCCATTTGTATGGAAAGTACTTTCCCTTTTCAGGGACCAACAGTAGACTGCCATCATGTTAACAGTCCAACCACCATAGTACCTTCTTTCAACTCTTGGTGGAAACGTTCATCGTGTTCCTCACAGTAAATCCAAGATAGCAATCTGGAAAATAGTCATGTGAGCATAAAGGAAGTGCAACTTCAAACTCATTTATAACTTAGTTTTTCAAAATTTCCAACATAAGTGTTCACAATACTATTGTAATCTGGACTCCTTCTGTTTCGTTGGGAGTTGTTTGCATCTTTGTTGCTGATCTAGCCTTCCTTTTCTGTGTGGACCATAGACCTTAAAAGTGGGGTCGCATATTAATTTCATTCATCTTATCTGGGAAGATTCTGTGATAAACACTACATATGCACTTAAAACACTCACTGTCCTTGTCGCAAATGCGCACGTAGAACCTGGCTCATGATACCTAATTTAATGTGAAGGCGAGGGAGAAGAACTTTTGTGGATTCCGGGTGTCATGGGTCCTCTGGTTGGCCATTCCTGCCTTTGTCTCTGATCACAGTTTAATGCTACATACTTTTCATGTCCTACCATAGTATATAAACGGGACTTTTATGAAAAAAAATCTTGATTTTCTTGAAAACCTGACGTGATTTGGAAAAAACAGGCTGAACCATTTAACTCAGCACAAAAAAATAATTTGGTATTTTAAATTAAATTAATTGAATTTCATGCCTAAACATACTGTTTTAGGGTATTCATTTTTTTATTTGGTCAAATTATTTCAGTTACTTGGCATTTCTTCTTTTTGAAGCATAATGATCCAAGCAATATCTACTTGATCTCTTACTTAGAGAGATTCTCTTGTATTTGTACATTTTTTTGTCCAAAATTACCATAGGCAAGGATGGTAAATGAATAAAATTGTGCATAAGCTGTGTTACATCAGCACATACGTACCACAATATGTACATTACTTACTGCAATCTTTCGACACAATGACTTTTCATTTAATTCATACAATAAAAAACTAAAAACTAACTCTAACAAAAATTAAGCTTCCTCTTGTTTCAGTTCTTCTTTGTCACTCTTTCTTTACCAATCCTATAGTGGAACTATTTTGATCTCAAATTGTGTCACTTGTGTAGTGTATCTTCTTAAAATGACTAATTATAAAAATTTAATATATTGATGTTTATACTGATGAAATGATAGATGAGATACATTATGTTTTATTCGAAAGGTTTGTAGTCAGAAAATACGCTAAATTATTGTAAGGCTATTGACCTGACCATATATGCAAGATAACTGTACCGGTATTGGACACTGCTCCAGTATTGGCCACTTGAATAATTAAAGTGTGAAAATTAGGGACAGCTAGGCTTTGATTCAGTCTCAAACTTGGAGTAAATGTAGTTGATGCCATATAGTAGGGGTTTAATACTTTTATAAATATAAGTTTATGTTCTGAAGTCACAATTTTTAATTAGACAAAACCTTCATTGTTTTTTCCTTTATTGTTCATTTATGAGATCTTAAGCATTATAAAATAAGAAAACATTACGTTAATGTGTTTCAGGTATTACGAATTAAATTAGATTTTAATCCAAGAAAAAGTTGTTAAAATCTTTGTCCACTATTCTGCCATCTTAAGTTAAAGGCCCTAACTCCAAAGCATTTTTTAAAATACATCTTTGTAATGTACCCAAATTGGTCTATGACATTATGAAATCCCTGAAACCAATGATTAGGATCTAACCATTGTATTTATGGCTTTCTAATGTCATCAAAAGGTGTACTTTTTAGAGCAATTCGGGTGCATTACAAAGATGTAATTTAAAAAATGATTCGGAGTTAGGACCTTCTAGCTTATCATGGTAATATTGGTACAAATTTGATGTTTAAGAAAAGTAATAGTCCGGGAGCTGAGACCAAAAAGTATTCTCAAAATGGACTGGAAATATGAAGGTTTGCCACACTAGATCGCTTGTAATCAAATTTATAGGTCAACGAATTCATCATTTTCCTGTGAGTTTTATATTTAGTATTTTTTTAAATTCGGAACAGTTAATTAGGTACGGGGCCGTACAAATTTGCAAAATGCAAAATAGTTAGATATTCAGTGGTTTCGCAATTTTAGAGACTAACCTTAAATGCATTAGAAGCTGAGAAAAATCTGAAAAAGTCCACTTTCTCTAAACAGGTTATTTTGATATTTCTTGACATCTGTTGAGAGTAATTACAAATATTTTGTATAAATCTTATAGAAAATTTAATCTTCTGCAAGACTGGTTATTATGTATTTTGCACTTAAGTGCACAGAAAAATAGTTATTAGGGCGAAGCCACTGAATATCTAACTTTTTGCGTTTTTTAATATTTTGCAGATTCGTAAGGCCTCGTATCTCAGCAGCTGTTCCGAATTAAAAAAAATATTAAATATAAAACTTGCAGGAAATTTGACGTTCTTTAAAATTGACCATGTCAAAGTTTTACCTAAAATGCACTGGGAGGAAGTTACTAATGAAAATCTGAAAAAGTGACGAAAAAGACAAATTCTTGACCTTTAAAATTTGATTGCAACCAATCTAGGGCGGAATACCTTTATATTTCCATTCTCTTATGAGAGTACTTTCGGCCTAGACAATCAAAAATTTTCTTCAATTCAGACACATTTTTCGGTTTCAGGTCCCAGACTTTAAGAAAAATATACTAACTACCATGAATTAAAATTTTATTAGTCAGGAATTCAAATATGAATAGCTGGTATAATCTCTGTATGTATTTTGAATCTTATAAGTACCTAGAAAAACTATTGGGTCAGAAAAAACAATGAAAATTTTCAAAACTTTGTCCATTATCGTTACATTTATCCTAATTGCCATCAGTAATTTTTTTTTGTCCATTGTTGATCTTATTTTTTTATTGTCCTTTGTAAATGTCTATTGTTGCTCTTATTTATATATTTATCTGCAGTGTGTGATTAACTGTGTTATGCATATAGTCCAATCATCGAAGATTTAAAAAGGGTGTCCAAGAAAAAATTATAGACGTTTTTTCTCTACGATTCTGTGTGTTTTTTGGGGTGCTGAATCTGAATTTCTGGTTTGTCACCTCGCCAGCCGCCGGCTTCACAAGAAAAATAGAAAAAAAAAATTTTGGAACTTTTTTCAGTTTTTTGCTTATAACTAGAAAACTAAGCAGTTTTTGTAGATGAAAACTCAATATACATTAAAATTAGACAAAATGCCCAACAAAATGAGTATATCACATTTAATTTTCAGCCAACCAGCGATGTTACTAGGTGCACGTTAAAAAAATATCACTTTTTGAGTCTAATCAACATAGGGTTTTCCAAAGAAGAGAGAAACACTTTATTATCAAAGAGTTGCTACCTGACTGTATTGGGTTGCCATAAACACAACATACTAATATCATCATATTGACAATTTGTATAATTTATAAATTTATAGCATAATTAAAATATTCATAATATATAATAAAAGTATATATATATTTTTTTTGTGGTTTTCATATAATTTTCCTTTAAACATTAACCTTTATAAATCTCTTTCTGTATTACATCACTATATAATTTAAAAACTCTAATTTATAAAAAAATTATGCTTATAATAAATTAATAAAATTTCGCACACTAGTATAAAATATAATTAAAACTTAACACCTAATAAATATTTACAAATATAAAAAAACAAAAACATACTTGTCCAACCATTCAATCTTTCATGACCTTTGCACTTCATTGGATACCATGCATGTGGTGGTGGATGATTCCCGGGCAGGGAGTCAAGAACTATATTTTTGATCAGGTTATGTACTTAATATCGATACCAAGATCCTCTAGGAAGCTCCTTGTTGTATACAGTATAGTACCGCGGGCTCCGAACCAAATTCCTCTCACGTTGAAGTCTCTTTCTCCAAAGCTCTTGCAGAACTATTACTTAGGGAAAAGAATATACTTATCACAAATCTCTTTCTTTTCCCTATCCATCCTATTGCCTGGGGTCAAGGTCATTACTTTTGTATCTTACAATGGGATCCAGAATGATTGCTGACTTACCTGTCCTTAGAAAATCTACGATATCAGCAAATCACATGGATCCATCCGTATTGATCCAGTAGACCTTATCGATGCAGGCAAAATCTCTCTCTCTCTCATTTGCTTCACCAATTGATACTTCACTTTGTGGTGACGGTGTGTTATATGTTGTTGGGGCATTTTCCCAGCACATGTGCTGCTGTTTCTGACTCTCTGTTGCATTTGCGACAGAGGGACGCAACTTCTCTAGCTTGTCTGCTGACAGCTGGGGCTCCATACACGGGACACATGGCATAGTTGATGTTCAGTTTTAGGGTATTAGACCATTCGGGACCCAAAAGTATTTGCTTGTTAAAAATATATCTGTTTGCTTTCGGGGTCTCTTTAAAATGGCAAACACCAATGCCCTGCCATCTGCAATCGGCCCATTCTTCAAAGGAACCTTATCGTAGCAACTGTATCTTATCGTAGAGCTCTCATATTCCGATTTTCCTAATCAACACCCAATCTCTTGGCACATTCAGCAATCTCAGCTGAATAATTGAACATAGATTGGAACACATCATCCGGCCCATTTGACAGTCGCTGGGTAATGGACCAGTGTAGTAGAGGAGCCTCCCATTGGCAGCAGATCAAGCCTGGGTCCTCAATACCTCCTCGGACTGTACAATATCGTCGGGGAGGTGTTCGCAGGGAGTCCAATAATGGGCTTTATATTCTTGCGAATGATGGTGTCGATTCCTTCTAATATATTCAGATCTAGCTTTGTGAGGATTGCTGTTTGAAGAGGTATTGGTTGCCTATGTTTAACTTTTGCTTGGGCATGAGCAAGCAAGAGGCTACGAGCTTATTTAAGTTTTCGTTTAAGTTTGACACAGAATCTTCGATGAGCTGTAACTCTCCCGAGAATGAGCATCCTAAGTACTTAATGGTATCTCCATGTTTCATCGTTTGGATGCTATCTCTATTCTCCAGGGAGAGCGTCATTGTTTCCAGCTCTTCTTTATTCATGACGATGCCCACACTTTTCCGAGGATTTATAGCCAAACCAATTGTTCAATACTGGGAGGGCCCATACATTCCTTCTGACTGGGAAATCCCATTCTTGTATGTTTAAAATATTCTTGGCCTGAAAATAACCACCAATCTCATTCATCTATATCATTTATTAATAGACAAATTTTATCCCTGAGAGGGCAATTAGCATTAATATGTTAGTTCACTGACTTAATTTAGTTGTTAATATTTAATTACAGGATATTTGGAGGTCAGATTTCATGTTGCACTCGAAAGAGAGGCTTATCTGAAAAGATGTCTCGCTGTTTCGTCTGTCACAGCGCCAGTGTGATAAAGCAGCCAGTCATCTGCAGCGAATGCCATGTTTTTCTCTGCCTATAGCGGAAGTTATGTGTTGTCTGCTGATGTCCGTCCCTCAGAGTGTCTGTCCAGCTAGTGGGGAGAGGAAAGTCTCTCGAAGTGATAAGCATGGTAAAGGTGGGGCTTAATCCTTGCATATAGAACGAAGGGGGATCTAGATGCGTGTCCGACGTCATGCAGCTGCTGTCGCTATGGGGGGGAGGGTAATAAATATGAGACCTCGGTCCCTGAAATATATATAAACAAAAAAAAGAACGAAGATTTAGAACCTGATATGGAATCGGAGGCCGTGTAAATCTGACACCAATCTCCACAAATGTCCTCTGGATTCCAATCATTCTTTCTGCAGTATCCTTGTCACATGCTAAGACAGCCTGATTATCCGTGAATCCTGTGAGGACCATACATTCTTGGTCACTTCTTAGCTTGTATCCAAATTTTCTGGAGAAGTCTTCATCGTGGTTAAGGTATAGATGGTCAATGGTCAGGTTAAAGTGCCAAGACGACAAGGAGCCGCTTTGAGCCACTCCACTTTGATTTGGCTAGTTTAGTGGGCACGGATACTAATCCTTATTTTATTTGTACAGAGGAGAGCGGATATTACGTTTTTAAGATTTGGTGAACACCTCTCGCTTCAAGTGTGATATGACTATATGGCCAATATTGTCAAAGGCACTAACAATGTCAAGAAAAACCACCGCGCAATCACTTTTCTTATTTTGTGCATCTTTTAATATAGCTTCAATGATTCTTGTGTTGACGTGCGTTCTCCGTAGGCCTCTTTTAAACCCCTTTGATTCTTGTGGAAGATGACCTGTTTTCGTAGTTCGTAGTTCAGAAACTTTTCTATGATACAGCACACAATGGAATAGGTGGTTATGGGCCTCCAGGAAGATATATCATTAATATCCCCTTTATATATTAAAATTGTACACCCCTGTCGAAATGGTTCTCGTGCATAGGCCACCTTTAGCAATATCTCTGCAATAGTTTTTACAATATGGCATATATCAAAAAATTTTATCGTGCGGATTAAAACACCGTCTGGCCCCGGCAGTCAATGTGTTCAATGGTGTAGATTTAATAGCTTTTTTAATTTCTTCAATTTCAATGCACATTAAATTTGACATAGGGGTATATTTTTCATAATCTGCATGCTTGCAGAAATTTTCGCTCTCAAAGAGATTTTTATAATGTCTTTCTATTTTGGCCATGTTCAAAGGACTTTGCTTAGGAGCGTCAGCATTCATTATGTTTTGCACTATCTTTTTCCTTTTTTCATAAAAATTTTATTGTGCAATCTCATATTGTTATTGCTCTTGCCAATGACTCCTGTCAGCTTTATTGACTCTCAGCGGATTTGATACTTTTTTTTTTTAGCTCCCTTGTCTGCCTTATTGATTTTTTTTTCTCATCCTATAAAATTTAATGGCAGGATGCTGGGGGTCTGGCAGTTCTGCATTTATAGTCCTGAGAAAGTTTATGAACTTGCCTATGACCTCGTAATCTGCAGTATTCACATTTTCTTTTAACATGTTCTTGAATGTTGCAGACCACTTAGCAATGTTCTCTTTTATTTCCAATGTTTCACCCTCTCCATTTTTGGGGCCTACTACATTTTTAACTATGCCCCTCACTGAATTGGCGTTTGCCTCTCTGTGATGTTTTTTTGCAATATAGGTTCCAAGACCTCTTTCGTCCTTAAATGAAAGGCTGCAGACTGGACAAACTTTATCATCAGGACGTGGACCTTTATCCCATTGTCCATTGCTCGCATCTGTGACGCTCGGCTGAATTTTTGGCATTCGGGAAAACACTTATTCTGCAGGCATTGTTTTCCCCAGTATCATACCTTCTGCGTCCGGCCATTCTACTTTTATGATTTCCTTTTCGCTGCCTCCCGCAGTAGCCACGGACATCACAGAGGCAACAACTGCCTCCCGAACAGGTCCGGTCCTCAAGTTCTTAGAACTGAAACCGTTTGACCAATTTCAATCTTCTTTGTTGGTTTCATAACTATTTCAATATTATTTTTTCATGCAGGACTATAGCCAACACATGCATGATTGAATTAAAACATATAAACATGCAGTGCATTTAAAATAAATAAATAAAAAGACAACACGTGTATATATACATATATAGATATAAAGTTAAAACAATAGCCAATATTACAGTATATATAATTTATAAAATAATTTATTAAAAACAAATTAGTATATATTACATGCAATTAATAAATAAATAAATATTTTCGTTAATTCAATTAAATAATGTGCGAATTTATACTTTTCTTTTTCCTTTAGAAAAGGAACTTTCAAAAGTTGTTTAAAATACATAAATAAATGACTAAATAACAAAGTTAATTTAAAAAATATCTGATGTGGGCACCCCATGACTTCCTTATACCCTTATTAAACTATAAATCGGTGGCTCAAAAATGACCAAGAATTTGGTTACTAGTTTTCGAAGATAGCAGTATCTTAAAAACGACATTCGGCATCCATCTATTGACACACACAAGCTCTTGTTTCTGGAGGCCTTTTTCCATTATTATAAGTCGTTTTCTTTCAGTAAGTAACAAGCTCCCAAGAGATTTCTTCATGTTCCGTGACAACATTAGAACCATCTAAGGCACTTGACAAAGCATTGGAAATCTACGGTTTCGACATTTTAAGCAGAAGAACCGGCTTAACTTATATCTTATTCTTCTGCTGCAGACTTCATCTGTTCACAAATAGGGAGGAAAACAAGTATTAATAACAAGTATAAATTTTTTAATTATATTGAAAAAAAATCGCGTTTATAACCTTTATCACAGAACCATATGATCTCAGTATATAGACATTGTCAGGAAATAGACATTGTCTATATACCTTTTGATGTAAGTTTATTATGACCTTTAAGTAAAGTACCCTTTTCGGCTCTTCAATTTCAACCAAAATCTATTATATTTTAATATAATTTTTGATGAAAGTCTAATATGACCTTCAAGTAAAGTATCACTTCCGGTTTGCCTATTTTAACCAAAATTTAACATGCTATTTGTATTAATATGACAATCTTATATATCAAATTTGAGAAGCTTTGCATTGTATTTTAATATAATTTTTGAAGAAAATCAATAATGACCTTCAAGTAAAATACCACTTCCGGTAATCATGTACTGACCAAAAAGGGAGGTTCACAACTAGATTTTACAATAATCCTAAATACAAAATTTTAACTTTCTACAGCTAACCGTTTTTGAGTTATGCGAGATACGCACGTAGGTACAAACGTCACGACGAAACTAGTCAAAATGAATTCAGCGATGGTCAAAATGGATATTTCCATTGAAATCTGAAAACCAAAAATTTTCGCGATTACAATACTTCCTTTATTTCGTACAAGGAAGTAAAAAAGGAGATATCAACAATAATAAAATACTATAATGTGCATCAAAATATAAAGATCGAATAATAAATTAAAGAAAATAAATTAAAAAAAAAAATTTAAGCTACTTAGATAAAATAATAAATACAGTGAAAGATGTTGGGCCCCTACAATGATTGACGTCAATTGATATGCGAAGTATGATATGCTGATAAAGCATGAAAGTTTTTTCCCAACAATTCAATTTGTTTTTTAGGGTACTAAATCCGAATTTCAGGTTTGCTACCTCGCCAGCTCTCGGCCTAACAACCAAAATAGAAAAAATAAACACTGTTCAACTTTCGATTTGACATTACTTGCTCTTCTCCTTTCTACACTGTCCGACTTTCGGTTCAACATCGCATGCTCCACATTCCCATTTCCATGTGACATGTCGAATTGAACAGTGAGGACATAGCTTTAGGTTCATTTGTATATTACATTTTATATAATTATGTACCTTTTATATTATGCAATCCATTCCATTTCTAACTATATTATATAATATGACAAAGTGTAATACTTCTCTATTCTCGATCTTTTGTCAATATTAAAAAAAAAACATTTAATTTAGTTTCTGTTTATTAATAACATTATGATTGATATGAAACTAACTGGAATGTCCAACATCATATTAGGAGAATTTTTTTAGGTAGTTTATATTCTGAAATTAATTTATATTAATAAAATATAATTAATTTCATTTGTGCATTTCAAAAAGAAGTCTAATTTATAAAAACAGTTGAAATACCTAAGGAAGGAAATATGTATATTGTAAGTTGAGACATAACAAGAAGTAAACATTGGAACCTCGTTATAATGCATACTGCGGAATGAGATATGATGCATGTCTTGGCAAGATCTTAGTTTTCATGCAATAAATGCTTATTGCAAATGAGGTCACAGAACCACATGAATAAAGTCGCCATTCTCTTTGTCTGGCTCAGTGACCCCATATCAAGTCATCATTTGACAAAATACCAAATTTTATAAAAAGCATATAAAATGAAATTGTAAGCAGTTGTTGAGGCATGAGAAGGTAACCCCATCTAATGAGCAAATTGATCATTTCAATGTTAAATGGAAGATAAGACATACATTTTTCTCCCACCCTTCCCTCCTCAAATTTTAGTCTTCCCTCATTAGTTTTTTTTTAAATTTATTATTCTCATTTTTGCTGAAAAGATATTAATTACTAATTATAAAATTGCTCATTTCTTTGATGTGACCATTTGGTTTAAGGTATAAGTAAACTTTAATTTTTCACTAAATAAAATTAGCTGATATAAACAAGGATATTTAGATACTGAATACTAAAGGTCTGTTTTCCTCGGTGCGACTATCCCGACTCAGTCGCAACGACTCAGTCGTTAGAGTCGTCAAAGAGCACTATTAGCCTGTATATCATAGGAGGGTGTTTTCCTCCGTGCGACTGACTACTGAGTCGTTAACAACCGTCGTCAACGACTCTAACGACTGAGTCAATCAATAGTCATTGATAAAAGGGTAAATAAAATAGACAGTGCATTATGCAATATTGTTTTATTTATGTATATTATATAGTACATTTCTATAATTTTAAACATTTTTGGCCAAAACTTATTAATAGTAATGAATTAAATTGATAAATAATGTGTAGTTAATTTTTCAAACAAAATCAAATGACAAGAACTTCTTATGCGAAAATTAAAGTTTTAATAAAAAATGGTTTTTAACTAACGACTGTGTGGAATATGATTTAATACCACCAAATTAAGATAATTAATGTAAATACTGTTTCTTTATAAGTGTTAATTTGAACATTTCTAAATTTTCTGCCGATATAATTAAAATATTGTTTTTATCAACTTCATTTCCAGCAGGATTTAAACATTAAGAAACAGGTCCTAATTTCATCTCCTAATTTCCTCCAAAGGTTAAGACATTATTACTGTTATTTCGTAAAAAAAAAAATTAAAAAAAAATAAATAAATATAAATTTTCGCTATTCGTCCTCTCAAAAGCCCATTTACAATGGATTTTGTTAAGTCAAAATAAAATTTATCAAAGGGGCTTTTATTTATTTTACATAGGTGCAATTGGAACGTAATCACCTTGAGTATTTTGGAGTGAACGCTTCCTATTCAATTAAAAACGAGACACTTAAAAATACACAATTATGAAACTTCCTACTTTTCTGTGTGGAATCCGATGGATCTATATGAACTATATGCTGACCTGGGTTGCACGAGGTCTACTATAACATTTCCGCCTAAATATTTGCTGTGACCTGTAGGTTACTCTGTGTGTGCATAATTCTACTTCTATATAATATACAGTTCTGCTGTATTTTTTTTCCCCCGAAAACCAGTAGTAACTTCTAATTTATTAGCTCTCTAAATTCTCCTCGACAAAAATCCGTTTCAAGCAATTTAAAGTAAAATAGAGCACTTTGCTGCATATTTTTAAATATTAAACCTTTTTCACATATTTGATCTTACAATGAAGAGGCTGCAAACTCCTCCGCTTAATATTCAAAAAAATATCGATATTTTTAAAGAAATATGTAAGTATTTAGCCCAATTGTTTTAATTTTACATATCGTAATATCAATATTAAAATTTGAAAATCGATTTTCATTTTTTACAAAAGAAGTAAATAAGCAAGCAAAAAGTCTAGAAGGAGGGCTATTTCGACAACCAAAGTAGCAAAACAAGATTTCAGAAAGTGTATTATATAATGGTCTGGGGCGTTCGTCTTGCTATCTGTAGTAGCAGTGGACAAGTCAACCGTTGTACAATGGTCAAAATTAATTAGCGCGTCAAATAGCTTTTTTTGAAGTTCTCATTTCCGGTTGAGATTAGCTTATATTTGTAGGAGGAGGGGGAGAGGGAGGGCAGCTATGTAGCTGGTGTCTACAGTAAAGAAGATATTTTTGAAGGATCACAGTAGCGTAAATATTTTTAAAGAAATACACTCTGATTTAAATTTACCCCCTGGACCAGTCATAACAAGATAAAATAGCTGGACTGAGGCGGAGGAATACGAACTTTGAAAATATAAATATAAAGATCATTATATCAAGGGTTGTTCCCGATTCTGCCACCATTGAATGAGCCTGCCTGTTATTTAATTCATCAGTTCTAAAGAAAGATTTGAGAAATATGATTGCAAATTCATCTTTCTTGTCCAAGACAATCACAAGATTAGAGATCAAATGTTTTGCTCTTATTGAAAATTTGAACTTGACTAACGAAGCCATCGATAGGCTACGTGCTCTACCCTGGAGAGAAGCGTAGTCCATAAGAATGAAGATTGAAGATGAAACAAAAAAATCCAGACTTACATAATGCAGAATACAGCTGATGTTCGCCAGGGCTAAAAGAAACACGAGGCAGGATAATCTACCGAATTAAATGCGAAAGATCTTCCCTCATTTATGTTTAATCCCATCACCTCAGGTGACGTGAAAAGACCATTTAGCCGATACAAAACAATTCTGAGGGACAATCGGCGGAAATTTCTCTTCGAATATCTAAAAATGCCTAATTTGCGATAATTTCATCTCAATTTGGTGAATACTCAATACCTGAGTAATTTGAAGTTGTTTGTTATTTTTCTTCAGTTTCATTTCCTTTGCTACCTAATTTTATTCCTTAATTTTAACATTTTTTTTCGTTTTTCCTAATGAGTTTTTTAAATCTATTTTATATATTTTAAAGTACATGTATATAATATTTTATTGCTGCATTTATAGTATTTTTTAATAAACATTTTTTTACATAATTCACATCTTTTAGATTTATTTTTAAATATTTCTGAAATAATAACAACATATTTTAGATTTTTTACCACATAAAAATCCTAACCCTACTCATAACAAATAGCAATAATCGTTAACAACTGAAGATTATATTCTACCTTCTCCCGTACGACTATCCTAGCCGTGAGATAGTCGTTAATGACTCAACCGGGATTAGAGTCGTTATAGCAACAGTGCTCTACGATCATAGTTGCCATATCAACCATTCAATATTGAGATAGTCGTACCGAGGAAAACACCCTTTACGACGACTATAATCGTTCAACGATTATAGTCGGGATAGTCGCACCGAGGAAAACAGACCTTAAGTAATACATCAATGCAGTCTAATGAATAATTAATTTTTTTTAAATAAAGAATACAAAAATTTAATATGATTTATAGATGCTCACTGATTGTTAAGTTAATATTTTCACTATTATATTATAACTCCTCAGTTTTTTTTCTCCTCTGAAAATTGTATAATTTTTATATTATTGCATTACCTTCCACTAATAACTTTGTGCTTCAGTTTAGAAAGATGTTGCAAGTGAAAATAAGGTATAGTTACAAATTCTGTTAAAAATTATAAAGCTATTTCTTTCTGCAATAGCTGAATTACTTTTATTTTAGAGTAAATGGTAATGGAAAGTGAAAATTTTTAGTAAATAAGATAATACATGGTGCTATTAATATCACTACATAGTAAATAATCTATTTTAAAATAATCAGTTACAAAACGAAGAACATTCTCATAGTATTAATTTTATTGTAAATGAATATTTATATTTAATTAATTACATTTGTTTTATTCATAAAAATAAAATTAGACAAAAGATAAACAAATGAACTTATAAATCAAACTAAAATTTGTTTTGATTAGTTGCTCAGCAGAATTATATTTACACATTTAATTAATAACAAAAAATGAAATTAGTACTTTAAAGGTAGATCAACAAGTCACTTTTTGAAATTAGGAAGATTTGAAATAAATCTTCCTTAATAACATTTGAATAAGATATTCGTGTTGAAGAGACCAGTTTGGAAATGAATGTAGTTTTAGTTCGATTCCTCTGGAACGCTTCCCAAATCTTATCTGAAAATTATATTAAGTATTTAATATTGGTTAATTATAATGAAAACTCAAGTAAGTGAAAACAAGAGTTATCAATAATAATTTTTAAAAAAGTAATAACTCTGTATATGAAAAAATCACTATACGAGAAATTCAATGTTTCCATTTTCTTTTGAAGTAAAATTGAAACCTGTTTTTATTAAAAACTGATTTTATAAAAAATGGTCTAGATATCTTAAATGTTTACTGAAATGAAGGGATTGAATTACAACCAATCTACTTCCAAATTTTAGTTAATTTAAATTTCCAGAAACATGGAGAGAAATTTTAGTGTTCTGTTGATAAAAATAATTTGTACAGTTCACTCTAGCAAAATTCAAGCAGTTCACAAAGGAACTTTTGTTGTCAGATTTTATTATGTGAAATACCCGTTGTGATTTCCTAATTATATAACATTATAAAAATTAATTTTAAAATATTTACATAACTGAATAATTTATAATGTATTTAATATTATCTTCTCAACAATTAATAATTTATTTTCTAAATTTAGTATTCAATTTTTAATAGCAATTAAATATTTCTAGTTCGAATGGTAGTCAATATTGTATGATTGAACTCCATAAAATTAGATTATGGAACAGCACAGTTTCTAAACTGAATTCATTTATTTATAGTCAGAGGTGAATCAAAATATCTATTTCTAAAATTTATTAGTTATGATAAAACCAATACTTATATAAAAGGCATTCAAACAACATCTGAATGCTCCCTAACTTTCATAAAACTTGGACTTGTATAGGGCAGACTAATATAGAATATTTGAAAAGTTTATAATCATTACGACACTTCATATTCTAATGACGAATTATTTTAATCACTTAAGGTGGTTAATCAATTAGCATACGTTAAATTATTTCAAGTAAAGTTTTAATAATTGAAAATATTTACTCAACATTATATATATATATATATATATATATATATATATATATATATATATATATATATATATATATTTATTAATTAGAAAAATATTTTTTTCTATGAGAATAATTTAAAAAATGAATTTGGATTTGTGTATTAAAATTTCTGATTACATATTACAACTAAGTACTTAAAAAAAAATTAAAAAAATCATTGTCATAAAAGGTACTACATACTGGCATGCGTGTGTTACATTGATTGCATTGGTGCTCCAATTGCATTAATCTGCAAAGCCTCTGACACTTTTTTTCTTCAACCAATTCAGAAAACTGTAGTTGCTGTCCATGTGAGCCAAGGATTACAAAAATTAAAATCAGTATCACTGATTTCTTCATAACTATTTAACCAAAGAGACAAATACATTAATGAGAGAAAAAAAAAATAATAATAATGTGAATGCTTACCTTAACCGTACTGATCAAGTAGTTGACTAGTACAAGTGATTGGATCCTAAGTAGCTAGAACCAGTTACTTGGTAAACTGCTTGGCAACTCAAGTGAGCTAGGTTACTTTTGAAAAGGCTTTATCACATACTTTCATTCAATTACTTTAATGCAATTCCCCTTAGGGGAAACTGCCACCTACCTTCACAATTTAATAGCAATACCATTAAATTTATTGCTCCGAAATCCTACCAAGCTGTTAATAAATAACTTTTTCATAAAAAAAATGATAATAATAATGTTGATATGTAATAATAAAACATATTAGAAAATATCTCTTTATTGATTACAAATATTTAATGAAAATTTACTAAAAGCTTCATTATTCCTAGAGGTTTAAGACATAATATACATTCTTTCACTATATCTAATACATAAATAAATAATATCATTTGGTAAAAATATGATTGACTAGGTAATTGAAGCAATGTCTTCACTAGCAAAGGACTCTAAACCATCACTGTCACTGTTAGTTGAAGTGTGTGTGCTACCAGGCATTGCAACCCGAGCATATTCATCAGTATCAATGCTTTTGCAGAAATGTATAGCATACTTGAGTTTCTCTCTTAATACCACCTATGAAAAACAAAATTTTGACTTAATATTTCATATATATATATATATATATATATATATATATATATATATATATATATATATATATATATATATATATATATATATATATATAAAATTAATTCTCAATTTAATTTAATTTAACTTAATTTAATTCTTAATATTTTTTTTAATATAATAAATTGCTCTGTTTTAGTTGATGAAACATGAGATAAAGAGGTTGGCAAGAAGAAAAATAAAACAGCAAATGATCTGAAGCTTTTCAGTATACTATAATGTAAATTAAAAAATATTATAAATTATTTAATTTAAAAAGTTTTAACATTTTTTCCAACTTCTACTGAATAATATAGCTAAAGCTAACATTAATAGGTACTTTATATTAGAGCATACGTATGTTTAAGTATTACCATTATATTAAAATAATTTATTTATTTATTTTTAATTGGTATAACCTTCTATGCTTAATTGATGTTATTTATTATTATCTATAAGCTAAAGTTCCTTAATTCATAATTCATTAAATGAAAAAAAAAAAAAAGATTTTTAGAGATTTAACTTCAAAGAAATAACTAAGGTTTACTTAATTAATAAATAATCTATTTTATGTTGAATCCACTGAATAAAACTTGACCTTCACAGTTCAACTATAAAGGTTGGTAACCTTGTAGGATAACCCCTCCTCCCTGCATTATTTAGGGTTCACTAGGGTGGTTAATTTAATTAACAACAAATAGATAAACGTTATTGCTAAATTAGAGCAGATAAAAGATTTTTTAAAGGAAAGTTATTTTAAGTTTATTTTTAAGGCATAAGAATTCAAGTAAGGAAGAGGAGCCTGAATTCAAAAATAAAATACAAAACATTTAATACAGTGGTTAAAATGCATTTAATAATTTGTTGAATACAAATTAATTGATGGATATAATAAAAAACATTCCGCATTAATTTTTACAGGTGAAGGAAAATAGAAAACCGTGCAACCTAATTAACAACAAAAATTAAACAATTTGTCTTTGCAGATAGAACATGTTAATCATTTCGATTAATAATCGATTTTGGAAGAATAATCATTCAATTGGATCATTTGGCCCCTTTTGGGTTTGTATTTGAATAAGAGGTTATGTATAAATGAAAAACGTACAAGAGTACAAACTAACAAGGTATTTTCACGAGAACTGTTTACTGTATAAATACTTTTTTTGCATGATTAATTTTTAATTTTTGTTGTAAATTAGGTCGACACCAAAAATTGAAAATTTATCACTAAAACTATACACGGAAGTTTGAACCGTATAGAACAGGAAAACTGAATAGGGAAAATATGCTCAGGACTAAAAATTCATCACATCATATCAAATTCAATAAAATAGAAAATATATAAAAGTTGAAATAAAATAAAAAGTCAGAGTACCATTAAACTACTTGCTGAAAAAGATTAAGTTTCTGCTAAACTTTTTTTTTTTTTTTTTTTTTTTTTTTTTTTTTTTTGTCATATCAGTAATAATGTTATTATAAACCAAACCATTTTTTTTTTTTGCAAAATTTAAATTGAAACCATCATAAAACTTTTCCACAAATAATTTCTAAGCTTTATATATAGTTTTCAGCATTTGTTGAATTTTAAAAGTGCAGATGTAAATTTCAATAAAGCAAAAAAGAATAATCTCTACTCCACTTACCTTACAGGAATAACGAGGCATTTTAAGCAAAAAGAAGCAAGTATAGCTTTCAGGTAAGAAATGATCAGGAGGAGAATACTTATCCAAAATCTATAAGAAAAAAAACACGAGCAATTAACTATAAATTACTAAATTTGGTATAAAATAACATTCTTGAAATTCATGAAGCATAGGAGGCAAAAAGTTTTTAAATTATTAAAATGCATTACATTAAGGTTTTGAACAAATATGCTGAGAATAAGAACACTAAAATAACTAGCAGGGTATTTGAAATGCATTAAAAGAAATTTTTAACAAATAGAACACCTGAGTCTCACCCCAATGTAAAATAAAAATCTTATATTGAAACTAGCAAAGAATGTCAAGTATTAAAACAATTATTAATAAGATTATCAAAAAGAGACACACTAAGGGTAGGAGCAATAATCTTGTTAAATCATGCAGAACTATTTATTTGACGCATTTCAATGGAAGGATCATTAAAAAAATATATTTTCAAATAGTATATAAAATTTTTTAATATTTTTTAAACATATAATTTTAATTAAACAAATAGAGCTACTGAAAGTACTGACAGATTAGAATTAGCTCCCTTATTTAAATTTTCTCTCAATGACTCAGGCGTAATCTGCATAGAAGTATTTATATTCATAAAAAAAACATGCATAAATAAATAAGTACAAGTAAAAACAACAAATAACTGTTTTCCTTTAAATGCAGTTCATATACGAATGACTACTATTTTAAAAACCTGGGCATAAGCATTTTCCACTGATAAAACCAAATTTTCCATAATTTAATTCTAATGAATATGAATAATATTATCAATCACCTTAAGAAAAAAAAAATAATGGATTAATTTACCTGCAAAACAAAATCACGACCCCTAAAGTCAGCAATAGTCCTAGGAAGTCTGGTTCTTCCCCAAACAAATCTGAGAAAGAGAGATCTTTCCTGGTTGGAAAACTCTTCCATTACCTCCCAAAACCACTGAACTAAAGGTGATGATTCATCGACTCCTGAACATAATTTAATGTTGAAACATGATGGATGACTTTGACAGCAGTAATTTATTAATAACACACAAATTTCACCTTTATAAGTAGCAACAGACTTCAATAAATTTAATGGAATATCTGGAGAACCACAAACCATAGTTTCTAGCTCATATCCACTAAACAAAGACAGAAGGGGGACTGGAATAACCTTTGCCATACCCTCTCTCACAGACTGAACTTGCTCATCAAATTCATGCAGTCTGTAATGGTGCAATATGAGTGAAACAGTATTAAACAATTAATAATTCAGTTGAATTAGTTCATAATTCACCTGTAATTGAGAGCTAAGCGTATGTACTCATGCTTATTAGCTTGGGTTATTTTCCTGTAGCAAGAGGACAAAGGAACGTCAACTCCTGCAGATGATGGAATCGAGAAAGGCATATCTAGAGTATTCAACTCTTTATCATCACTGCCCATGTCTCTTATGCAAAGTAATCCTATAATATAAGAAAATATAAACAAATTTGGGTATATAATCAATGTAAAATGTTCTGTTCTGAAAAATAAATCAGTAAATGATTCCTTGGCATAGCATCGTATGGAAAGTTTTGTAAATAAAAAATCTGGGATGAAGGTATAGGCAGTCAAACCGTTGTATAAAGATAACTTAGGAAAATAAAAACCAATCAACTTTTACTGTTCTTGCTTTCAAGGAATGTAAATGCACGGTTGATTTGTGACCTTTAAGAGGGTTTATTACTTTCAAGACTTCTCTCTAAGATATTAAAAAACAATTATTTTCAACATTTTTTTTAAATGAGTCATATCACAAATTCTTAGCCCGAATCACAAGCTAAAATTATTATTTCTCAGGATCAGAAATATGGTACCATTGATGTTTGTTTTTTTTAATTAGTAAATGACTGATTTTTTCAAGGTTTTGAGTAAAAATTCTATTCATGACGATGTTTCGAATGAACCAGGAAAATCAAAGTCTTAAGACAAACTAATGTATGTTTTTATTTTTTTTTATTTCAAGTGTTTAATATTATAACTGGTAGAATTCTAAAAGGTATTTGTCAACATGATTTAGATTAATGACTTCATAGTAGCAACGGAAGAACGAGATTTTATTACCATGGCAAAATATGTAAAATCGTAAACAAATAAATTTAAAAAAAATGAGAATATTTTTGGGTAAAATAGAAGATCTCTGTATAAAATTTTAGATCTGCATCCAATATAATAAAGTATTGCTACAAAAAAAATATAGATTGTGTTAGTTTTAGTTGGTTAGTTTAAAGTCTTAAATCTTATTCTTCTAACTTTTGAAAGGACGCGTAATTTAATTCTTTGTTTGGGTAATGATGTTTTGTTTATATTTATTCTATATTGTAATTATTTTATTTTATCAACATGTATTCATTTACTTTGTTTAGAATAAAATTATGTTGAAACAATTTTATATATATTTGAAATTTTCAATCAGTATTGACTTATCCAGTACTGTACCCAAGACACCTCATGATTTTTTTATTTTTATATAAAAAAATAGCATGAACAAAATTACTGTAAATAATAATACCTGGAATATAATCCCTATCAATTTCTGTAAGATCGGCAAGAGTAAGGGGCATCCCAGCCAATTGTTTCCAAACAGGTTCTGCAAGATTCAGACTAAGTGGACTACCAGTCCGTATTGCAATCCCCATCAGCATACCTATAACACCGACAAATATATAATGTACACTTACATATTTATAAGACATTCAAATAAAAAGAAATAAAAATGTTACCAAGAAAATTAAACATGCTCATATGTAATGTTGATTTAGCATGTGGATTGAGAAGAAAGCAATCTCGGTTGGTCCCTGTTTCATCCCTTCCATTAGGAGTAGGTATTAAAAGGGGAAGTGATCCATTTTGAAGTTCATCGCACATTTCAGCTATGCTTTCACTATAACCACCACCACAATCATCAACACTTTCACCTGTTTAAAGAGGATCCTCATTAGCAAAATATTTAATATGAAAAGGATTCTTATTGTATAATACATGAGGAGAACCAATACAAATGCTAATCATTACGTTACCAATGCATTTAAACAGCAAATAAAAAATATTTTATCTATCATTGAAGCCTGAAAAGAATCCTTATTATGCAATAACAGAAATGCTTAGCTTCTTGTTTTTCTTTTGCAATCACAGTTTCTTCAGAATAACTTTAATAAACTTAATGAGAACAATAAGTCACAATAATACAATTTAATATTATAAATTCATAAAATATTACTACTAAATACCTATCTTTTGATCTGGGAAACTAGACTATGTTCTTCTGAACCAATACTTACCAACAAATTTAACCTTCCAAATTCGATGAGGTAAAAATAAAGATTCTTGAGTAAGAGATGATCTTTTAGAAACCATTTGTCCAAAAACAGATTTCATACCATCAGGGCCTGCTAAACCACCTTTTGCTCTAGCTCTTTTAACTTGAATTCTATTTAATTCAACAACAGGGCCATGTGGCCGGTCCCTAACCATTGTACTCTGAACCACCTGAAAAAGATAATAACATCTGATATTAAATAAATCTAATGAAAGGTAGTAAAAATAATAACCAAAATATGTCTATTCAGAATTTTTTTTTCAAACTATTTTTAAGGATTTAAACATTACCAGTGATGAGCTACCAATGGTCTGTCATATGTTTAAAACAGGAACTTCCTCGTTTTATAGACAAAATGCATCATTTAAATTATACTAACTAGTAGCAATCCCATTAATATTCATGTTATCATTTTTAAATTTAATGTTATTAAATGGTATTAATAAAAAAAAAAAAATCTAGAGTAATAGACACTGAGATCTGAGAAACTAATAGATTTTTTGTTGAAATATATATCAACAAACACGTAATTCTTATAAGTGATAAGTATATCACTGATAAGAATTACGTGTTTGTAACCAAATACGAAATAAATAAATTTCAAATCTGTAAACTATTAAGCTATTGATTATATAAGTAATCAATAACTAGGAGTCATTATTTTGAGAAATAGATTAGAACAGTGTTTTGTAATGATTAAAAGAATCCATAAAAAATATATTAAGAAATATCAAAGCATAAAAAACATTTTATTTCCTAGCATAAATCATCTCACAGTAATAATTTTATTTGCTTTAAAAAAAAATATGTTTAATTTAATAACACAATGATTAATTTAATAACATAGGCCAACAATAGTTTTTGTGCCGGGGTATTTGGAGTTGATTTCATATGAATATGGTGCCTTGAATTCAAATATGGTATTAGTTTTTGCCTAGGAGTTCAAATTTCTAAGATATAATGTTTTAGTGTAATGTAAGCTTTACGTTATATTAGGTTAAATCCATGAATCAAATCTAAAAATTAAACATGAAATCTTTAGTATTAAATTATACAAATATTATTGTATTAAACAAATATCATTATATTATATAAATATTATTAGTACATACTAATATTATTATATATACAAAGATAGTACTCGATGGAACCAACTAGTCACCAAAGCTTCTTTTTCGTGATCTTCTTGAATATATTTTGGAACAGTCCCTTTCTAAACTCAAGCAATAATCTGCCATCATGTTGCGTATCCCATCTTCCTTGATAGCGGTCCTCCATAATTTTAATATCTTGATGAAATCTTTCACCTTACTCTCCATTCCTGCCTCCTAAATTTTCAGGAAAACGATCCAGCTGGCTGTGTAAATAGTGCACCTTAATGCTCATGTTGTATCCAAGGGCTTTGAAATTTTTAAGCATGTTGTTTACCAATTCAACATGGTTTTCTTCTTTTCGTTGGCCCAGAAAATTTCCCACAACTACAACAAATGAAATCCAGAATTTTCGCTCAGCCTTATTCATGGAATTTACAAAGGCTTGGTCCCTTGTCGTTGAGTGAGCAATTGATATTAAACCATATTTGTTCCCATTGTGTGGAAGAACACATTTCAAACTTCGCTTTGAGCTATCAATAAAATAATCAATCAATAATTTGAGCGCCAATCATCTGGAAAATATTCAGGAAGACTCATTTTTTCCAGGAGTCCACTAATATCTTGTCAAACTATAAGATATTATTCTTGGGAGAAGAATGGCAGCAGATCCTTTTCTCTTGTATGGAAAAAAGTAATTTTGGTTCCTTGTTCCAGTAAATTTATGTCATTTAATCTGGAAGCCAGCAATTCAGAAGCTTCTTTTGACAGGTTAAGATCTCTGACGAGGTCATTTAACTCATCCTGGTTGAAACGTTGAGGAATTGTTGACATCCCCTCGTCCTCAGAAAGCTCTGGAAGCTGGTGAAAAGATGAGATCAGTACTTCCTCTGAGTGAGGGACCAGACGTCCTGCAGAGACTAAATCTGGATAAGTCCACTTGCTACGGTTGTTTCGATTGATTCCAGTAATATTTACAAGACAGAAATAACAGTCGTCGATGTGGTTTTTGGGTTCTCTGAAAACCATCGGTGAGCTAAATCTCAAAATTTTTCTTTACCCGCTAGTCCACTGGCGTAAATGTTCAGTACAAGTTTTACAAACCTGATGCAGTGCCCACGATTTATCCTGATCACCGAGCTTAACACCAAATCATCCATGATAAGCTCTCTTTACAAGGTCACTAACAGTCTTTCTGTTGTCTTTTAATGTCTATTCTCTGCATAAGTAGCAAAACACATCAGGAGGATATACACAATTTCTCTACTTGAACTCATTTTTTATCAACTTCGATCTATCTTGCACAGCTAAAACTCTCAAACTGACCTCCAATTTAGTTGAAGCGTTGAAATGAAGGATGGGATTTCTATCCTGGAGTATCCCAGTGACGAAGTGGGGATTCCCAGCCTGGTCAAGCAGGAAGCAAGTGGCTTGAATCAAGCAGGTGGTTTTACTTCTTTTCTGACACTCTCAAAAAGTAGAGCTGATAGAGAAAAACTGATTTCATATTTAGATTCAGTGACCCAAATATAGCTAAAATCAGTTCCAAAATCCTAGGAACCAAAAAATTTTTTTTCTCTTGTAGGTCTGTGTAATTTATTGTTATGGGGCATGTAGTCAGTTATGAAACAGGATTAAAATATTAGATATAAGTGTGCAGAATAATATACTGAAAAGCTAATTATTTAATGTGCAGAATGAATGTGAAACATTGGACATTGTTAAACTATTTTTAATGGAAATAGAAATAATAATTATACTAAAAATAAAAAAATAATACTTAAGAGGCTAAAATATAAAATACATATATACATATCTCAATATCAATCTAAATATATTAAAGAGAGCAACCATATTAACTTGAGATGCTTTATCCATTTTAACTTTAAAGTATACCTTTCTAAATGTAGCTTCTTTTGTAGAGTATACTAATATTGAACGCAAAGAATTGAGGCTTATTTCTCCATTTAAAGGCAACATTGAAACAATAGGGCAGAGAAGATCAGATGCATGGTGTAAGAGTACTAATCTGTTCCTGAGAAGGTTGGGCGAAAAGTCACGCAACAGATCATACTCCATGGGAACCTTAGGGGGGACTCTGCTACTAGACAGTGGTTTATCTGTACTCCACGCGAGGGTATGAGCAGAACCACATGCAACACGAGTTATCTTTTTACCCTGTAATTAAACATTTATTAAAGTCATGAATTAAAAAAAAAAAAAAATCATACAACATAAAGTAGAAACACAAAGATAGTATTAAAAATACAGAAAAAAAGAGAACATTTTAAAGTTTAAGAACAAATTTTAATTTAAATTGTGGTGGAAGTTGAATAATTAGCTATCACAAGATAATTACATAGTTAACATGGGAGACCACATTAATATATATTTCTTGATTAACACTCAGTTAGGATTAACACTTATTTCAGGATGAACTCAGAGTAATTCTCGACCTCACTAAGGCTAGAATAGGCTACTAGATAAATACTCCCTGTGCTAGTTGGACTACATAAGATGTTAAACCAAATAAAACTAAATGAAATGTTAAACTAAAAATAATTAAGGATAATAATTTAATGTAATTATGCAACTATTAAACAAATAGTTAAAGTCTGGTTTCAAGATTGAAATGCTTCATACAATCTGGATCTTCAATAAAAAAATATTTTTCAAAGAGGTTGTAACAAATACATTCACTCATTATTGTAAGGATAACAGAATAGCTACATATAATTAAAATATAAGTATTTTAGAAAACAGAAATTGAAGTTTCTGAGATACTGACCAACATATACCAAATACCAATTTAGCAGCAACTGATTCTATATACCTATATAGACCTATACTATATCCTTTTAAATGTTATGTAGTCACTTTTTTACCCTCCCCACCTCTTGAACTACAAGCATTCTATATATATTATGTTATCTTGAATGCAACATTAATTTTATATTAAATTAACTGTAAAATCCATGAATTATATGAATCTGTGTTAAAAGAAGTACTCATAATTCACCAGCAGCTAACCTGTAATGCGACGAGAAGACGTGGTTTCTGAATGGCATTAATAGTGCCATCACCTAGTTGCCCTTCATCATTGTCACCCCAGGTAAAAACTTCTCCTTGATCACTGCAGGCTACACAATGCAAGGATCCTAGTTACATGAAAACACAAAGTATAACTAAAACAAGTAGAGAAATACCCACAACTCACAATTAGAATGTTATTATTTGTATTGCCAGCTTATTAAAATAATAAATCACCAATACTATTATTTCATTTGAGAATTGAGATTATACATCAGTATTAAATTATCTGGTGGTATTATTATGATTTTTTTAATGGCTCTGATCACAGTTATGACAGATTCAGCAGAAGAATTATTGTTAGTAATATCAATAATGGAAATTGAATCACAAATAGATATTAATTAATAAACTATAATAAATAAGGTCCTAGAAAGTTTTGGGAAATAAGAAAGAATACCATATCATATTATCAGAAGGAAAGGAAAATTATCAGTCGAGTTTACCTACTGTATGTTCATTTTGTTGTTTCTAACTTTCATGCTCCTCATATTCAAACCAACCATCAAGTAGTCCTTCCTTTTAACCTGATAATTTCTATTTTTCACATATCATTTCAGATGTCCCAATCAATTAATTATGAAAACATATCATTTCAGATGTCCCAATCAATTAATTATGAAAATTAGCACTAAGTTTGTTGAAACTTTCAATCAATCACAAAAGGATAGTAAATATTTCCATTCAGTTAGCTTAATGGATTTTAAAAACTTAAAATATATATATATATATATATATATATATATATATATATATATATATATATATATATATATATATATAGGGGTCGGGGTGGCCGAGCGGGTTAGCGCGCTTGCAAAAGTGCACCCACTAACAAACCCAAAGGTTGTGAGTTCGAATCCCGGCACCGACACTACTTTAATTTAATCAAAGTAATAATTCAAGAAATTTATCACCCCTCCCCCGGGTATGTGAGGCCCGTCAGCCTACTGGAGGCTACTCACACAGACCGGGCGTAGGAGTGAGGACCCTACCCCGTGTACCTTAATTGTGAATCGCGTTGTGGTTTTCCAGGACATAAAATAGCCGCCCGGAGGTTTGGTCCATGGACGGTCTGTCTCGGGGAAAGAAATATAGGTCCTCGTGCGCCTGCTGACTCCGAACAGCCATAATCCGTGGATCTAGACCGATTTATCACTGTCCTTGAACCCGAGTGAGTCGGTGGGAAGGACACTGCCAAATTGGCCCCAAAGGGACCGGTTATGGAGCAATGGCCAGCCTGCTGCTGCACCATGGAAACCATGGTTAGCAGCAACGTGAGGTTGGGTGACTCCCTCCAGGCTGTCTGTTCTCCCGCAAGCAATATATGTCTGTAAGAACACCACATCGCGCGGCCAAAGATCTACAAGGTCTATAGAGCCAACCGAAAAAAAAAAAAATATATATATAACAAACCAGTAATAAACTGAAATAAAAGTTAAAGAACTAATTGAAGGTTAAAATACCTGTAGCTATGCAAATAATTTTTTTTCCTTGAAGAGCAGCCACTTTCTTTGGTCGTCTCACATGATCATCAGTACCATGTCCTAATCTATGATAATCTCCTTTTCCCCTATAAAAAAATTAAATAATATTAATATGTTTTACCTAATATTCCAATATTAAAAAGAAACTAGTTCTGGCTCAAATTACCATGTATAAACACTTCCTGACCGTGTAAGTGAAACTGAAAACTGTGAACCACATTCAACTTTAATAACACCCAGACCTGCAAGTGACTCTATCTTTAATGGAACCTGTAGCAGACAAAAACATATTATTTATTAATAGTATAATTCACAAATTAACATTTATTTTTTAAGAAAACTAGTCTTAAAATCAGTTAGTAATTAACTGAAACATCTTATTCAAGTAACTAAAACAGGGAGACAAGACAATGAGGTCCACCATTACCTTGCAACCGTCTGATCCTCCTCGTCCCAGTTTTCCATAATCTCCATCACCCCAAGACCAAACGCTATCATCTTCTGTAATGCAAAGAGTTTGAGCATCACCACTTCCACAAGCTACATCAAATACATGGTAACCAAGAAGCGCTTCAACCTACCCAATAAAAATACATTTGATTTACATTAAGTAATGAAAGCCATTTATAATTTATAAGAGGCATTTATAATCAATTACCAATTTCGGTTTTAACTGGTTTTCAGAGTCACCATGACCCAGCCTACCATATCTTCCCTTTCCCCAGGTATACAGTTCTCCATTGGCAGTAATGGCTGCAGAATGGGCACCTCCACAAGCTATATCAACAACATTTTTACCATGCAAAGCTTCTATAACACAAGGCCTGTCACACATGCTGCAAAACGAAATGAATTAGTTTGAGGAATTTTTAGATGTTCAAAAAGGCTTTTAAATATATTAATGTAAGCAAAATCTACTCTATGACTTTGCATAGATTAGTACAATATCATATTATATTTCAAAATTTATTTTATAAGACTACAAAATATTTTTAGTAACTAAAATTGTTTGGTGTGGTTCTATTTATCAAAAAAAAAGTTATGAAAAATTTTCACAATATCTATTTAAAAAAAATAAACACATTGTGATAGCATAAGAGAAACAAGTACTTAAAGTTCAGACATAATATTATAATGAACACCTTTTGTTTCCATGTCCAAGCTGTCCATCTTCCCCTTCACCCCATGAATAAACTTCACCATCAGCTGATAGTGCCAAGCAATGCTTTCCTCCAGAATTAACAGCCACTTTTTTTATAAAAACAGTCTGCAGTGTGTCTATTAGAGTTGGTGTAAGCACAGTGTCAGTACCTCCTATACCTAACCTCCCTCCTGCTCCATAACCTGATTCATAATTTAAAGAATATATATATATATATATATATATATATATATATATATATATATATATATATATATATATATACACAATATAATATTAATAGAACCAAACAATGAGAGTTTCAAAACTTATAATATTATTTACAAGTACAGTTTTTGGTGGCAAACCAATTTTTATGAATATATATTTTATTTAATGTTTGTAAATATAAAAATTATTTTCCATTGATGCCAGAAATTAAATGACCAAATAAAAACTTTCTAAAAATTACTGTATTTTATGATAATTAAAAATACCAGTAGCATAGACTTTTCCATCAGGAGTTACAGCCATCAGTGTTTGTTCACCACCAACAAGTTGAACTGGGTGAAGAGCTGAAAGTGATTCTGATATTGTAGGGAGGCGAACTTTTGCACCTTCCACTCCACCCAACTGACCACGGTGGTTATGACCCCAACCATATATTGCACCACAACCTCCCCAAGATAGTCTCCAATCATCACTACGCCTGAAAATGTTCTGTATACAGCGAAACATAGAAAATAAATAAATAAAAGTAGGATTAAACATTTTGGTATTCTTTCCTTAATATTAAAATATCTATTCAATTTTTGCAGAAAATACATATTAATAAGATCCAAATATTAATTTATGTAAGGTGAAAATATTTTCGTATGTTGATCTTTTGGGATCAGGCCCCACCCCTTCAACAGAGGCATATATTCGGTATGGAACAAGACTATTATAACTCGAAAAATTATTTCTTTACAAGAGAACTGATTACAGTTTTAAAAATCAATTTATTTTAATACTTCTAAATTAAACATAACCATAGGGTCCTGTGGTTATGGCTAATGTTGAAGTAATCAATCTATACTGATTCGAAAAGCTGTAATTGTCTCCCCTATAAAGAAATCATTTTTTAGTCTTGTTCTAACACGACGATATGTCTCAGATAATGTACTTCATATGTGCATCCCATAGTGTCTTTTGCTTTTGTTGACTTTTTCCATTACAAAGCTGAGCTTACAAATTATCATAGAAATTATTTAGTAAAATCTGTGATATAACAAAAAGGAGTGTGCCTAGCATTTAAAGATTATCGAAAGCAAATGTAGTATTTTTCTCTCTTTTCTTTTTTTTTTTTCAATAAAAGATTTCATTTTTCGAGTCATTCTTTTATATAACACATGACCCCTCCTTTTCCATTCGGATTAAAATTTATTATTAAATCATCATATTAACAATGCCATCAAACTACTGGGTTTTGTCAAATTTATATACGAAAGAATTGGGAATCATACCTGCCACGGAATTGATCTCAGGTTATGGTGGCGTACACACAGTAAGCAAATACCTTATTATAAATATTCAATGCTATACAAACAAACAAATATTCATGAAAATACAAATCAAAAATATTAAAAGCTTGTTATACCTATTAAGCCACAATAATAACTGTTCATCATGTTCTTGCTTGAATATTTCATGATTTTCATGTTCCAAATTTAGTTCTTCGTTTCGAGGAGTGAGTTCCAAAATTTTGTTCTGAACCTATAACACAATATTAACATGTTTACTGAAAGATATAAATGAATGAATGAGCCTTTATCACACCCAAAAAACAAATATCTTATTGTTCTTATTTGTACATATCCACATATTTTAAACCCACGTAATTCGAGATATCTAGGGTTGTATATATTTGAAAATCAACTAACTGAAGGAAAATCAAATAACTAAGTTTAACAACAACTTAACATTATCTAATTCTAAACTTTTATAAGTTAAAGTAGAGCCTGTCCAAACTGAAATTGCCGGTAGGGGAAGGGAGCTTACACAGCCTTTCTCCATTGGAATCTCTCGTTCTGGAACAAACGTCATTCTCTTCTTTTGATTATTATAATTTTCTTTACTCCTTGTCTGTTTTGTTTTTTTAAAGTATTTTTTCATTTTAATTTTGATTAGTAAACATTAAAAATCAAAGGGGGTACCATGAATGTAGAGGATTAGTGGAAAGAATATTGCGCTAGGGCACATCTCTGTCCCCTTCTGCTTCAGAATAATTCTGCCTTCAAAGCAATTATAAATTTTTTCTACATTAAATTTTTCAGTTATAAAGTATGTAGGTGAGTGCTAGCATCTATTGATATAATTTATTTTTACATCATATTTACATTTAAGGTGCGTACATAAACTGTAAATGATGGGCTCATGAACTGTATGCTGTGGCATATGCAAATAAACTATTGGGCCAAGAGATGGATTTTTGGAGAAGTTGTGGCATATTCAGGTTGCAGAGGATTACAAATGGGAAATGAGAAATAGAGTAGGGGCTGAAGTAAATATTCTAAATGATATTAGGAAAAGAATGTTGATGTGGTACGGACACATCATAGAAGAAACACACTTGCCGCTTCGAATGCTGAAGTACTGCCCGAAGAAGAGATGAAGATGTAAAAGATCTCGGAAGTTTTGGATAGAGGATGACAGGGAAGATATGATGACTAGTGGCCTAACATATAATGACTGCACAGATACAGATTATTGGTGAGAAGGGAGTACTACAAATCGGAATGGCACAGTTGCAGGACCCGGGATAATACAAAATAGCGTATTCATTAGATTGTGTTTCATCAACTGCAAATGAAGAAGGGCTTGGAGTAAGAATGTGACAATTTTCCTTAGAGTGGCCGCTTTACCTCACCTTCTACGGAACGGCTAAATCAGACATCTAATAGCGGCAGAGCAAGTAGAGTGGAGGGCATCCCTCTCAAGAGGACAGTGGGAGGAATGGGCACCAATAGGCCCTTGCTTCTCCTACTTCCTCCCTTTCTATCTGTTGTATCAATATAACCTCCTTGTTAACCAAAAATGTTACATGTTTTTATTCGATTTTCAATCTATATTTTTTTCATTACCAATTTGTATATGAACGTTAATATGACTATTTCAATTGTACTTGTTGTTGAATTATAACAAATGGCAATAAGGATGGTAAAGAAGACCATGTTACCTTGTTGAGAACGCTTTCGGTAAGTAGATATGTTTATTTATTTATTTTATAAAACAAGTCATGGCAGAAGACTTGGTGGCGTTGTTACTAGAAGCTCTTCAGCCAGCAGCAGCACCAGTTAAGCAACCAATACCTCCAAAGATTCATGGTCAAAAATTACAACCCTTTGACGAAAGCCAGGACCGTTTAGCTGTTATGTATTGCGTTTAGAAAATTCCTTTAACCTTAAAAATCTTTCAGGGAAACAGCTAGTGACCGATGAGCGGAAAATCCAGATCCTACTAAACTGTCTTGGTCTGAAGAACTTTGTTACCCTGACTACACTCACAGTACCTCGCCGGCAGACCAAGAGTACCTATCAGGAACTTATCGACCTCTTGGTTGGTCAATTATGTCCTACGTCAAGTGAGATAGCAGAGCAACATAGATTTGTACTCAGAGTCCAGCAAGAAGGCGAGGAGTTGGTAGCTAATTATGTCGAAAGCCTAATAAAAATTGGAAATACTTTTAATTTTTTTTGTCCAGATTGTAAAAGTTCAATAACAAATACACGCCTTCCATCACAGTTCGTTTGGAGGGTTTCAGAATAATGATATCTGAGAGTGTATCCTCAAGAAAGGTTCTGCAACCATATTCAATGTTGATCAATGTTGAAGCTGTTCAACTTACGCTTGCAATCGAGTCAGCGAAATTATATATATATATATATATATATATATATATATATATATATATATATATATATATATATATATATATTTTGATACATTACATTTATAAAGTATAGTGGTTTTAACAATGTATATAAAGTGAGTTTTATGATGCACAAATGCGGATAAATTGAAAATTAAAAATTTTGGGGTATGACTCAGTCTGCTAACAACTCTTATCAATTTAATTTAAAAGCATTATCTTTTAAAACAAGAATATTTATACATTCACAAAGTTTTGAGTTATTTGATCTGCCATTGTCGATATTATTTAAGAAATATATAAATCTTATTCGACTATTTAGGAAAAATTTCAGTCATTCGTACACTGTATATTGAATGACCTAGAATATATTTTTAAATTTTATAGCTCTATACCTCTTGACAAAATTGCTGTGGCAAAACATTCCTTCTAATTAAGGCTGAAGCAACTCTAACGCCCATGCAATACCGCTTGAACCAAACCCATTTGTGAATATCAGATGTACATGGTAAAGTATCCAGTCCTAAATCAGCAGCAAGAGCAACCAGTGACTGGAAAACAGGAAGGGGATATCTAATTATACAGGAGTATTAAAAAAAAAAGAAGAAAAAAAAATAAAATATTGAAACCAAATATTTTATAACTAAATTGATTAAGTCTTTACTTTGAAAAATGGACTGTACATAAGTTGTTTTCCACTTTTTACAGCTGGGTCTTCATATTCATATTGCTTTATTAGAGCTATGGGCATAGTTTTAAGAAGGCAAGAAAGAGATGTGTCCATTGTGTCTGACTGCAGCATCGATGTTATATCAAGTAATTTTCCAAGAGGAGAACTGATTACATCATGCAATCTCTCGAGGCACCACATTCTTTCTTCAGCACCTATAATGATCAAAAATATTTTGCTTATTACAACTTTCAAGTTATTTCAGGAATAAATTGTGGTCAAATGTCCAAACCTAAAGAACTAAGTTGGGCACAAGAAGCCAGAGCAGCTGCTAATCTTGTAATAAGATTATGTTGAGCTGTAAATGAAAGACACGGTTCTAATAGGCACATTACCACTTCAACAGAAGGTTTACTCAACACATTTCTGTCACATCCTAATTGATTCTGCAAAAGTACCACAGGATAAACAGTAAATCTCCAGCCCCAGCCATTCACTGAACTGTCACTAGAAAACTTCCATCTCAATTCATCACCTAAAACATCATTTATCAGTTATAAAGAAAATAAGATTAATAATTTTGTTTTATAAAGCTAAAAAATTACCTTGAACAATGACAGGACAGCACCAATCAGACCATTCTCTTCCTGATTTAACAGCCAAAGTCTTCCCAGATGGATCCATAATTACTAAAGGATCATGTCTTCTCTCAGTGGAACATTGCCTATCGAATTCCACTAAAAGTTCCTCAGCACCTAATGTAAAGAAATCAATAAATAAATTTACTTGAATATGTTGCATTATTAATAAAGCTTTTTTCATTTTTTCTCAAACCTGGTATTTTAACTGTTCCACAAAGGCAGACATCATCTATGTATGGATGACTACTTTCTTGAACTATAGGCATGGGGACAGAAATTAAATTATTGTTGTTTAAAGCTACATCTTCCAGTTCTGTCACACATAACTCAAGAAGCATACTCGCAGCTGAGTTTTGATTTTTTGCAATTCCTGTTAACACAAGTTTCGATAACAATTGATAGTTAAAATTCTTTTCTTTTTTTTTTCTGCAAGTACTACTATTTTAAAATAATTTAATTTCAGTTTAAGTAAAATCAAAATACCTATTAAAACAGAAGTCAAAGTCTCTTTAGCATTATCTCCTGCTCTATTTACGATAGCTAGTTTTAACAAATCGACAAGCATGCGTGCTTCATTTAAACCAAGAAGAGCGGTAAAGTCATCAGATGTACTATTTTCGGTCCCATTTGTATCTGATATACCTAGCATCTGAAACAATGTCCAATAGTGCTAAACAGAAAATTAACAAAACTAAATTGATCAGAGGAGGAAAACAATCTCAATATTATACTTGTAAATATCAAAAGAGTACAAAGAAAATCAACTCTTCAATACTTATAACTAACTTCACCTGAAGAAACTGAGGAAATATGGTGATTTAGTCATTGACTGCATTGCCATTTAGTGCTAATTTTGAATGGTGAGGTGATATACCCTTTTACTGTGCAGACATTATGGATAATAATGAAAAGCATCTTAGAAGTAGAGGGTTCGATCAACCATTCATTAAAAGAGAACAAACCATAAGGTGGCACTTCTTGGTACCAGGCAAGAAAGAATTTTTTAGCACAAATCAAGAAACAATTATATTGTTTCAGTGAACTTTAACAGAAAAAATAGGATATAGTAATCATAAATCATTAAATATACTCCATAAATGTCAAGAGATATTTTTCCATTTTGGAGATGAGAACTTCTTTCAACATAAAAAAATAAAATAAATGAAAGGATTTGTGTTTTACCAGAGATGCCTTTAACTTAAACTGAAAATTTAGAAGATCTATAACTAATTTTAGGTTTTATCACATTTAATATGCCCATGCATGAGCAAGTAAAAAAAATGAGCAACATGAGCAAAAAAAAATAATAACAAAACTTAATGATTACTTAAAAATATGCCCCAATAACTTCTATACTCATCTCGTAGCATTGTAATTATTGTCATTTAATATTGCACCAAAATTGAAAAAAATTTCTTGAAAACTTAGTTTAATGTAGAGATAAAAACCATATACAAATGTAATTAAGCTATTTATTTCATTTTACCTACCATATTAGGTGTCAGCTGTGGATTACATTTGATGGTAGCCGCAATTATGCTCATGGCACTAGCTGACATTCGGGAAGTGCGTGATGAAACACTAGTAGAACTGGTTGTTAAGGATGGGAAAGCTTGTAATGGACTTTCAGCACTTTCAGGTGACCACTTATTATTCTGAAAGATTTGTTCAATATGTTTATATTCGTACATATACATGGTATATACATTTTTTTGAGCTGTTTCCTTTTAATTTTAATTAATTGTTAATAAAAACAGCAAAAGTTTTTTTTTTCTAAATGCTAGTTTTTTTTTGTTTTTTTTTATAAAACAAGAGAAAGTGGTTAGTTTCTAATGTATGTAAGGGTTAACATGAGATAACAGCATCCCCCCACCCTCATTACCCTTCGCACTAGTTTCCTTAGAAATGCCAAAGAGAATTGAGCTATTCCAGCAGACATCGATCGATCACTTTTTGGACATTGTTAAACTTGCCTACGATCAACGGCAATCAGCTTCCTGCTACAACTCTCGTCAATTGAAGTTTGGAAATGATAAATCGATCTCACACATTCCGAGGTAACAAATGTATGCTATTTTTTATTTCTTTGACATTCGTGCGTTGGCGATATATAGGAAAGTCAAATCCAGGTCAAATTGAGGTCAATAAACTATTCATTGAATTTCATGACAGAGATTATTAGCTTATCTCTTGTGGTCAATTTATCATAATAAACCAAAAACGATTTCATTGACCATTAATTTTGTTTTATTAACTAAATTAGTCAAATATTCCATTAGATGCCTATTTCAATAGTCGTATTACTTATTTGTATATCAGTTATTATAACAGCTAAAAATTTTATTTTCGAAACAATAAAGTTACAAGTTCCCTTTTGTTTTATAATTTATTTATTTATTATAATTTAGATTTGGAAGGATTATTTTATTTCTTTTTATTTAAGGTACAGCTTTAAATTCACCTTATATTTACATTAATGATTTTTTCAATACTTTTTTATAGATATATCATTTGTAATTCTCCCATTTCAAAATTAAAAGTAATTTTTATTTCTCGCATTTCAATTTATTTTTTTCCCTACAACTATTTGCAATGGGGTCAGAGGCTTATGTTTGCTTTTAATAACATCGCTCTCCGCACTATGTATCTTATCACCATGCATAAGTATATAATATTACCATTCCAAGCAAGTAGCAATGCTACATACCAAAGAGGCAGCAGCTTCGGCTTCGGAAGCAGGAGCCTCACCACCGCCCTGTGCGATTTCTATGTTATTATGGCCATGTAAAAAAGAAATTGTACTATCCTCGAGTCCATCATCTAAAACATTCAAATACATTTTATGGTTTATATTGTAACACAACAAGTAAAGTAAATTTTTAACCATTGTCTCATCTATCTAAGTTATTTATGAAGTGTACAATCTTTATATCTGAATATAAGTCATAGAGTAGAATCTGTATGTTAAATATAAGCCATGCCATATTTTTATATCTATCAATTATTTCCTTCCACAAATGGCTTTAAATACTTTTCCACAAAAGTATATTGTAAATCTATTTCTAGAAAGACATTTTTTTCTTTAAATCACAAACTTATATTATTAATCCTTAACTCGCAAAATTATATTAATTGATAATTAATATAATTGTATTAACTCACAAAATTATATTAATAGTATAAATTACCAGCAAGAATTGGCTCTTGGGCTTTGGTGTGGTTTTGTAGAGCTGCTACAACAGTATCTCTGGCATAGAGAATTCTCAAACCATTTAATATATGCTGAAGAGCATTTTGCTTGGCAACATTAGAATCCAAGGATAAAATATTATGAGCTAAAGAGTCTCGTTGATATCCTGCATTTCCACAATTTGTTCCTTCTTTTGAAGTCTCTTGATCACCAAACCCTAAAAAAATAGGTGTAAACATCAATCTTCTTAGCATGATTCCATTTTTTCTTTTACAAGATTTGTGAGACCAACTCACCAAGGAGGCTGGTTCCAAGAGGATCTTTGGCTTTAGCAAATAAAACTGGCTCATGGGACACAGGTGGTTTTGGATCTGGGGCAACCCAAGCTACGGAATGTGAAGAACCACATGCTACTCTATTGACTTTTACATCACCAAATCCATGCACTAAACTTGGTTTTCTGTTTACTAAAGTTGTTCCGTTCCCTTGTTGGCCATGATCATTATCACCCCAACTATATACCTACAGTTTAAAGAAAGAAAAAACTATTATGGGGCTATTATTCAAATTATGATTAGAAATTTCATGCTATCTGCAGATAGATATGTTTCTTAATTTTGAATATAATGATTTTTTTTTCATATTTACTTGTCGGATTTACACATCCATCACTCAATTTTATCATGGTTTAATATTACATATATATACACAATGCAGAACCAACACCCTTTGTGGGTTATAGTTGTACAGGTTTTATAAAATTCCCATATATATATATATATATATATATATATATATATATATATATATATATATACACACACACACACACACACACACACACACACACACACACCCAAAGATCTATATAGGCTATATAGACTATAGGCCAAAGATCTTCATAGGTACCTCAATAGCTGGCCATTATAGTCGATTTCCATGCTTAACTTTCCAATGTTTTCTTATTGTCCAATGAAAATAAGAAAGGACAGTTGAAATAATTAAATAATCATTTCTAAATATGAAATTTGTTATTTATAAATGGAATTTTTACTAAAAATACTACAAAATAATTTTGAAAACCACATAACACAACCTAAACAGTAAGCTACATTAATTACTAACAGCGCCAGATTCAGTTACGGCTAAACAGTGCAGAGCACCAACTGCAACATCAATAACTTTTTCTCCCTTAAGTCCTTCTACAATAGTTGGCTTTCTTACATGCTGATCTGATCCAATGCCTAAACGAAAATAATCACCTTTTCCCCACGTCCAAACCTGAAAAAGTATAATTTTTTGTACAATAAAAAAAAAAATCAATCATTATAAACAGTTTTATGGAGTAAACAGCTGAACTTAATAAACTAAACGGGTAACTTAAATTTATAATTAGCTCGAATTTCCTGGTCCTTTGGATTCCCTATCTGAATAATGCAAAAAACTTCACCTGTAAGTAGAATGCCTTCACATAATAGTTTTTACTAAAAACTTTGGTTTTAAAAAAAAAGAAAAAAAAAGTTTTTACTATCCTTTTTATTATTTTTTGCAAAGTGGAGTTTTCCTTATTAAAATTTACAATTTTAAGTAAAAACCGGATTCTCATAACACTAAATAAAAATTGTTTTGGAAGAAATAAAAAAAAGGCTCTAAAATGAAGTCAGAAAACGCTAGATTTAGATACTACAGCATTAAACATTTTAAACAAACGCGACGTCCATCTATTGACACACACATATACACATAAGCTCTTGTTTATGAAGGTCCTATTCCATTATTGTATGTTGTTTTCTGTCTATGCCACTAGACAAAGCATTGGAAACGAAGGTTTGAACATTTTAAGCAGAAGAACCCGATTAACTTATATGTTATTCTCCTGCTGCAGACATGTTCAACTCACAAATGGGGAGGAGAACAAGCATTTTATACTCAATTTTAACACATAAAACAAGTAATAAAATTGTTTAATTAGAATGGAAAAAAAAATAGTGTTTATAACCTTTATCACAGAATCATATGATCTCTATATTAAATGTCGGTATACTTTTTGATTTAAGTTTATTATGACCTTCAAGTAAAGTACTCCTTTCGGCTCTTCAATTTCAACCAAAATTTATTATATTACTTATATTGATATAAAAGTATAATTTACCAAATTTGAGATGTTTTACATTATATTTTAATATAATTTTTGATGAAGTCCAATATGACCTTCAAGCAAAGTACCACTTCCGGTTTGCCAATTTTAACCAAAATTTATTATGTTATTTGTATTATAATGTAAGTCTTAAATACCAAATTAGAGAAGTTTTGTATTATATTTTAATATAATTTTTTATGAAAATCAATAATGACCTACAAGTAATGTACTACTTCCAGTAATTATGCAGTGACCAAAAAGGGAGGTTCAAAATTAGATTTTACATTAATCCTAAATACAAAATTTTAACTTTATACGGCTAACTGTTTTGAGTTATGTGAGATACATACAAAGGAACGAATGTACGAACAGACATCACGACGAAATTTGTCAAAATGGATTCAGGGATGGTGAAAATGGATATTTCCGTTGAAATCTGAAAATTTTCGTGTTTACAATATTTCCTTTACTGTGTACAAGGAAGTAAAAATTAGGCGACAATGCTCATTCACAATAGAGTGAATTATACAAAAAAAAAAAATTAATTATAAAAAATTATTGTGAGCACAAGTTATATAAAATCAATATAAAATTCAGTATAAAATCAGGCATTTTAAATAATGCCAAGACATTATATGCCATATGTAAATATAGCCGGAAAGTATAAATAAAAGGTATTTAATAATTTGACTAGCTTTTCTATAGAAAGTTATTTTAAGTTGGCACACATCTATGGTCTCGATGTCTCCACTATCATGAACAAAGAAGTATTTCCAGACAACCAACCAGATGCTACTGAAAGTTTAATTAAATAAAGACAAATTAGGAAATAAAAGATTGATAAAACTGCAACACACTCCTGCTGACAAAGAGTTGCTTAGGTTTCCACTACCTCTTGAACGATCTAAGCAAGTGGAAGTCAGGGGCTATCAAGGGGTACTATAACAAAATAAATATATGATCCCATCAAAAAGTTATTAAAGATAAATGTCATTATACTGACCTGTCCAGTTTTTGTAAGTGCAAGTGAAAACTGAGCACCACATTCAATATGGATTACACCAAGGCCATTCAAACGTTCAACATTTTGCGGAAGATCGCAACCCTCACTTCCTCCTCTTCCTAATTTTCCAAAATCACCATCACCCCATGAAAAAACTAACCCTTCACTAGAAAGAGCTAATGTTTGAGCATCACGACTACCGCAAGCTACTTTAATAATATGGTGACCTGCCAGAGCTTTGACCTGGAAAAAAAAAAGAAAGTATAATTAATCTCTTACTGAAATATATTCATAAATTCATAAAGATACAGCAAATATTTGTATGTCTTGTTTTAATGAAAACTTAATATAGATATGGTTATTTAAAACCAGTGGCGATTGCTGGATAGTAGCAAGTTCACACAAATACAATTATGATGGTGAAATATTTTTCAAATATTATACTTCTCAAAATCGTCATAGTAGATAACTCAAAAATACAAAGTTAAAAGCCCGTCACAAATAGAGAGGCCTTCTGTTTTTATGACTCTGGCAAGGCCAATGTAAAACAAGCAGCTTCCAACCAACTTTATGATGTTAAAAGGGCTAACTGTAAACAGCATTATTTTTATTTGGGAAATAAAGTGTAATTTATTTATTTTTAATAGATTTATTGATACAGTGAAAATAAATAATTTATAAATGCATTGGAAATTAAATTAACTTTTAGGCACTAAATTATCTCTTGAAAAAAATTCTTTCAACCGAGCAGCAAGCTGGACCACAAGAAAATTGTGCACACTTATACTACCCCCTCTTCACATTCCGGCCTATTCTAGAGAGCCCGCTGCCCAAGCTATGTGAATAGCAATCTGTCAGAATGAGGGTGTTTCGTTTCTGATGATTTACACAGTCTCAAATAAATATTTACTTTTTCTTTTTACTGTCATAAAGTAAATGTATTTTTCTTTTATAAAGCTAGGGGGATTATGTACTCATATAAACAATTGGAATAATCACCACAAAACTAGGCTTATTCTGTTTATACCAGTTTGATACCACTGTTTTCAGAATTTATTCAACATTAATATGAATTGAGCTTTAGGAATTACCATTAATTGGATTTTCAAATTTAAAATTATAAACTCAGAACTCTTCCCTGTCCACTGTAACTATGGCTCAGAGTCTATTGTTGGGATATTGGCTGAAATTGGGCAAGAGGAACTGCCAAAGTCTTTCCTGCACTTTGTTCTTTTAGCAGTTTCTTAAAATAATAGGTAATTAACTTTTAATAATATATCTAGCCAAGAAAGTTTGATAGGGCTGTACTATGCTTGACAAGGTAGTCAGCATGAGTTCAGATCCAATGGAAGATAATGTATTTTAGATGGACTCTTTCAAGTTTTTGGTAGGCTGAGACCACCGTCTCACCTACCGTCGTGCCTATCACCATAGGCACTGCTAGACAGTCCTACTGCCGTGGTAGGAAGAAACAAAATACTGCACAGCTAATTCATTTTCCAAGAAACTCACAGCTGCTCACTGACTTTTGATGGTTTCTCAATCAAAGTTGCAGATGTTTACACTGCCTGTTATTGAGTCTTGGGTAAGTTATTGACATTTGATCCTAGTTGCACCCAAGTCTAGGATAAAGAGGACACCTGTGTCAATATGAAGACCATCACCTAATGAGAATAACTGGTGATTGGTTTGGAGAGAAGCATTTATTATTTTTAATGGATAGGTTATTGTTTTATTAAAATTGTAGCCAAGTAGAATGAGGATTTTCTAAGCAATATAAAGAAAATTCTTTTGTGATTTACTAGTTGTACAGTAGACCTGAGATCAAGATCTTTCTTTATGCAAAGCATCATCACATTTTGTTGTCAGTATCGTCACAGACTTGTGTTGACAGTTCTTGGCTTTCCCTTGGAAAGACTTGTGTTGACAGTTCTTTCCTTTTAGTTACTGATAGTCATCTTTCTAGCCAAGTGCATACTTAAAAAATTGTGGCAATTGAAATTAGATCGGAACGAGCCCATTCCCATATCTCTCTGCAACATCTGGAAATCATCGACTTCTGAATTGCCTTTGCTCAGTCAAATTCGAATTCCTCATCGTAATTTGTTGCCTAAGAGTATATCCTGCCATGTTTTAAGTTTTTGTGACGCCTTAGAAGCTGGCTATTTGCTTGCGCCATTTATGTGCGTACTGCTGATAAATATGGTAAGGTAAGTGTTAATCTTTTGAAGACTCATTCCAAGATTGCTCACCTTCAGTCCCTCACTATTCCCCGTTTGGAGCTATGTGGAGCCTTGCTTGGAGCGCACTCTGGATGCTTTGAGACAGTGTTTGTCGCGACTTTCTCACCATTCAATCCATTTGTGGACTGACTCAACGATAGTCTTGGTTAGCTTTGGAGCCAGCGAGTCTCAAGATCTTTGCTGCTTATCAAATTGCAGAAATAAATTTGACATTTCCCAAATCATTTTGGAGACATGTCCGGAGTCAAGAAAATCCTAGCGATGCTGCTTCATGTGGCTTATTACCAAACGATATCATTAACAATGATCAATGGTGGCAAGGGCCATCTTGGACACAATTACCTCCAGAAACTTGGCCTGACGACACTTTTAGGACTCCAGTAGATTTGCCAGAACTCAAGCCAGCTGCTATTCTTCTTGGTACCAATCCTTTACCAGTTGAAGTCACTCCGGGAAGTTTTTTTTTAAAACAATGGAGCGTTTTCTTGTTTTTCCCATTTGGTAAGCAACTTTTCTTGGGTGCGTTTGCCATAACTCTAAGGCTGAGGAAAATAGCAGAATTCATGGCATTCTTTGTTTGCAGTGACTTCGAGAGTCATTACTTTGCTGTGTCCGCATTGAAAAAAGGGCAACATTTCAATCAGAAATAGATGACCTGGAGAAAGATAAGCCGACTTTGTCGATCACTTCAATCTTTAGCTCCTTTTATAGACTCTGTAGGTCTCTTGAGAGTCGGAGGCCGTCTTAGTCATTCTTCCTTATCCTGGTCAGTTAAAAACCCACTTCTGCTTCTTAAGGATACGGATTTGACGAAGTTATTAGTTATTAGACGAAGTTATTATTAACATTTCCACGTGGTGTATCTGCATGTTGGACTGCAGATGCTACAATCTTTGATATCAAAAAAATATTGGATCATTTCAGGTCGGTCATTGATTCGCTGAATAGTACATGACTGTCATACTTACTTTAGGTTCAGCTCTAAGAATCAAGTTCCTCTCATGAGAGAATTGCCTCAATGCAAGGTTAGCTCACCTGGCCATGGCTTTGTCCAAGTTAGTGCAGACTTTGCTGGTCATTGTTTGTTTGCATTGGCACCAAGGCGTAACAGCTCGACATTGTATCAACCTTGTCTACTAGAGAGCTAAAGAAAGTCTACAGTTTCTTGTCTTCATTGAATGGATCTGCATCTATGCAAGAGCTGAACAAGAGAGGAATTACATGGCACTTCAATCCTTCCTTTAGTCCAAACTTTGGTGGTTTATAGGAGGCAGCAGTGAAGGCTGTGAAAACTCATTTGATTCGTTTGATTGTTTATCAGCAACATTTGAGGAACTTGCAACAATTGTTACCAAAATTGAAGCAATACTCAATTCATGACCTCTTTGTCCACTTTCTGATGATCCAAATGATTTTGAAGTTCTTACTCCAGGCCACTTCTTGGGCAGTCCTTTGTTGTCAATCCCAGAAATTCCTTTGTCTAATGTGACCATTAACTGCCTCACCTGATGGCAACTGGTTCAAAGAACCTCTCAGGATTTCTGGAAGCTCTGGTCAATAGAATACTTGCACACTTTACAGCAGCGTCATTGGAGAAAGAAGAGCATACCAAACTTGAGGATCGGAGATCTAGGGCTGCTTAAGTCACCAAATTGCCAGCCTTTGAGATGGGCAATGGGTCGAGTCATTAAAACCCATGAAGCATCAGATGGCATCGTCAGAGTAATCACTGTACAATCGTCAACTGGGGAATATAAAAGACCTGCATCGTCCTTAGTACTATTTCTTCCTAGTACTAACTAGACTATTGTTTCTTTATTAGATATAGAGGTATATTTTCGTTAAATTTAATATTTTGTTTGAAGGGCTTATTTTCTTTTTTTTTTATTTTAACTTTTTTTCTAGTTTGTAATTTGTTCACATGTTGTATTTTTTTTTGTATATCTACTTACAATGTTATAGTTGTAATATTTATTAAATTACAAGTTTTACTTATTGGTACTAATTATAATTTTAGGCATCATGATAAGTTTATATTCTGTTTTTTTGTATATGCAATGAGCATGAAAGAATTATAAGTTCTTAAAATTGGTGGGCGGTATATTAGCACCACTTATGGTTAGTTCCCGAAAATTCCTCTAGATTGCACAGGAATGCATAAATCCTTCAAATCGCTGGAGTTGTTATCAAGACTTCGAGTCAAGCTAGGAGTTAATGTACATCTGTGGAGCTAAGAAGAACTGGTCACCCACTTGTAGTAGGCCTGTCAGTAAATTCGCTTAAGGTTTATTGTGGATGCCGAGCAATTGGAGCAAGCAAGCTGTGGCTCTTGTGAGTGGAAATTCCAGGCAAAAACTGTGAGTAATTACCTATTTGGTTTACATGGTGGAGGGATTTTGCATTCCCATGTCTTTTGTAACTGGAAATTGTACCAGAGGACTTGAGTTTTGGGAAATTTTTTCCAGAATTTTAATTTGCCCACTAAGGTTTAAAAGGATTCGAAATTTGGTTTAAATTTACCTGCTGTGGCGTTAACATAAATGTTTTATAATACTAATTTATATTACATTTAATTTAATAGGTATAAGTATATGTATTTTGACGGAATACAATTTAATAATACCAAACTGTATTTTAAATTGCTGATTTTTGAATTTTTGTGTTTTTAGAACTGAAGATGAATGTATAATATTTGAAACTAGTTTTAAATAAAAACAAATTTATAGAAGTGGCAAATAATTTATCAATCCCTAATTATAAGAGTAATTGAAAATTAGGAACAAAATATAAAATACCACTAAACCTAGCATATAAAAATTAAGAGGATTACTAACCAATTTTGGCTTCAGTTGAGTTTGAAAATCTCCATGACCTAGTCTGCCATACTCACCAAGCCCCCAAGTATAAAGTTCACCATTTGAAGTAATCGCAGCAGAATGAGAACTTCCACAGGCAATATCTCTAATTCTTTTTGACTTCAAAGTTTCAATCATTCGGGGTTTTTCTAGACTTTGGGTGTTACCATGTCCCAAGTTGCCATCACTACCTTCACCCCATGAGAACACCTAAGAAAAATCAATAAAAATCATAACTTTTTGATATTAAAGAATAATTGAATTAGTGATTAATAAATAAATACTTTGCCGTCAATAGTAAGTGCTAATGCATGCTTTCCTCCTGAGTGAACAGCAACTTTCTTGACAACGTACTGACTAAGAGTAGTAAGCTGCCGTGGCATAGAAACATTATTTGTGTGTCCAAGCCCTAATCGTCCATTAGTACTTTCACCACAAGCAAACACCTGATAAAATAAATATCTAAAATTAGAAATTTTTAATTATAATTTCTTTATTGATAATAGTTCATTCTGCTGTGAAATTCATGCTATTAGGGAAAACTAATATTTTAATGATTATTATAATGAAACAATCAAGCTTTGCTCCATGGAAAAGTATAGATTTAATTTAGCTACTAATAGGTAAGGGGTGGTTAACATATGTATAATAGGTCGATAATAGGAAAAGTAACAAACTGATGATAGTGATTCGGGCGAGATATTTTTTGTAAAAGTAAGATCCATAAATGTATTACCTAATATACTGGGATGGTTATTTGGTGTCATGTACAGGTTAAAATGTCCAGATGAAAATTAAAAATTGGACAGATTGAATTAATTAATATGTAAAATTTTATTTGTATAAAAATATATGGGAGGTGATGTTAAACTCGCACTCAAAATTGGTTAACTTTATTCGCTTACTGTACCTCCGTCTTAAGTCCTAATCCAAACATTATTTTTGCAGTCTCAAATGGCACATTTTCTCTGTTAAATGATACCAATTTCTGCTTTCTAGCTTTATAGAAGTGGAGCTATGAACGTTTAAAAATGACACCAAAAGCATCTAAAGATTTTTCAGTTGTAGCATCTCACATGGAGGAACGTAATTCTAAGTTAGAATATTTAAAGATCTGATTTTAAGAAATAATTAGTTTTTAGCCGCCTTCCATCATCATACATACCTTTCCTTCATAAGTTACAATGAACAATGATTTTGAGCCGCCTGCAATATAGATTGGTTTTAAAGCAGACAATGTTTCTGAAAAAACGGGGTATTTTATTTTTGAACCTTTTAATCCACCAAGTTGATCTTTGTCATTCAGACCCCAAACGAATACTTTAAAAGCACAATTTCCACTGCAGGGATAAATCCTGTTAAGTTCCTACAAAGGATAAAACTTGCATCAAAATATGCATAAAATTAATATTGTAAACTCATTAGAAAAAAGTTACAGATAACTTACACGTATTTCACTACAGTCACTTGCAAGGAATGATACTGCAGAAGGCAACTCACTAAACATTGGTTTTCTTCTTCCACTAATAAATAGGTTGTGTATTTTACAATCAATTCCACCATTCCAACACAATTTAATGGCTATTTCCAAACATGGATAGTACTGCAATAATTTATGTTATTTTATTAAACGCTACTTCTGAAAAAAAACTCTTCTTTCAAAAAAAATCATTTTTACTAAAATTTTTGCATTCTTAACTTTTTAAAATTTTATTTTATTTAATTTTAGGGGCATAAAAGAGGTAAATAGTTTACTATAAAAGAATATAAAGGAAAAAAAGTTGAAAAATATCTTTCAAAATAGTAATTTAGCTGGTCATAAACAGAATACTTATGTAAATCCTAAAAGTATTTTTTCTGAAAGCATGAGACATTTTTAACAGTGTCAAAGGAGCACTATTTTCAGGAATTTCAATCAAAAGATTGGCTGAAGAAGGCAGATAGGATAGTTATAGTGTCTTTGAGAGCTCACATCATTCCTGTGAATGTGGTTAGATGAAATGGATGTTCTAATATTCTTGAGTTAAAAGTTGTTCAGAAAAAATGAAATAATTATAGGTAGAGAAAATATCGCACACATTAACTTAACATCACAAATTATTTAGATATAATTTTGGTATTTTTTTTTTATTTAGAAATAAGATTGGCTAAAGAAACTTCTTACTATAATTGGAGAATTTATATTATCTAGTTAAGGATCCAATTAGATCAATCAGCCAAAAAAAATCATACTAATTTAAAATTTACTCAATTTTTACCAAATTTGAGTATAAATGGCTGAGATCGCGTTAAGGTCATCTGCATAAATTTGGTCTTGTTTGAAATTATTTAAGGAATTACACCATAGCTAAACCTTAAAATATAAATTACTTTCTTATAGAGATTATAGTCTTCTCCAAAATAAAGTACCACTGAATAATATATAAAAAAAAATTCTGATGAAATTGACATAAATATGCTAAGAAAAACTTTATTACCTCCTTCATATCACTGAGCAAAGTTACAACAGTGTCACTATTTTTTATGTAGATGGTTGAAAGTTCTTGAAGTGATACATAATTTGGCCCACCACTAACAACTACTAAAGAAGGCATGTAACTGCTATCTGCAGGATCTACTCTCATTCTGAGTGAATGTATTAATATATCTGGTTGCATATCTAAACGAATCCAGTGCTAAAAATATAAGATGTGATATATATTATTTAACTTACGCATATATAAATATTCTCACACAAAAATGAGAAAACAAAAATTAATAATTTAAACAACAGTAGCTATTGTCTAAATAAAGAGGATAATTCACCTTTCCTTGAGGACCAGAACTTTGCCAAAAATTGTCTCCATGGGGATCGAAGAGGTTTAATGCTGAGGATTCCTTACTTGATACAGAAAAAGAATGAATACATTGAACCCAGTCTTCAATAATATCAGGATCACAAGGCAGAAATTCCTGACGAATGTAACGACCAGGTCTACCAGCAAAAACAGCTGCACTTCCTAATAATGTGATAAGACCATTTATAACATGGTAAAAAAATCATTGTTCTGTTTAGACAATATAGTTTTGATGTGATTTGATAAACTACAAATAATATTATATTCTTTAGAGAGAGCTGTATAGACTAAACTGATCAACACCTTTCAAATTTGACTTCATCTGCTTCTATATGAATACTAAATAGTGAGTTTAACTAACCAAGATATAATTTTAGATTATTATGAGCAGAGCCCGGATTCTTATGCAATTGCATATTTTGTTTGCATGCTTTTTTTAAACAGTCGATCGAATATCTTTATCAATCTGTGTGAGGCAATTAGTCAAGTTTTATTTTTCATATTTGATGATAAATGCATATAATTGCATATTTAGATAATTTCAATTAAGTAAAAAAAAAAAAGAAATAAAACATTCAAATGCAACATAGAAGATGAAATTCCATATTACAAGCATAGATTCATTTTCAATGAAAAAACTACAATAAAAAGACAACGCTACCCTCAATAATCTACTTCTTAGAATATGGATTTTTTTCATTTCCCGGCTTTCCATCTCCCTTTCGAATGTTCAGTCAATCATCTAATACTTTATATACTTTTTAAACAGAGGAAATACACCTGCTGTTCAAAAGAAGTTTATCACTGAAAAATACCCTATTTTAATTTTACTAATTAAATTATATAAGTCCTGATACCAGAACATTTTTTTTTTTTATTATATTTTATTGATTGTTTTTAGATATTGCAACAAATTGTCTGACCAAGGACGCAATCTCTCCAGCATTGAAATGCATTATAATTTAAATGTTCTTACCCAGAGGGACAAAATAACTGGAAGAACGTATATTGAATTAAAAATATGCTTTGAATGGAGTTGTTAAACTAAATTGGTTTATTAGAAGTGTATCCCTTCCTAAACTGAACACAATTAAATATCTAAAACCACCAGATTAAATTATGAAATAAATAAATCATTCAAGAATGTTTAGTGTTAGCAGGAAATTACATTGATATATTAGGATCTACAACAAAACAGGAATATTTATAATTTATAATCGATTTCACAGAAGCAAATTTAGAAATGCATCTGGTAATTTATTTTAATGGAGAATATGTCGCTGACTAAAACATTTGCGTTTTATTTATTTTGTTATGTTGTCTATTAGTTTTTAAATACAATAATTGCTATTGTTTTATTTATTACTAATTGCAAATTCCTATTACTTTCATATTTTAGTTTCAGAACATTTATATAATAAAACTATGTAGTTACTGCTTCTTATTTGTTTTTATGCGTTTTAAAAATTCTCATTTTATTTATTTATTTTTTTTAATATTGTCAATTAGTTATCCTTTTAAAATACAATCATTGCTGTTTTTCTTTTGTTACTAATTGCAAGTTTGTATTATTTTTATATTTTATTTTGGTTTATTATTTTCAATAATAGACCTTTGGAATCGACCAAGGAAAAATTTTTTGTAACCCTCCTTCAAAATTTGAGATTTTACGTTTCAAGATACGTAGAATCCAAATATTGAATAAAAAAAAATCCGTCCGTCCGCGGCTTTTCTCCGATACTATTGGACCGATTGTCTTGAGATTCGGAACCAATGTCAAAGGTCACCCCGGGATGATCCTCGGAACTCGATATTACCATTTGTCTGTTTCAAAATGGCGGCCGATTAGAGATCTCATAAGCCCATAACTCGGCCATTTATAAAGATAGAGAAGAAATGTAAGGTGTTTTAGAATCAGCATAACAAGGCGTTAATATATATACATACATATAAAATCTGTATAATTACCGATTAAAGATCTCATAAGCCCATAACTCGGCCATTTATAAAGATAGAGAGGTGTTTTGGAATCAGCATAACAACGCATTAAAAAAAAAAAAAATTACATTTCAAGATACGTAGAATCCAAATATCGAATAAAAAAAAAATCCGTCCGCAAAATTTTTTTTTGTTTGGTGCTTTTATTATATTTTGACGAAAGCTAATGAAATTCCCTACAAAACGAAATAAAAATGTAAAAGTTATTCTTCTGTATGATAACGCTCAGGCTCATAGCAAAAAAATATTTGGAAACTCTTAAGTGGGATATTTTACCACACTCCCTGCATTCTCTGGAGGTTGCTCCTTCTGATTACTCGTTGTTCCGACGGATGCAGCATGATTTGGTAGGTCACCAGTTCACTTCTTTCGCAGAAATAGAAAATTGGCTCCTAACTTGGAACGACTCAAAAGACAAGACATTTTTTCAAGATGGAATTCGAAAATTGCCTGAGAGGTGAAAAAAGGTTGTAGCCATGGAGAATACTTTGATTAATCTGGTTATTCATTATGTTCAGAAATAAATGTATCTTTAACCACAAAAAACCGGATCGAACTAATTTGTACTCGCAATAATATTCACTTATTGGAATAAATTTCACCACAATTTTATTCACAATATGTTTCCATATAACCATGGACATTTTGAGACTAAGTATCAGACGGAGGGATCGATTAATTAAAGTGTAAACATATAAACACAAGAAAAATTATCAAATGAGTCCCTGCATATTGACCTCATTTTTTGAAAAAGGCATGAGCACCTGTTAGCAAACTTTACAGGAAATACCTGAAACGTTTTTTCTCCAAATAACAATATATTTTTTTAAAATTCTATTATTCATTTTTTTTTGTTATTATTAATTTTTTTTTCTTTTTTTCGCAAAAATATTTGCGGATATGAGTAATATTATTATAACTCATACTTATGGGAACAAAATAAATCATGGCAACCCTTATTCTTGTCTTACCGTCCTCTATCTCAAGGTTAAGGAACAAACTGACGATTTTATCATAGGAAGATGAGAGTAAAACGGTTGAAATTTAAACTCAGAGTCGTACGACGGTTCGAACCATCATTCAAAACCGATTATAGGACCGATCCGATTATTCAAATAGATGCCAGACTGCAGGAAATATAGGAGCCAACTCTGCATGCGTTCCGCTTTATGCGTAAACTAAATCGGATCTGGATCCATAATTATCTGATCAGGTAAAAACGGCCTATTAAGTTATTTTACCTTTCTATAACATTTTTAGTTTACTTACCAACAGTTAGAGCGAGCCGTGTAAGGTGAGACAGAAAATAGAATGAGTAACTGTTTGTGACAGATGGACTAACTGACAAAGTAGAAGGAGGCATTTTTAAATTTTCTTGGAATTAGAGAGGATAAGGAGAATTAGGTAATGATAAGGAGAATTAGATAATGGTAAGGAGAATCAGGTAATGGTAAGGAGAATTAGGTAATGGTAAGGAGAATTAGATAATGGTAAGAAGAATTAGGTAATGGTAAGGAGAATTAGATAATGGTAAGGAGAATCAGGTAATGGTAAGGAGAATTAAGTAATGGTAAGGAGAACAACTACGACATTAATCCTTGTAAATATTTTATTAACTTGTTGTCAAGCACTAATGGGAAAATAGAATTATAAGACTTAAAACTACAAATTCCCAATGGCAGGCCATTTTTCAAGCATGATTCCGAATTTTGTCCCGACACTAAAAATTCAAGCAGAAATCTCGATCTTCAAGGAATTAAAGGCTGCTGGACACCCTGATTAAGCGATTCAGAGAATAGAATGCACACTGAATGGTTGAATGTAAATAAACAGTATTCAGGATGTCCAGCAATAAGGCATGAAAAATTAAAGCATAATTAAAGGATTTCAAGGTTGTGAACTGTAAAATTCAAGGTGCTTTTTGCCAACTCTCTGGCATCCTTGAGGATTCCAGTAGAGGGCTTCTCTTGCGATGTTGTCCCTTAGAAGGCATGAGGTGTGCCCTATCCATTTCCACTTCCTTTCGCGGATTTTGGCATCAAACTTCCCCTGTCCTGTTCTTCGCCAGAGTTCCTAATTACAAATCAATCTGGACCATCACACTCTTAAAATATTCCTCAAACACTTGTTAAGTAAGATTTGTAACTTCCTCGTTATAGTTTTGGTGACCTTCCAGGTTTCAGATCCATACAGTAGGGTAGCCTTAACATTTGTATTAAAAATGTGAATTTCTGTCCAAAGGCAGATTTCACTTGATTGCCAGATCCTCTTCAATTGGGCAAATGACCCCGAGAAATTGAAAAAAATGGAACCACAAAATGTTTAGCTAATGATAAAATGTATAACTTGGATTGAGAATGAATTTGAATAATTATCAAGGTTGTATTCGTTAGATAATGAAAAATTGTTACTTAACTTCTTATACTGAGGACTCAAGGCATCACCAAAAATAAAAACAACCAGAAAATGCAGTATAAAAACAACCAGAAAAAAACAGTATAAAAACAACCAGAAAATATAGCATAAAAACAACTTCAAGAGTAAATAAATATATAAATAAATTATTTTACATACCAAAACAAAATAATATATGCCTAACAAAATAATCATAATTATAGGAATAATATGAATCCTGACAACTTCTTATCCTTGTCACTCCATTAGCGGCCTGAAGGGTGAGGTACGAACAGACGAACTTATTGTAAGAAGACGAGTGTAAATCGGTTGAAATAGTAACTGAGAGCTGTTTGGAGCTAATGCATTATTTTACCGATCCATAACATCTCTAGTTCACATTGAGACCCGGTAAGGTGAGACAGAACATAGAACGAGCACGTGTTTGAGAGAGTGACTGATAAACGAAGTTAGTGGAAGGAGGCTTTTTGTAGCTTTCATGGAATTACAGATGATCAGGAAAATTACTGCATCAACCTTATTCTCAATATTTTAAGCACTTACTGCTTAGTACTAATAGAAAAATGAAATTACTAGACTAAAAACAAAAAATTCCCGATGACTGGCTGTTTTTAAAGCATAATTCCCGATTTTTTTCCTATGCAAAAAATTCAAGCGGAATTCCCAGTCTTCGAGGAATTCAAGGCTGCTGGACACCCTGAGTATTACAGAAAGTTTCAGGAAGAAACGATAACCATGTCCATAACTAGCTGAAGATACGAGATCATTAGCATTATGAAATGGATCATAATACAAGGAATCATCTTCACTTTTATTTTACTTCTATTTTTTTATTTCAAATATAAAAATCATATCAACTTTTATGTTCTGATTTCAAATATAAAAATCATATTATGACTCTTTCCACTTTGAGAGAAAAATAAGATTTAATTTCAATCTCTGTAAATAATGTAGAGGTATGATTATTAAGAATATCAATTAATTTAAGGCAATTTATCATTAGAAAAAAAAAGAAGCTTTCGACAGGCAAAATAAATGAATACCTGGTTCAGTAATTCTGTTGAAGCAATGCCTGTGACCTTTTTGGGTATAAAAACAGTTTTCACAGTAATTAAAATTTTCACATGCTTTGCATTTGAATCTAGGACCTGTGATTGGGCCCAAGTTACAGCCACTGCAAGAGACGTCCACATGGCAAGATGGAACAACTTCCATCTCCGATATAAGCCCAGTCCAATTACTCTGTTCAGGAAAATTAACTGTCACCCTCCGACCACTGTAACTGATTCCTAAAATGATTTTTTTAAAATAATGTAAGTATGATTAAATAATTTTGATTTGAAAAAAAAATGATGACTTCAAAATAACAGTTCCTAACCAACAGCATACCAAATTAGCTATTTTTAGAGTATTAACAATTAAACTAAAAATAAAGAGCAACTCTAAAAATAGCTAATTTAGAGTATTAACAATTAAACTAAAAATAAAGAGCAACTGTTTGTAATATAAGAGTAATATTTTGATGGCACATAAATACATAATTTTATACTTTTCTTAATTAAAATAATTAAGAAATCATTATACTCAGGGTATAATAGGGGCATATACTTAAATACTAAACTTTTTTTTAGTGTTTAACGTCCTTTCTTACTCCAGTTAAGTCAAATAAGACGGGTAATTCCTACAGGATATAAAACTATTCTAACCAGAGTGGAAAGGTCAAGATTCATTCTGTGGGTCCACCACGAAATAAATTTCAACCCGTCCAGACCAGATTTGAACTGATGCCGCAGCAGACTCGAGATTGCTAAGGTCACACCTCAACACAGACTCCCTTAAATACTAAAGCATATAACAATAAACAAATGCTTATAATAGGAAAAGGAACTTGCTTTACCTGTTACAACACCAATGCTATTATGGTCAATATATCCCCATTTAAATTTGGGTACAGTTACAGAGGGACGAACTCTTACTTTATCTCCTATTTTAATAGGTGGTGGTGGAACAACGTTGGAAGAAAATCCAAGCAATTCTACATAAATAAATCGCACCCAATAAAGTCCTCCTTTGCCTTGCCAATCAACCTAAAACATTTTTTTATTTTTTTTATTTTGATTTAAGTAACAGATTATATTATTTCAAATAAATTAAATAGATTTTAGATTATAAAAAAAATGACCGTTTCATGGGTTAAAATAAGTATATTTTTTTCTTGCATCTCTGTTACTTCTAATGTTGTTGTTATTGGTATCTTTTTAATCTTAATAATATACTGAATCATTCAGTAAACATAATGTATCTCTGTGAGGCTCAGTACTTGTTTAGCATTCTTTCAATCAAAGTGATGTTGAGGAATGAAATTCAAGTAATTCTGCGAAATTATTGGAAAAGGAAATATTCACCCGCTGAAACCACGCGTTTGATACAGGAAGTTGAAGAGGAACCTAACTGTGGTTCACCAAATTTGAAAGTGGCGATCCAAGCTTGGAAAGGCAGCTTGTGGACAGCAAGGCTCTATGACACGTTATTGAAGATGATACCACAAAAAGTACTCGGCAGCTGTCCTCTGAACTTGGTTTGTTACAATTAAGTGTGAATCGTCACTTACACCAATTAGGTAAAGAGAACAGAGCATGTAGAAAAGTACCACATGAGCTCACATTAGAGCAAGCCGAACATCGCCTAGAAATTTGCCCCCAAAAACTTGCTGAAATGGATGCCATTGAACTTCTACCACACCCACCCTATAGCCCTGATATCTTAGGCCTTCGGACTTTTATCTTTTCCCAGCAATAGCTCACTTTCTTAAAGGGAAAACATTTCAAACATTGGAGGAGATAAAAATTGGAGTTGAAGACTTTTTCCAGTCGAAATCCAAAATGTGGTACAGACAGGGAATCGAAGACCTGGCTTCTAGATGGGAACTAACCATAACCATAGAGCATAATGGACTGTATTTCGAAAATTAAAAGAAATTTTATGTTAGAAATAAATAAACTTCATTTCAACCCTTGAAACGGTCATTTTTTTTTACACCTTATTACTTTGCACATTCAATAATATGAAATTTTTCGTTGAGAAGGGAATGCCATAGAAATAATTTTTTTTTTTAAAACTGTACACCTTGATAATGGTTAAATATCTGATGTGGACAACATAACTTCCTTGTACGCCTATTAAACTATAAATCGGTGGCTCAAAAAGTGATCCTGAATTTGATTGAATCCATTCTATTGACCCAGAAACGCACAAGCTCTTGTAATTCCTGGAGGTCTCATTCCTTTATATGTCGTTTACTTTCAGTAAGTAACAAGTTCCCAAGAGATTTCTTCCTGTTCCATGACAACATTAGAATTGTCAATGTCACTAGATAAAGCATTGGAAATTGACGGTTTCGACATTTCAAGCAGAAGAACCCACTTAACTTATATCTTATTCTCCTTCTGCAGACTTGTTCAGCTCATAAATGGAGAGGAAAACAATTATTTTACTCTCAATTTCAACACTTAAAAATGTTTAGTTAGAGTGGAAAAAAAAATCGCGTTTGTAACCTTTATTACCGAACCATATGATCTCTGTATTTAATTTGAATATAATTTTTAATGTAAGTTTATTATGACCAGCAAGTAAAGTACCCCTTTGGCTAACCAATTTTAACAAAAATCTAGTATACTATTTATATTGATATAAAAGTCCTATTTACCAAATTTGAGATGTATTACATTATATTTTAATATAATTTTTGATGAAAGTTTATTATGACCTGCAAGTAAAGTACCGTTTTCCGCAATCCAATTTAGACTAAAATCTATTATGTTATTTAAATCAATATATAAGTTATTAATACTAAATTTGAGAAGTTTTGCATTGTATTTTAATATAATTTTTGATGGAAATCAATTATGAACTTCAAGTAAAGTACCATTTCCGGTAATCATTCAGGGATTAAAAAGGGAGGTTCACAACTAGATTTTACAGCAATTCTAAATACAAAATTTAAACTTTCTACAGCTAACCATTTTTGAGTTATGCGAGATACGCACGTACGAAGAGACGTCACGATGAAACTAGTCAAAATGGATATTTCCATTGAAATCTGAAAATCGAAAATTTTCGCGATTACAATACTTCCTTTACTGCGTACAAGGAAGTAATCACATAAAATAAATTTTTTAAAATTATTAAATTTAAAGAAAACTTTCCTTATCAACCTCTACACTTTATTCACCATTTTTCAAAATGTTTTGGGCTTATCTTATCCATTTTCAAGTGATCTTATCTTCACTTTTTCATCCCTATTTGTCAATGTGATATTATTCGTAAAGAAAATTCCTATTTCTCATCCTAATTTTTTAGTTGAATACAATTGTCACATTTTTCCAGGACAACTCAGTCAATGGAAAAATGTGACAATTGTATACAACTAAAAAATTAGGATGAGAAATAGGAATTTTCTTTACGAATAATATCACATTGACAAATAGGGATGGAAAAGTGAAGATAAGATCACTTGAAAATAGATAAACATTGTAAAAAATGGTAAATAAAGTGTGGAGGTAGATAAGAGAAATTTTTCTGAAATTTAACATTTATAAAGTTGAATATACCCTTATGAAAACACAGTTTGTTTTGAACTGTTTTAGAAGAATAAAATAAATCATTTTTCATCAGTTACTCATTTTTTCAATGTACTCACAGAAACTTTAACTGAATTAATAGCTAATTAAAGTAAAAATAAATAAATAAAGCCATTAATCATAAAAATGGCTGAACAGTTAATGCAGATTTCAAAGATTAGAAAAAGAGAATTTTCTGAAAGATGTGATTATTTCAATGTATATTTTAAAATAATTAGGATAAGAAATTTGATTAAATTAATTTCATGGCATGAAATTAATGAATTAATACACAAGTTCCAAGAGTCAACTTTTTTTTAATACAAAGTTGCCAAAGAATCAACACTACAGGCATTAACATAACATAATCATCACTAAATTGCTACCTACGAGAGTAGGCTGAAAAGTAATGCACACATGCTTGTAGAACACGAACAAAAAGAAATAGTAAAATCAAGCAAAAAGTATATTAAAGTACAATTCTTAAGCTTCAAAATTATATATTTATTTTTCAACATAGTCACTATTAAGACTAACACATTTCTCTCAATGTGTTACAAGTTTTTTCATTTCCTCACTGAAAAATGTTTCCAACTTCTCTCGAATCCAGGACTTGATAGCTGCTTTCACCTCATCGTCCACCTCGGATACACTCAATACACCTCGTATTGATTACTTTTGAGGTCTCTCTTGAGCAGAGGAAAAAAATAAAAATAGCAAGACACAAGATCGGAGGAATAAGGAGGGTGTGGAATCGATTAAAACTTCAGGTTTCGCAGAGCCTCTTCCGAAGAAAAAATGATGGAATCGACAAGTTCCTTGGATATTCCAATATGGTTTGCGATATGCTTTTGAGTGATTCGTGGGTCATTTTGAATCAAATCGTGAACAAGTTTGCGATGCTTATCCTTGTGGCAGTAATCGGACGTCCACTGTCTGTTTCTAAAACAATTATGGATTTCCAGACTCACAACCATGAAATATTATTAGCCATCGAGTAACAGTAGACTTATCAACAGCATCATCACCATAAACAGCTTTTAAACGACGATGAATCTCAGTAGGAGTCACTTTTTCAGCAATTAAAAATTTGATAACAGCTTGGTGTTTAACTCGCTATGACATAGCACTAGAACATGTCTCCATACCTCCACTGCTCAAAATCCACAGAATGAAAGCAAGGCCTTCAAATTGCGCATGCATATAGAGGAAGGTGGAATGTTATTTCCACATGCCACCTGGCGCGCTTCTGAAAGTCATTTTTGTTTGCGTTCTACAAGTGTGTGTATTACTTTTCGGCCTACCCTTGTATTTAGAGTTTATGGAAGGGTAAATGAATGTTGCCATATTCCAACACTTTTTCTTTATTAATTAATACACTTAATACTTGAAGAATTGTTAATTTCATAGAGTTATTCAATGTGATATGTTCTTGCTCTCTCAAATCAATGATTAAACCATTTGGTGTTGTCCCCCATTCTATTAAAAAATTATAATAATTATAAGAAGGATAAGTATAAAAACCTGTAAGTTCAAGTCATGGAGGCCTTCATGATCAACTTTAACTACACGTCCTACATCATTTTCAACGACATCTTCATAGGATTTACAACATCTGACAAACATTCCAGGAGCAACGTTATCCCTCACATACATGGCATATTCATCATTGCTCAAAAAATCACTTCTTTTGTTATATTGTGTAACCACATTTTGTAGCTAAAAACAATGAAAAAAAAATCTATATAATTATTTAAAATATTATTATCATTAAAACTGAAATACATACACATTGAATTCTCTCTTTTCAAATATTTTATAATGTTATGAATATTTCATTAAATGGCAATTTCTGTTACTGAGAGTTACATATTATCCGTCATTGGATCAAATAGGGGAGAGTCAATAATATAGGATATAAACAATGTGTTTTTTAATAAAGGTTCATATTTATACAATGAAACTACAATAAAAATTAGATACTAACACAACAAAATATATACCTCATCAGCAGCTGATATACATTCTTCAGATAAGGAATCTCGGTCTGAAAGAGCATCAAAGGAAGAAATAGATGCAGACCTAGATACAGCCTCATCAGGGTGCTCTAGAAGCCAAGCAATGACCCGATCAATATTTATCCCTGATTCACCTGGAGTTCCTAATAAAATGAAGTGTGATGAAAATTAATAGAAGTTCATTATTTCCATAGATTAATCAATATAAATGAATTTATTCCAAACTATAAATACCTAAAAATTTAATTGCAGCTTCAATAGTTTTTTTCGAAAATCCCATTTCTATAAGTTGAGTGAAAAGAGGAGAAGAGACTGCAGAAGAATATATGGTAGGTGTTTGTATAACAACTGGTGCTGTAGGTATTTTGCATACTTTACTTTCGGATTCATGCATCACAAAGGCTTGGGTAGCTAAATACTGACTAACACAAATGGCTGCCTCCTTAAAAAATTTATAATTTTTTTTTTTTAAATCGCAATATATTTATATATAAAGCAACAAACAGAAAATATAAAAAACTCAAATTATCTAACCCTGGAACACAAACCAGTCCCAGGGTAATAGAGGAATGGATGGACTTAGGAACCCCTAATATCCATGCAATTACTCTCTTTTTTCCCGGTATAGTTACGAATAATTTTTATACATTTGTTGCATATTAATAATGTCTTTTGATATTTATATGGAATATTTTAGGAGGAATAGTTATGAATAATCATGAACATGATTTTTTTTGTTACAGATTCGCCGTAATAAACAGAAAAATTACATAATTATATTATTATTTTTAAAAATCTTAGCTAGTTTTAAGTATTTTTAAGACATGTAAAAAAATTGTTCTCTATTTTCACACATTGTATCTTTTTCAAATAAAATTTTCTAAATGGAAACGCACATTCTTACCTTACAATACTGACTAAATAAAATAATCTAAAACTCACCTCCAATTCAGTTCTACTGTAATCTGACTTCAAAGGTGAAGGTTGAACAGCATTCAGAATCAACTGGTGGATGAGGAGAGAGTGTGGATCTGTATCTGTATCATCACATTCATTCAAAGTCTCTAAGGACGAATAAGGCTGCTTTAATACTCTTCGCAGGCGACTCTGATAACTAAGAAGCAATCGACCGGCTTTAACAGCTGCTAATACTTGCTGCTGGTTGTGAAGAAGTGGCATATTAATGCACCCGGCTGTAATTTACAAACAAATTTATTAAAAAAAATAAATAATCAAAAATAGAAATGCAAAATAAATTAATAACCTGGAACAGTCTTGAATGAATGGGAGTAAGTTGTAAGAGACAACAATGTAGCCCATGTTTCTAATAGTGAATCAGTCAATGGCATTTGATCTAAACTGAACTGCAGAGGGAGTACAGGTTTTAAAGCATGAAGATTTACTGTTTTTAAACCACTTCCATCATTCATTTGCACCATTAATTTTCCTCTTTTACTTATTCGACAAATGGTACCTAAAAGATAGAAATGATCAAAACACTTCTCATAAATAAAAGATTGAGAATGCTACAAAATACTATTTTTGTATAACTTATTTTATTAAATACATTTGCAGTAAATTTAGAAAAAGAGAGTAAAATATAATAAAAAATGTTATCATAGAAATAACATTAATTTGAAAGAGTATCTAATATTGCTAAGAGGCCCCTAAGCATTCAATAATAATGATAGTAACTTTGAAGTGCCCCGGAATCAGAAAAAAAAAAAAAAAAATGGGGTTTGGTAGTGTCAGGGACATGGCCGTGTAGTTAACATAAATGTTAATGAGAATTTTTTTTAGAGAGCACGTCGTAGTCATTGTTGAACACTAAGTCCTTCAGATATCCATGTTTAATTTATGATGGGAAAACTTTCTTATCACCAGGATCAGAAAAGAAATCAAATAAACAAAAAATGACTCTGTTATAATTATCTTAGTAACAGATCTATGGTATAAAAAGTAAGATATGGATAGCATACACGATCTGTAAATCGAGATTTGAGGTGAACACTAAAGCAATATAATTTTTAAATTATGGGTGTTCTAGGAAGAATTTGAAGTTTTCTTATAAGATTTGTGAAGTGAATTTTCCATATATTTTATTATATATCTTACATCATTAATTTATATTGACTATGTTTCGAGGCAAATGCGCCATCTTCGAGTCATTTGCGCCATCTTCGAGTCATTGTATTGCATCATAATGGCAGTGTGACAATGGAAAAATGATGTGACCTTCATCACAATTTAGACTATTTAAGAATGTTAAAAGTATTAATTTTAATCTACGAATGATATGAAGCAATACAATGACCTGAAGATGAAGCATTTGCCTTGAAACGTATAAGATATATAATAAAATACATGGAAGATTCACTTCACAAATCTTATAAGTAAATCAATATAGGTATTGTCTAGTGTTTTTAAAGAGTTTTAATACGGAACAAAATTAAGCAACTAGCGGTCTTGTGAGGCATTGACATTAAAATCAGTTGACATTCGCATGATGGTATAGAAGGATCAATCTAATGAGGGATTGATAAATTATTTGCCGTGTCTGTAATTTTGTTTTTATTGAAAACTAGTTTCAAATGTTATACATCCATCTTCAGTTCTAAAAACACACAAAAATTCAAAAATAAGCAATTCAAAATACAGTTTGGTATATTATACATATTAAATTAGATCTAATATAAATCAGTATTATAAAACATTTATGAATTCTGAATTTAATTAAGACAAGTATTTGATTTCTTGTCTTAGTTAAATTTTTGAGTGTTTTCAGAACTGAAGATGAATGCATAACATTCAAAACTAGTTTCCAATAAAAACAAAATTATAGAAGTGGCAAATAATTTATCAATCCCTAATTAGATTGGCATTAAAGTCTCCAATGATTATGATAGGTTTAGAGAGATATGGCTCATGCTGGAATATGGGATACACACAATCGATGTTTATACACAATAAACAATTCTTATCAATAGCAAAGAAAATGTGAATGGTATGGTAAATTTTTTAATATGAATAAAATAATACTATAAAATACAAATGAAAAACAGAAAGATAAGAAATTAATAAATAAATTAAAACAAACAACAAGGATATGTGTAATTAACGGATATTCTACTGCCGTAGCATTAAAAAAAATTGGGTAAAATATTAAACAGGTAGTTTGTAGGCAGAATATATAAATTTATTATTACAGTAATACATTTTAATTACCATTGGATGAAAGACTAGAAATAGTAACAGTTGCACCAAGATGAGGTCGACTATCAATTCCTCCCAGTACTAGTAATGAAGCCATTGCACTGCATTGCATACTTACAGTTTCTGGGTCTATTTCATTCTAAAAGTAATGAAAAAATAATGCATTTGCTTCCTTTATAATAAAGGAAAAATAATTAAAAACTTAAAAAACAATACCTGTAAGTTAAGCAAAGGGTGAGAAAGAAGATCTCCAGCAAGAGCTAACTTAGTAGTTAGCAGTTGATTACAAACCGAATTCCATTCATTCAAAGAATGCAGAGTTCTTACAAGGTTAACACTTTCTTCAATTAAGGTGCTGGTATGTGAAGGAGAAACTAACACGGGTATTTTTATGTCTACAACAAATGACTAAATTTATAGCAAGACCTCATTAAATTTCTAATTAAAAGCAATAAAGTGAAGTAAATATATAAAACATAAATATGGTGTAAAATGTATACAAATCATTACTAGAAAAGAATACTCTGAAGACTACTGTTAAAAAGTTTTGATTTCTTATATTATTTTTCTTAATAAACAGAACATTTATGCTTAAAAAAAGTGGAGAAATATTGAAAATGAGGAAATATTACTTTCAAAAGTATTTCTTTTCTTACTAAAATAAATTCTAATTACCAATACATATTTCTTATTTTATTGGCAGGATCTGTAATTATCAGAGATAAGATAAAATAAAATAGAAAGATGGTTCATAATTAAAACACAACATACATATTTAACAAAATATGCAACCAAAAAAAAAGTATTAAACTATTATTAAGTAATATTATTACTTTAAAACAATTATACCTCCATTGTAAATATGAATGTCAGCTTTACAACTAATGGAAATTTCACCCAACAAATGCAGAAGTCTTTCCAAAACAGAATATTTCTCCTCTATTTCAGTAATACCAGAGGGTAAGATCACCCGGAGTAAACGATAAGTCAAAACCTGTAAGTACATCAAATATAATTACCAGTATTTATAGTTATTGTGTTATTGATGCACAATATGGAAATGAATTTGATTAAATCTAACCTGAGTTTTTAATTCCTTTTTCGAGCTAGTATTTATAAGTGAAAAAAGCTGATCCAACCAAGAATGAGATGAAAGTGATTTACAAATTGATGGATTTGTACTTATTGCTCTCAATAATCCTAAATTAATCCAACATTTGCTTTGCATTGCATTCTGCAATTCCTCATTAGTTGCATTCTATAATACATAATTAAATCATGTAAGTTAATTTCTGCAATATAAAATGATAATGTAAAGTCATAACACAGTACAGGCTTTATTAGCAATAAAAACTTTCTTTACCTTCAGCATTACTTTTAAAAGGCTAGTAAAAATTTTTAGACTCGAGTTTTGCATTTTTTGGGCATTCAAGCCACAGCATATCGATAACGACCACAGAAGTAAAACAGCAGAATGGCCAAGAACTTCATTAGGATCACTATCTTCAAAGTGTAAACCTAAAGGACCAGCAATATTTAAACTGTTAAATAAGTAAATGATTGTAGCTCCCCTAATAATAGGAAACTTAAAATACTATAATGATTATATAAAATATAATCATTATTATTACATTTCATTAATCACTTAGTTAAGACAAGGCTAATGCTTGTTAGGAATAAAATAATATATATTAAATTATAAATTTGTAGATTTTGATTAAATTTTAGGCTATTAAGATAGATAATACTAATAGACATATTTATAAAAAAAAATCAAGTAGTTCTCCAAATAAGTGGAAATCTTTGTATTTTTCATCTTACAAGGGGAGTGCACGGTGTGTCCGTCGCCGATTTTGATCAAACTTTTTTGGTTCTAGATTCGTTAGAAAGAGAAAAGTTTCTTCTTTTTTAAACATATAAATAACTAATGCATTATCTTAGAAAGCCTATATAAAAAAATGCGATAACCAAAAAAAATCAAAATTTAGGTTTTTGGCGGATAACGTTAGTTCTAAAACAATTAGAAACACCACAGTTAAAACAAATCGCATAGTTTAAGAGTCTTTACCGATGACCAAAATTTGGTTAGGATCGTTTAAAGGATTCGTGATTTATGGGTGATTGTTTGAATGCTTGGAAAAAATTGAAGGCCCCCTTAGCAAAATTTGTAGTCAAACAATTTTTATTTTTAGATTGACCCAAAAATTTGAATATAGGGGTTTTTCAGAGTGATAAAACCAAATCTGATGCCAGTTTTGAATAAAAATATTTTGTTAATATGCTTCACTCCGTAGAAGAATACTATTTTCATTAATTATAATTCAATGGAACCTTCAGACCGCTCTAAAAACATTTTATTTTTTTTTCATATTGATAAATAAATCCTATTTTTATAATTACTTTAATTTTAGTAGTTTTATATTTGGGAGGGGAAGAGAGGGGTGGTAGGAAGTCATATTTGCTCTGTTTTTGCATGCACGCACACACTCACGCAAACACACACACACATGTAATGTATCGATTTTCCACTATCGTTCATTGATTTTCCTATTTACAGAATTTGCTGGATTCCTGTATGATCATAATACATGTTTTTTAATGCCTTTAAGGCGCTCAATGAATCTGAGGCAATTAATATATTCTTCACAGGCAATGCAGAGGAATACTGCAGAGCTATTGCATTACGGATAATAATATTTTATCAACTACTTAGAATCAAATCTTTAAATATAAAACCGGTTGAAATCCAATATTTTAAATAAACTAAGGAAAATTTGTTTATGGAAAAACAGAGTAGATATTACTTCCTCCCACCCCTCTCTTCCCCTCCCAAATATAAAACTACTAAAATGAAAGTAATTATAAAAATAGGATTTATTTATAAAAATGAAATTTTTTTTTTAGAGCTGTCTGAAGATTCCATTGAATTATATTTAATGAAAATAGTATTCTTCTACGGAGTGAAGTATATTAACAAAATATTTTTATTCAAAACTGGCATCAGATTTGGTTTTATCAATTTGAAAAACTATATTCAAATTTTTGGGCAAATCAAAAAATAAAAATTGACTACAAGTTTTGCTAAATAAATCACGAACTCTTTAAACGATCCCAACCAAATTTCGGTCATCGTTAAAGGCTCTTGAACTATGCGATTTGCTTTAACTGTGGTGTTCGTACGTATTTTAGAGCCAACGTTATCTGCAATAAACCTAAATTTAGATTTATTTTGGTTATCGCAATTTTTTATACAGACTTTCTAAGATAATGCAATAGTTATTAATATGTGTGGAAAGAAGAAACTTCCCTCTTTCTAACGAGTCCAAGAACTTTGATTCGAATACACTGAAGACGAGATACAGAGCTTCATACCAGAATATAATTTTGTGGCTCTAAAAATTTTGAGTATCCTCCGAACTGAAATTTTTTTTTTTTGTTTTCGATGATTTTTTCAACATTAATGTTTTTTGGAACCAAAGGGAATAGTGAGAATAAATGGCACTAAATCCAAGAGCTTTCCCGTGAACAAAGGAGTAAAACAGGGAGACAGTTTCAGTCCACTACTCTTAATCTTCATGGACGAATCCTAAAAATATGCAAAAGAAGAACTGCGAGAACTACAATTGGGCACTGGAATATGCAAACCATATTAGCAGAAGTTATAGTATATGCTGACAATATAGCCCTGATCTCAGACACTTCTGAAAATCTGCAACGGACCATAACCGAATGAGAAGCAGAGCTGGAAAAAATCCTTTTTCCACATATTGTATGCAATGGACAAGAGTTTGAAGTCGTAGAGGAATTTATATACCTGGGCACAATAGATAGCAGAAATGGGAAAGTAGAACAAGAGATTTCGAACAGGATTAGAAAAGCAAACATTGTATACTATCATATCTGGAACAATATTGTAGGCAAAAGAAAAGTAGGAACAGACGTAAAACTCCGCATATTCAAAAGTGTGTATTTGCCAGTTCTTTTATATAGGGCTGAGAGTTGGGTACCCCTGGATAAAGACTGGAGCTGTTTAACGGCTACCGAAATGAAATTTCTCCGGCACGTAGCTTTCAAAACAAGAAGAGATGGGATCCGGAATGAGACCATTAGAGAGGAGCTACACATTACCTCCCTGAAAAAAACTCTGGAGAAGTGTCAGCTCAAATGGTTTGGGCATGCTCACAGAATGAGTCAAGATAAGGATCCAAGATAGTCAATGGAAGCTAAACCTGCGGGCACTAGACCTAGAGGGAGACCAAGGCAGATCTATTGCAATTATATTTACAAGTTGGGACAAGCAAGAGGGAAGTTTATGCAGGAACTGAGGATTCTGGCGAGAGACAGAGACAGACGGAGATCCAGGATGGATACGGTTCGACGCTGAAAGGCACAAAGAGGAAGGTAAAGAATAAGAAGGTATGTTGAATCAAAACCTGCCATCATTTTTGGTGTGAAAAAATCTTTAAGGTTAGTTTATTTCATAATTTAAACACTTTTTTACATTTATTTAGCCAAAAATCAATTAATTTATATTTATATTTTTTCCTTTAAAATACTCTAAAAAGCAAATGTTTAGCTGTAAAAACCATGTTGATATCATTTTTCAAACTCGAGATATAAAATAAAGAATTTTCATCATGTTTTATTTTTTTTCTCAGCTCCCAAGGCCCATTGGATGAAACAGAAGGATATAGGTCATCTTTTTTTCGATGTAGAATCACCCAAAAAAGTTTGATAAAAATCGAAGATGGACACATCGTGCACATCCCTTATTAGATGAAAGTTATAGGCTTATCAGTTTGTTGAAACTTCAACAAGTGATGGATTATGTGATATATAAGTCAGCAAGTAATTTGTCACATTATTAGAATTTATTCAAAATATTCTTTAGATAAAAGCTCAAAAGAAAAATCACAAATCAATGAATGCATTAATTTAGATTATTGTTAATGCAATAAAGTAAATTAACAGGGCATACTTTTCTGTGGATCCATTTCAGTGTCGATTTCAGGATCATTTTCTTCAGTCAAAGGAGGATCTGCTAATCTAAGATCATATTTTCCTTCTTTGCCCATCCTGTAAGAATTAGCAGAACCATTATCCCACTGAACACGTATCCATCCATCTTCTCCAAGTTCACCAATAATTCTTCCTTCCCCAGGAGGTGGGCCATCCTATTAATAATTATATGTAATTAAAGATATTTGCAATATTGAAAAGTTAAGTAACATTTTGAGGACTGACCACATTTTCATGTGTATAAACTAATCAAAAATGGATAAGAGTATGCTCAATTTATTAAAAATTAAAAGTTAATACCATCTTTACTATTGTAAATCTTATGCTGGATTTACAAGATTGGTTTTTTCATTCATCCAAATCATTGGTTTAAACAACAAAAACACTGTAAATTATAACACAATAGTTTATTATTTGAAAATAGTTATATTTAAAAAATATCTGGTGTGTCCATACACACGACTTTCTTATCGCTTTGGTTTAGAATCCAGATTATTAAATTATCTTTCCAATGAGCATCTGGAATGTTGTGGGAGATGTAACGTTTTTGAGTTATCACATAAATAACCGAACATGAACATAATAGACATAACTGACGACATAAACTGACATAGACATAACTGACATAACTAACCGAAGATGAACTGGTTTCCACAAGAATAAGTGCAAAATACTTTATAAAACATATCTACCAAGTTCAGCAAAGAAATTAACATCAGAATAATGGCGGGTAATAGAGCCGACTATGCAAAACTGAAACTTTTAAGTCCCAACTGTTATCTACAGCAACAAAATTAAAATTACGAAACTATGGGGCGGAAACTTAAGTGTTTGTCCCAAGATGATTGCTGTAAACTCTGAGTGTCTAAAAGTAACTGTACCCACACTATAATATTATCCCTTTATTCTTTATATGACTAATATCCTATTGTTCTGCCAGGTTAACTCCCAATTCCTACCAACACATTTTGATGAATTCCTTGATTATTTCCTTTATAACTTCTACAATAATATTGTCATCAGAAACCTGAATTATGACAGGAGGTTAACATTTTTTTTTCTTGCTCGATTAAAAAGAACATTTGACTTCGGGAATTTGTTGGGAGTATTTAGGATATAAAACATATTTAAGATCCGCATCCCTGCCCTTGTGGCTTCATGGAAGAAGAGGGTACAGCTTTTTTCATCATTCCCTAACCTTGATGGTTTTCCGTATTTTTCGCAGTTTAACCGGACTCGGGCGAGCATCTTTAAGTGTTGAAGGGGGAAGATTATAAAAAAAGTCACCGAGAGTTTTCAATAGGGTTCCCGGAAAGGAGATAAGTCTTGTAGAGTAACCACGTGTCGTTATAGACTATCATTCCCGCATTATAAAGGTAAGTAATCAACTAATATTTTGTAAACCCATTTCTTCTTCTTCTTTTTCTTCCTCCCTGTGCCAACTCTAGCGTGGAGGGGGCTCAATCCAATGTTTCCAAGCGTCACAGTCCTAACAGAGCTGCTTCATTTGTTGGAGTGTTTCCTTTTTCCCTCCAATCCTCTGGATATATTCCTGGTACAAATTCCTAGGCCTTCCGTGTGGCTTCTTGCCGTTGGGTCGAGCTTCCATCACTTTTCTGGGTTCCCGGTCCTCGCTCATTTGACAAACATGGCCAAACCACTTAAGCTGTCGTTTCTCTAGGGTGGCTTTTAGTGCAGGAATTTTAAGCTCCTCCCTAATGTTTTCGTTTCTTACGCGGTCTCTTCTAGTTTTTCCTGCAACCCTGCGTAAGTACTTCATTTCGGCTGCAGTTATGCAGCTAATCTGCTTGTCGAGCATAAACCAGCTTCCATAGGTAAGAGTAGGGAGGTACACGGACTTGTAAATGTGGAGCTTGGTCTCCTGTCCCACATCCCGATGGCCAACGATGTTGTTGCATATGCTAAAATAGATTTGGTTTGCTCTACCAATCCTATTTCCTATCTCCCAATCTATTATGCCCTGGCTTTTTATGTTGGCTCCCAAGTAGTTGAAGTTGTCAACTACTTCAAGAACTTCACCGTTACAATACACCTCTATTGCCTCCTCCTCCTCATCTCGAGAAAGGACCAGTATCTTACTCTTCGAGGCATTGATAGTCATTCCTCTTCTTTTCAGTTCCTCCTGCCACTCTAGCAAAGCTTGCTGTAGTTTCTCCTTTGTATCACATACGAGGACAATATCATCTGCATACAAGAGAGACTGGGTGATTATTGTCCTCATATTCCACTTTCCGATGGCTGTTCGGGCCGTTCGCCTTTTACAAATTTTATGGATTTCATCCATAAAGATGGTGAATAAAAGTGGACTTAGTGTATCCCCTTGTTTGACACCTCTATCAATAGGAAAAGGGGCAGACTCTGTTCCGTTGATCCTTACGACTCCTTTTGAATTATTGTATACCGACTGTATAGCAGTTTTGAGATCCCTAGGAACATTTTTAGCTGCAAGAGCATTCCATATCTCCTGACGCTGGACCGAGTCGAAGGCAGCCTTAAGGTACAGAAAAGCTAGGTACGTGCTTCTGTCACTATCCCATGATTTTTCTAAAATGTTTCTTAGGACGAAGATATGGTCCTGGGTCTGCCTCCCCGGGCGGAAACCTGGCTGTTCTTCCTCCAGCTGCTCCTCCACAATCCGTTGTAGCCTTTTCTCCAGAATCTATGTGTATATTTTGTAAGCCACGGGCAAGAGACTAATTGGCCTATAGTTAGCACACTCTGTTTGGCTGCTTTTTTGTAGATTAGGATTATAACACTGTATTCCCAATCTTTCGGGGTTGTCTTGGTGTCCCGAACATTCTGAAATAGCCCTTGAAGCGCTTTAATGAACTCATGGCCGCCATACTTTATGAACTCGGGGGCAATATTGTCTCTGCCTGCAGCCTTGCCTGTTTTCATTTTCTCAAGAGCCAGTTCTATTTCCTCTTCATGAATGGCTTCTTCAATGACATCATAGAGCGTCTGTTCCCTTTGCTCTCTAGTGTTAAATTCATTATCGAAGAGATCTAGATAGCGTCTTCGACATCTACCTAAGATTTTACTTGTCTCTGTCAATAGTTTGCCATTAATTTCTTTTACGTTTCTCACTGGCTTTGCTCTTTTTTCCTTCAAGAAATACAAGTTCGCTAAAACTTTTTGATATTTTTTCTGTGGTTTTGATCCAGACATTATTCCAGGATATCCTCTTAGCTGCTTTAACTGCTTCTTTTGTCTCATTTCTTGCTCTTCTATACTCATCAAGGCTATCAGGCGTCTTATTCTGTTGGTAGGACTTCCATGCTCGCTTCTTTTTACTTACTATTAATTTTATATCATTGTTCCACCATTTACTGTGCTTACCTTTTTTTGTTGTTCTGTAGCCCACAGAACTCCATGGTAGTCCCTAAAATAAAATTTTTGAGAGTGTTCCATTGTTTTTCTGCATCTCCCTCTAGATTCAGAACTCTGAGGCTTTCCTCTAATTTGGCAAAGTAGAGGTTTCTTGTGTCCGGATCGTCCAGAGCCCACACTTTTATTGCTTGATATGCTTTAGGCTTAGGCTTGCAGGTTCTTAAGATCCTGGTATCCGCGACCAGCAGTAGATGATCCGTACCAATCTCCGCTCCTCTTATTACTTTCACATCTGTGAAATATTGTCGTATTTCCCGATCATATATGAAATAATCGATGACACTTTCCAACTGCGCTTGAAAAAGTAATTTTGTGTACCCTCTTATGTGGGTAAAAGGAATTGCCTACTAAGAGATTGTTGTCAACGCAGAAATCGATCATTCGCTGTCCATTTTCATTTTTAGCAGTTTCACCTCCATGTGGTCCCATGGCACCGTATGAGGTTCTATACCTCCGTCCGGTTCTTGCATTTAGGTATCCACACAGAATTACCGACCTTCCTTTGTTCCTGCTTCTGTCAACTGCTCCTTGCAGATCAGTGTAGAAAAATTCCTTGTCCAATATCCCGGCATCGTCTGTGGGAGCATATACCTGTATAATAGTAATCTTACCTGTACTCACATGGAGATCTGCGAGTATAATCCTAGAGGAGACTGCCTCCCATTCTTCCAGTATGTTATATACTGCAGGAGACATGGCTATTCCTACTCTCTCTTTTGCACCAATGTCCATTGGAACACCTGCATATATCAGGACATACCCTTCATCCAGCTCTACCTCCTCATTTCCTTTTTTCTTCACTTCTCCAATTCCCAATATGCCCACCTTATATTTCTTCATCTCCTCGATCAGCTCTACCTCTTTTCCTCTCAGTGATTTTATATTCCAGGTTCCAAATCATAAATCATTTTCCATGCTGTGTCGTTTCCGTATAGACAGTCCGTTTGTTCTGAGGCCATATATGTTTCTTTGAATCCAATTTACTCCTTTACGGGTGATTGGTCCAGCAAAGAAGGCCCTGTTACCGCGGGACAACTGGGGCCATTAAATAACCAATGGCCAATGGGTCTTCCCAGAGGAGGAGACACTGGGGTGTTTAGTGTAAATGTCCTTGTGTCAGGGTCAATGTAAACTGTATTGTTCTGTGGGTGTTTGTGCAGTGTACTGAACTCAGGAAACCGGGGGAGCATTAATCCCCACTAACTGTTCACTTCAGCTAGCACCTGCATCACCCTCATTTCATAAAGTGAAACGCTCGTTTTTTAAAATTTAATGCATCATTTAATAAGTTTTGCTGATTATTAATTGGTCATAAGTAAAGACTGGATTTATATGCAGCAAAAAAGAACAAAATATGTCATTTAATATGCAGTAAAAAGTCCTCAAATATGCAGTAAAAAGTTCTCAAATATGCAATAAAAAGTTCTCAAAAATGCAGTGAAACCTAAAGGAATATGTAGTGAAACATGAAGAAATATACAGGAAAATATGCATGATAAATGTCAGAAACGTGCAAAAAATCAACAAAAGGCTGTAATTATTTTCTAAATTGCTTTCTTTAAGAATTTTAATTTTAATTTACAAGAAACAGACAAATTGAAAAACAAATTTTATTTTCAAAATTTTGCATAGAATTAGTTTATAACTAAATAATTCTTAAAAATTCAAATAATTGTATAATTTTTTTTTTTGCGAAGGTAGATTTTACAAGATTAAATAAGGGAATACTAGATGCAACTAATGCAAAACAAAGTACTTCATTGAAAGTGTCTTTAAATTTGAACAAATTCGGCAAACAGTTCTGAGAATGGTCTCCTACTGTAACAAAATTCTCTGGTTTTCACATGCAACCCTACAATAAACAGTAAGCTATAGTTAAATTCGGACCTTAAATTATTGTATAAAATTCTAACATATTATACTCATATCTGCCTTTACGGATTGGTCGATTTGAAAAAAAATTTCATACAGCACATTTTTATTGTTCAAATTTTAAAAAATGTTTTTTCCAGGAAAAACATCTCCCTGTTTAATTCAGAGGGTTCCAACTGTTTAACATGGAACTAAATGATGCTCCTGCCTTAGGCATTTTGGTTTATGTGAGAAAATTAAAGCGTAGTTAATTGAACATAATAAGCACAACGGTAGCAACACGCTTACTGACAGAATAGAATTCGAAATTCCAAAGAAGGGCAAGTATTTTTTACTTTGTTAAAGAAAGTACCCAACAGTAAGAAGGTGCACGTTCTGTGCAGTTGTGATCACAACACCAACTTGAATTACTTGTCTATGAGCTTAATCTTTTCTACGATTATCATTTTTATAGTAATCTAGAATAATTTTAGAGTACACAATTTTTATTAATTGTAGATGGTATTTATCCATATTATAATTCATACATTAAATAAGAACGTGTATCAGAAAATAGTTCAATTATTTATTTTCTATTTTAATTGTCAGAAAAATTGTTTAAACAAAATTTTCGGCCAAATATGCAATAAATCATCAAATTTGCAAAAATATGCACAATAAAATTTAATATATCTGCGCTAAAGGTATCGACTTGTAAAGATATTCAATCATTTTTGTTGAAAAACTTATCAGAAAAAATATGCATTTGCATACAAATCCGGTCTTTAGTCATAAGAAAGCATTTTAATGTAAACTTCTTGATTTTTTTTTTATAAAACAAAAAGATTTATGTGGAACAGGATCCAACCCAACAACTGTAATAAAAACTGTCATACTAAAACAATCATGGAAAGAGTGCTTTATGATGATGTATTGTTGGGATAAATATTTCTAGAATAGGAAAGAGCGACATAGAATTACCATGAGGCTGATGGGATTGGTACTACTGTGAACTATACGAATGATAGGACTGCTAGGATGTTGCCTAAGGATATGATATAGACCAGGGATATCAAACACGCGGCCCCAGAGGATAGTTTTTGTGGCCCACAATGCTCTGAAATAAACATAAAATTATCAGTTTGGCATGTCTGATATAGACGTTGATACTTTCATCAAGGCCTTTAGCAGCATTATGAATTCTGGTGAAATTCGAGTAATTCAAAGTTCAGCAATCACGGCACTTTAAGATATAGTGAATTAATTTTCTAAGCAACTTTGAATTACCACCAGAAATAAACAATATACAAGTTAAAGTCATTGTATCATTTAATATTTGAAATGTAACAAACGTTTAAAAGAAAGAAGTTTAACAGTTCCAAGATGTGACGAGCCCTATGGATTGTGGGGTCCAGTGAAGATACTGGCATTGTCAGCAATATCTGGCATCAGTTCCCACAAATGAGCATCATTAATTCACAATGGGTATCATTTCCTCACTTTTGCCTTTTCATTTTCTTTTTTCTTTTTTTTTTATGAAGTATGGTTGTGTATGACAGGCGATTAAACTCCAATAAGGGTAGTCAGAGGATTATCCCTCTTTTTTTTTCAGAATTTTATTCACACTTTTAATTCGTTCAACCACAAGAGATTTTTAATATTTTTTCGGTGGGACCATTTGGTTATTTATTTATATATTTTTTAATAATTACTTTTAGATATCCTATAAATAATTTTTAAATTTATTTTAACTTTAAAAGTTTTTCTTTAAAGTCCCTGGGACAGCATTGATCTGCTGAAAAAGACTTTTTTTTTTCAATTCATAAAAATAGAACTTAAACTAATTGAAAAGCACACATAAACTGCTTCAGCAGTGTAACTAAGAGTTTTACATATTTTTACTTCTAGAATTCAGTTGAACATAAAATACTCAGGACACATAAAATGATGCTGGATGGTCTGTCGTGTCACTTAAAATAAGAGATTTGTGTTCCTAGAATAGCCTTTTCAAGCCCCTTAAACTAATGTAATAATGCATGTATTGTGATGTCTGTCCACAAAATCTGCACTATTGCTTGGAGTGTTTTAACAATTATAAAAAATGATCCTAATAGTAATAAAGTTTTAAAATGTTTATTAATAAATAAAATAATTTATAAATAATATATATTTTTGTTCCAATATCCAAATAGTACTGACTTTTTTAAATATGTATACTTATAACATTGTAAAAAATTGATAGAAAAGTTCATAAAACAAATAACCAAGTAAATGAAGGCCAACATAGACGTAAATTAACAAGTATTATGCTATTCATCGGGAACAATGCGGTTACTTACTTTAGAAATAAGGACAGAAACATGGTCCTCTGGGCTAAGGAGAAGGTAAAAGAAGATGAGATAGTGTGCGGTCCCAGGACCCACGCTGATCCCTCGCGTTACAAATTACCATAATTTATTTCAATGTTTAGGGAGCTAATTATATGAGGTTTTCACGTTAATTTGTTTTTTAAATATACTTTCACAAATCCGGCAATTATGGTAATCCAGTCCTAACAATCCCAACACAGTACCAAATTAGTATTTTCCTAAAGTAAACCTAGTGTCCTTAAATATAATAATATTAAAATAAAACTAATTTTTCAAAGCATATAAGTTAACCTGATCACCCCATTTCCAATCTGGCCCTCTAACAACCCTTGTTCCAATTGTTAGAAGTGAAATAATGTTTGTTCCTGCCATTGAGTTCACATCATGTTTATAATTGAAATCTTTAGTATTATCTTCATATATAACATTAACATCTTCTACAGTTTTTTCTTTTTCTACAGGAGTATTATTTATATCTGAAACAAATTATCTAGTTAATGTAGAATTAATAAGTTCAAATAAAATCAAATTAATATATTAATTAAAGTTAACTTATTCATACTTAATATATATTTACCTAAATCCTTTAAAATAGTTTCGACAAGAGATAAAATCCCTAAATTTATTAAGAGACTCAGTTCATTACCATCAAACTTTTCGGTAATCATGCCCAATGTAACAAGCACAAACCTGAAATAATTGTTTTGTTATTAACACGAAAAGCGTTCCTATTTTATTTAGATTTTAAAAGGTTGAGGAAAATATTATATAACAGGTGAATAATTAATAAATAATATCAAATTAATTTGACAGAACATAAATGCAGAACAAATTAAAATCTTTAGCTTACATAAATCAAAATGACTATAACATATTTCTGACAAATTTAAGCAACTGCACCTGGTCCAAGAAAGTTTTCTTGTAGGAATAACATTATTTTTCAAATACGCTTTTGACCAAGGCCACCCAGGCTGGACTAATTCTCGTAAATAGTTAGCAGCCCATTCAATTACATGGCTTTTTGCTAAAAGGACTTCCAATTTCTGGTTAGGAGTCACCAGCTGAATATCATCCATTGCATGCTTTGGTATTTCTCTGTTTACAATATTTTTTAATCAATTTAATATATTTTAAACATCAATGACAAATTTTAAAAATACATAAAAATGAAATAGTTAAATAATAAAAAATATGCAGTTCATAAGAATTCAATCAGTATAATATTAATGTGTAAGTAAAGAACATAGCAACAAGATAAATTTTTAAAACATTAAATGCAACAATTATTAATATGAAAAACACACTTTTGGTTCACTAAATATATTTGTTTCTTTGATCACTAAACATATTTTTTATAATTTATATAAAATAACATATTATATAAATAACATTTATATAAAATAACATTCTCATCTGAGCCTGAACAATCATGATCTAAGCATGAATGATTTTTAAGAATTTCACTCTTTCTCTCTCGCTCTCTTATATTTTTGTTTAAATACATACCTTGCCAAATTGTTTGTGTAATTTGGTCCCAACCAACCATTCAAAACATTATACTTAACAGAAGGTATTAGGAAATTTTTTGTTAACAAAACTAAAATCATATCTAATCCCTTTTTCCTAAGCTGGGCTCTTTCTACCTAAAACAGAAAGATTGTAACAATTCATAGAGGCAAACTGATTGGCATATGTGTTTAAAGGTGCAGTAAAACTATTGAATATGGGCTTCATACCAGCTACCAGCAAATCATATCAATTCCTGTATACCTGGTATCTGGTTTCAGTGAATGGTGTCCATATTCCACAGTTTTACTCACCACACGCTTGTAAATATAAAATCAAAAATGGACTTTTACTTACTTGAGCATACATAGCTTTTCGCAATGTTTCTATGTCGGTACCATCTTCCTGAGTAACAAAGTCGACAATAGAATTCATTAAATCAAGATCTACAGGCCCTCTAACAGGAATATTTCCATCATCTTCAAAAGAGTATGCACTGTTATTTTTTTTATCAAAGATAAATTAAAAATATATATATAAATATATTCATTAAATGTTTTTATACCTGTTGAATAAGAATCTCTGTATTTGTGCTCTTTAGAATTTTTTTCAGGAATATTAGAAATAACTTTTTTGGATTTTGTCTCAATTGACTGCAAGAAAATAAAATAAATAAAGTATTATATTTAATAACCTTTCAGCTTTATCAAGAGCTAAGTAACAGTACAGAACTTTGATAAATAATAGTGCAGTAAACAGTTTTAATCAACAATTTATGTTACATTCTTATTGGATTATAAAAAAATAAGGCAGACAATAATGAAAAACCTCTCACCTGAGATATAACTTGATACCAAGTTATGAGCGAATAAAAAAAATACTTTTTTTAAAACTATAAAAACAACTAAAACTGTATTTATTACCTTTGAAAATTTAGAAGAACCTATGGTAGATTGGTTATGCTTTAGGTCAGATATATACTTATTAACCCTCCTTTTCCACGGAGGGTCAATAAATAGTAACTGCAAATTCTTAAGGGCGTTAATTTCATGACTAGTAGCAGGCCTGACTTCAAATAACAGGAATCTAAAAAACATAATTAATAAAATCAATTGGCAATTATAGTTTCTTGCTATTCTATAAAAGATAAATATTCAACTTTAACTTCAAATTAAACCATTAAACTAATCAAATTTAGATTTCAAAAAGAATAGTTTGAGAGTTTTGAATCAATAATTCACTACAGATAATTTAAACTTTTGTGTCATATACATACAAAAATAAATAAATACAAATTAATTAAACAGATAAAAATGTAAAAGTACATTGATATTCAAATTATTCAACATGAATGAAAAACTTTTTTTTTGTATTACTGTAACTTAGGTTATGCTTCTATACTTCACCTGAAATATATATTGGACAATCAGATGTATAACAATAGAGTGCCATGACCGAGATTGTTTTTATTTTGATGATTTACATTCAGCAGGGTTTCTGTTCTTGGTTTAACATTGAATTAATATAAATTGCACTTGCATCAAATAATCACCTAAATGGAGATTGAATAATTAACCACACTACCACAAACCTGCATTTTTCCATTATTGGAGCACAAACTTCTTTATAGGACCTATTCTGCTCTTGCCTCATTTTTACCAATTTCCATTTAGTTTGATGAATCGCTTTGGCTAATGCATTAAAACAAGAAGAATTTACCTGTCCTGAAAAAAATCATAGGTAAGATTTTTTTTATTAATCCAAATTAGATAACTGGAACTTCTAAATAGATAAGTAAGAAATGAGTTAATTTGTATTTGTACCATTTAATATGTTAATGATTTTTTGTGGATTGAATATAATCTCATACAACATTAAAAAAAAATTCATTGGAAAAGCTAAACTTTTAGACCCTTAAAAAAAATATATTTTTGTAATTGAAGATTACGTTAGTGAATCATTGAATATTGTCTCAGGTATTTTATAGTTCACGAAAAACAGAAATAATAGTTGTATACTAAAAAATAAAAACTGCCATAAGTATATGAATTAAATCAAAGTAATCTATAACCTAGAGCACTTGAAAGCAGCATTATTTTTCTGTAAGAAAAATCAAAATTCACCAAGCCAACTGTAAAAGAACAAAATATACACAATTTATGAAATTATTTAGAAGAGGCAGATGACTATAACAAATTATATTTATTATTGATCCTTGTAAAAAATTGTCAGAATCTCGTTTTTCTAATAAAATATTTTAGTGAAAATTTTGATAGTAAGGAAAGTAGATGAAAAATAGAAAGATGGCAGTCCCATCCAGAGCACACTTGATTAAGCAGATTAAAATGAGAGCTTCAAAGGAGAGCTGACAAAGGAGAGCTTCAATCGACGACGCTATGCCTTGAGAGCGGGGATGTCATCCAAACTGCGCAAGCAGATGATACCATCAAGTATTTAGGATGTACATTCTCGGGAGAACTGACATTTAACGAGGACGCGGTGACAAAATTAAATAGCAACCTCGATAAATTAGTGAGCTCTTGCTTGCTCAAACCGGAGCAGAAAGTCAACGTTGTCAACCAATATCTGTTCCCGGCACTTACATATCCTCTCCTGACTGCGCCCCTTACAAAGATACGCCCTGCGGTATTGGAGGGAATAGATATAAATATCCGCAGGAGCATTAAGGCCATCATCGGACTCCCCGCTAACACCTCAACGGCGATGTTATACGCACCGAGGAGGTATAGAGGATTAGGATTGATCCGCTGTCAATGGGAGGCTCCTTTACAGCATTGGTCCATTGCCCAGCGACTGTCTAATGTGCCAGATGCCCTGTTCCAGTCAACATTTAATTACGAAACGGAAATAGCTGAATGTGCAGAAAAACTGAATGTTGATCAGGGCTACCGTAGTGTGAGAGCTCTACGACAGTCGCTGCGGGAAAATATGTTTGAAGAATGGGCAAATTGCAGGTGGCAGGGCGTTGGCGTTCGCCATTTCAAAGAGACTCCGAAAGCCAACAGATACATCTGCGAGAAGCAGGTTCTTTCGGGGTCAGAATGGTCCAACGCTTTGAAACTTAATATTAATTACGCACCCCTGCGTGGAGTACCAGGAGCCAGCGGACAGCAGAGAGAAGTTGGATCCCTCTGTCGCAAATGCGGCAGAGAGTCTGAAACACCAGCCCATGTGCTGGGAAAATGCCCCAACAACTCCCTCCTCATAACACGCCGGCACCATAGGGTCAAGCATGAGTTAATAAGGCTCCTCAGAGAAAAGGACTTCGCCTGCTTTGACGAGGTCTATTGTATTGATACGGACGGATCCGCGAGGTATGCTGATATTGTCGCATTCCCTAGGACCGGAAAGACAGCATTGGTCCTGGATCCGACCGTAAGATTTGAGGGAAATGATCCTGATCAGGCAGGTGGAGTGGAAAGGGAAAAAAAAGACATATATGATAAATGTATCCCTTTCCTAAAAGAAAAATTCCGCGAGACCTTCGGAGAGAGAGAGTTCACCGTGAGAGGCCTCTGGTTTGGGTCTCGTGGAACAATACCGAATAGAACGGAGAGATTTTTGGAAGACCTAGGTGCTAATGCTGGGGATATTGCGGTGTTGGCCGAAAACATTATTCTGGACTCCCTGGGGATTATCCACCATCACCTGCATGGTAGGTAGATGGGTCTATTTATCATTTGGGATTGTCTGTATATGTATATATATTTATTTATTTATTTATTCTCCTGTACTGTTGATCTATATATGTGTGCGTTCGGACATTGATGGTTGATTAGTTTCATAAATTTTCAAATTGTCTAGAGTTTATATACTGGATTAAGAAGGGGTTGATTGTGAACTGGAAGGGAGAATTATGGAGAGGTGAGAAGGTAGTTGGATGGATGAAAATAAATAAGGGATAGAAAAATAAAAATAAAATGGTGTGTAATCAAATACAGACGAAAAGTCTATGAAATATGTGTATGAATGGAAGAAGAAATAAATATAAAATTGTGTATATATAAATATTTTATCCACTATGGATTGATTAGTATGCTGTGTATTATAGCAACCCAATGTAATTGGGCAGCATTGATTTTTTAATAAATCATTTCTCTCTCTAAAAGTTAGTTCATCACAGATACAAAAATAATCATTTTGATAGCCAAGCAAAATAAGATTCTACCTTTTTCTGAAGTAGTAAACAGCAAAGGATTTAGTGCAAGATGTTTAATTAAAACAGCCAGTAAAAGCTTTGTGACTTCCTCAACTGGATGGTCATTGCTGAAATCACCATGCATTAAGAGGTTATGCTGTTTATAATGTCGATCTAAGGAATTCATCAATGATGCCATTGCTTGTTCCTGGAAATCACAGCACTTTATTGTAAAGATACATAAAATATGAAATTTTAAAAGCAGTAAGGTTTAGCTTAAAACCATCACAAACAATTAAAGCTCAGATAAACTACAAGAAACTAGTTCAAGTTGAAATAAATTAAAAATAATAATTCAAGAATGATAATAAAAAATTATATTATTTCATTTACCGATATTCCTAAATCATTATCTAAATGCAATGAATGTGAGAGAGGTGAAGTTGGTTCAGTAGGGGTAGAACCAGTACTTCTAGCTTCACCCTTTTCTTCATATGGATTAGGTGGTGTAGCAACGTGAAGGCCACCCCTTAAAAAAGTGGAATTTGTCCAAGGTGCAAGCTCTTCTTCTGATACTTCTGTACTAACATACAAGTAATGGGCATGGAGACCTAAGAGATAGCCTAATGCTCTTTCTGTATCAAGTAAGGAAGAGGTACTGCTTCCACCATGAGAAGTCTAAAACAAATACTTCTTTGTTTCAAATATTTTATCAAAAACAATATATATACTTACTAAAATAATCATATGAGTACAAAAAGTATAAATAATGGCATGAGTCACAAAAATTGCCTAATTTAATTAAATCAAGCTAATTTAATAGCAATTTTCTTTTAACTCAGTGTTTAATTTTATTTTCAAAGTATATACCATTGTGTTCTATGGTTGGTTACCATATCTGGGCTAGCTGTCGGATTCCTTCAAAACACCACTATTTAGCTGTTGAATGGAAGGACTCTGCAACTCCATTTTGAACCTTATTCCCCAGAGAACTAAAGAGTTTTCTTTAAAGATAGTGAACCATTGAATGAATGAACATGGATATTGTTAAAACATTGGCTTTTCCCAGCAGGACCCCCCCCCCCTTCCTAATCCATCACACTTGCCTAAATAATTTTCTGATCTATTCTCTTATACAGGAAGAAGTAGTCGACTATTAAAATAGACTATTTCACCGATTAATCTATCTCTCTACTCGGTAATATAGTATGTTCCGATTTAATAACTAGTCAGGATATATCACAGCCTGTATCAATGTTAAAACCGACTATTTTTGAAATAAGGACCTTTTGAAGGGCCTCTATCCTCATCAAAGCTAGTATCAATTTTAGAACGTTACAATATATCTATAAATTTTCCTCTTCCTCCTCCCCTCTTACCAGCCCATCCTTCCTTACGCGATTCTTACTTTCAGGGCCAACTAGCTTCAACAGATATGAACTTGGAGATTGTTAAGACAGCGGCTTTACTGCAACAAATAATAGTCAGAAGGTACTAAGTCTGGACATTAAGCAGAGAGAGGGAGAAGCTCCAACCTATCTTTGAATTTTTTAATTTGTTAAGAAGTATATGGGTGGGCATTATCCCTAAACACGTCTTCCTTTCTAATCGTGTGTGGTTCGAAAGCTCACTATTCACTCCAACACATTTGCATATCCTTCCCTTTATTTCCTCATCTGTCACTTCCTTGTCCTGCCCAGCTATCTCACCTTAACCTTGACTGTTAAAAGAAATTACAGCATATTATTCAACAAAAATTGAATTGATGAAGGATTAGAATATAAGAGGATTCTATTATTATGATAGGATGGGAATCCATACAGTATCAATGAAACATGCAGTCAATTGAGTAATTGATAATTGATAAAAAAACTACTAAAATAGTCAAGGCATAAAAGCTTAACCTGCAAAAAGGAAGAAAAAAAAAACAACTAAATCAAGGATGAGAATTTTAAAAAATGTAATTTTTCATCAGGGCATCACCCACTGAATACTGCTTATTTAACAACTTCGTCATTAAAGTAGTTTCCAATTCTTTATGACATTAATACTTGAATATTATATCCTTTTTCCATTTCAACAATTAATGTCTTTAAAAAGTAGGATGGCTAATATTTGTTATAGGCTGAAAAACATTCAGCTAATCAGCTATCACCAAACCCCTCATCATGATCAATAATGTTAAAAAGCTGAAGCAATGGGTCCTTTATAAATTGAAAGTAAGATAAAAAAACATCACTATTTGCGAAAATTATGGTAGGTTGAAAATCTATATTTGCCTTATTCTCATAATCTCCAGACTTCTAGTTTACAGACTGACGAACAAACAGCAGTAAAAAATGTCTTTTGAAATTAATAAATTTTGAGAATATCAATTTCAATCCAGAGGATATCGACAAACTTCCATCTCACTACCAAGAGTATATTAATTCCAATGAGCCAGTTTCAATCTTTATATTAAGTAGGTGTAATTTAAAATATATGAAATTTTTATTTGTTTGAGATATAATCCCTGCAATTATTTCAAGATAATCCAACAAACAATTTATGGTTTAATAGAAGAATATTCAATAAAATCTAGATTTCTTGCAAATCTTATTCTTTGATACTTCAATTATTATAAACAATTAAATAATATTTTTTTCAAGCAACATAAAAGCTAAATAATACAAAACTATTTGAAGATAAAACAGACAGCCAATTTTATACTGATTATCTTAATTTTTACGTACTAAGATATCATCATCTGGATCTTCATAAACCCCAACACAATATGCTTGTAAAAGGTCTAATGGTAGCTGCGCAATATTGGTTTGTTTGAACCCAGTACTACCATCAACAATTAACTTTTGCACTAATTCATTACAAGTTTCATCACACCTAAAAAAAAAATAACCTTTTAAAAATAAATTGTTTCACTCCATTTTTTAACAATTAATATTATAAAATTAGTCCACTTTATGCATACCTTAAGTCTTGGATATCGTATACCTTATTATTAATTAGAATCCACAACCCACCATCTCTATTATGATTTTCTAGATCAGCTTTTCGAATAAATGGTAATTCTTCTCCTGATTTTGATTTTGCTAATGAAAAAAAGTACATTTTATACCAGAAAGAATAAATTGAGTAAGGTCTTAAGCCTCATGATGAATTTTAATTAATCAAATGAAGAAATTTAATTAACAATTATTTTCAGATTATTAGCAATGGTGGTAGTAAATACAAAGATATAATTCCTTAATTATATACTGATCCAGCAATCAGTAACAAAAATCAGCAGATTTAATTCATAACAAAGAACCAATAAATGTATGAACATCCAAGAACACTGATGACACTAATTAGCAAAGAACAGGAAGGAGCAATCAAGAAAGCAAAACTTTTAGTTGGGATGTGATAACTAATCTCGTGAGAAATTGGATGAAATAAATGAACAGCACTTTGACATGCTCAAGTCAGAAGCAGATCGCAGTTTGACTCCATCTTGTGAGGAACAACTTTTTGAATCTGGCTAGAAGACGTTAGAAAAGATGTGAGGGATGGTTAATGATTAAGGACCAACCCTCTGCCTTCCCAAGATGGTGTACATTTGGATACTAAAACTAATAAAATTTGACTTAAGGGGTCAGTCAGAAAAGAATTAGATAAATTCAACTCAAACGGTTTGAGTATGCGTGCAAGATAAGTGGTAAGATAAGCTTTTAGAAACATGCCCAAATAGGCTGCAGCTATGAACCATGACAAGTATAAGTATGACAATTAATAACTTAATAAGCTCCTTAATAACTTAGATTTGACAGCGTAAGAGGAAGCAGAGTTGTTGAAATTAAGAGGATAGCACAAGATCCGAGATTTACATAGAAAGAATATCAATAAGCTAAAGATAAAAGCAAGTAAAAAATACTTTGTTTCAAACTCAGGATATACACAATGAGAATTATTATGCTTAAGCAACGTGCCATCATGTGATATATTTTATATATATGTATATATATATATATATATATATATATATATATATATATATATATATATATATAAAAATTTTTTTTAGCAAGAAGAATAAAATGCAGTTAAAATTTATATACAAACCAGGCATTCCTGACCAGGCTATATCATCTTCATCTTCACTTTCCAAACTCGGTATATATCTATTAAAACTTTCTAATGAATCTAGAAGAGGTAAAAGCAAATGTAACCAATCCTCTGAATGCATCAGTAAAGGAACTTCTTCATGAAGCATTACAAGGGAAAATATAAGCTCAGGTACAAGAACATCTGGAAAATAAAATAGCAATAAGGGGATTGTAAGGGAACAAATAGGATTGATATAACAACAGCTAATATTTTTTTACCATAATTAATGATTTTTTTATTTTTTTTAACCATCAATTTGTGATAATCGAATTAAACATACAGTAGAAACCCAGATTAATCTGAGCATTTCCCCCCTTTCTCTGTGTTTTCCTTAATTTTTAAATACTTTTATTTTTGTTCACAATAAACTGATACAAAATTATTGGGTTGTCCGGAAAATATTGCAGGATTTTGAGTTTTTTTAACTGTTTACGTTTATTGGATTATTCATGTGTATGAATGTCAACACTTATTAATCCTCTTCCAAACGATAATGTTTGTTTCCTCTGTAGTATTTCGCTGCTTAGAAATAATTCAGTCTTTACTAAGATGTGGCTTTATTTGGTTTGATACACTACAGCTTCTTAAATCCTGGAGAAACTATCAAAGCCAAATCGTATTGTAACCAAATTAAAGCAATGCATCAGATATTGGCAATAATGAAGCCATCTTTGGTCAATCGGAAGGAGCCCATTTTGTTGCATGACAACGCTCAGCCACATGTCCTCATGTGTGACGTCACAAAAACTGTAAGAGCTTGGATATGAAACTCTGCCACATACGCCCTACTCTCCAGACCTCTCGCCTATGGATTATCATTTTTTTAAACACATGGATCACTATTTACGTGACAAAAAATTTAATGGACAAAGGGAATTAGAAAATGCGTTTTTGGAGTGAAATTCTATATCAAAGAAATGGAAAAGTTGCCAACACATTTGCAGAAATGTATTGATAATAGTGGAGACTATTTTGATTAAATAAAACAGTTGTAAATCTTTCTTTTTTCTTTTTAAACAAAAATCCTGCATTATCTTCCAGACAACCCGATATATTATATAATGTTAACAGAAATTCGTATTTTTAATTACATAAATTAAGATGCATTTAATATGTTAAGTTTTTTTTTAAATTTTAAATACATATAAAAATATACAAATTGGATTCTATCTAATATTCAATTTTATTTGATAAAAATTATGTGAAATGCCTAATTTGTTGGAAAAGCAAGCCCTAAGAGACTCATAATAGTTCTTATTGCTGAATTGAAATTTACTGTGGAAGCCCTCCTTTCATTCTATTTTGTTTCTCACACATATTTAGAATTTAAGCTAAGAATTCAATTCATTACAGTCTCTTGTAATGTTAACACCTAAGAAGTTCTCACTTTTTTAAATTTTATTGTAGGTAATTCAACCAAGAATGTTTTATGGTTATTTAGCATGATATATAAATTGAAAAGTTAAATGCTTAGTAAAAGGAAGTACGAATCTCTATTGAACAAACTATTTTTTGCTCATTACTTCTTTTACATATTTTTTGTGTTATCCGAAAGCTTTGGCAACATTATTTCAGAAAAATAGAGTTCTACTCAGCATTCTTCAGATTAAAATTCTAGAGTAAATAAATCATAATGGCGTGGTTATAAAAACAACTAGGCCCTACAGGGTTATGGATAAATATAGGATTTGAGGTTTTAACTTAATTGATAATTATTATACATACCAATGCTACTTCCACGAATAATTGATGATACTAAATAAAAATATTTATTTCCTTGAGCTGCTGTTTCAGTTGCAAGATTCATGGTACAAGTTACTTGCTTACTTAATTGTTCAACATATTTTTTTAATAAAGCTTCAGCACCAATTCGCGAATGTTCTGTAACGTAAAAAATAAGCTTTAAGTACAAAACCATATAACAAAACTTCCATAACAACTATGTTAAAATTAATGAATGAAGTTGTATGGACAAACTACAAATTCAATTTAAGTTATCAAATCTTTTATTTATTGAATGAACAGAAAGTAATTGATTAAAACATTGCTCCTTAATAGCTATGGAAGATAGAATTAAGCATTATCTATGAGAAATAGTAAGATGTAGTATAGGTACAGTTAATATAATAATTGATAAATTATCTTAAGTATAAAAAAAAAAAAACAGAAAGAGCATGTACTGCCCTCACTTACACTTACAGATTTAACTGTAATTAATTAAAAACAATGTTTTATCTTTTAGAAAAACAACAGATTAATACCTGAAAATGGCTTATCTTGAGAACTATGAGGATATATTTGGGCTATCAGAAGTCTTTGAAATTTTAGAAGAAGGTTAAGGCTTGGTGAAGTTTGACTATTATACCAAGTTTCACAACCCATTTTCGATAACTTTGATTCTACTTGCCATAAACAGTTTCTAAAAGTGAAAACATAAATACATTCATCATCAGTGCATAGTACATTAAATTCTTAAACAATTTATTATAAAAACAACAGTCGGACTGAATGTTAGGCATGGTAATCATAAAAATTATTTTATAAAAGAATATTTTGAAAAAATGAAACTTCTTAGCATTAAGAAGTTTCAAAAGAATAAAAAGAAAAATTTTTGGTTTCTCCAAGTTTTAAATATTTTTCATAAGAAAAGCCTCAACTTAATAAAATGTGCACACATGACAACTCACATAAAATTTTCTGGAAGAAGAAGCAGATGAATTTGTTACAATAAGAATTAATGTAAAAGTTTCAAATTAATATAAATTTAGAAGAACAAATAATTGATACATAGAAGACTTTCAAGATGCAACAATTAATCTACTAAGTACAGAACATTATATAAACAACAGTTTTATATATATACTATTGTTGCCAAAGAAAAAAGGAGTATATTAGTTAAAATAAACAAACTTAAAAGATACTGAATTAATGCTACTAGTTATAAAAAATTGACCATAATTTAAAAAAAATAAGGATTAACTTTCAAATTAGCTTGTTAACTTACGTTTATTAACTTATTAGAGATTGATAAATTATTTGCCACTTCTATAATTTTGTTTTATTGAAAACTAGCTTTGAATGTTATACATTCATCTTCAGTTCTAAAAACACTCAAAAATAAGCAATTCAAAATATAGTTTGGTACATATTAAATTAGATGTAATATAAATCAGTATTATAAAACATTTATGAATTATTACTTTAATTAATACAAGAAATCAAATACATGTTGGCACTCACCAAGGTTTAAATGGATTATATCAAACAGAAAAGTTTGTACTGGTTTTTTCTCACACTGAACTAACAATGAAAGAAAGGAAAGGTGGGATGCTTATAAGTAAACAGTTTAAGGGTCGGAATTTTTCCAGTAATGCTGGTGAGTAATTGGTTTTTCTGTTATAGATGGGAATAAATTGAAGATTGGACTATTGGAGATATTTATTTGGTCATTGAAACAATAATCTGGATTGGATTTGAAGGATTTTATTATTTCAAGTGCTTCATATATATTTAATTTGAGTGATGTATTAATTTAACTCCTGAGTCTTTGATGAATTTATGGTTTTTTTTTCATTTAAATTAATTGCAAAGTTGGAATCCTCGGTCTTATTATTATATGCACGCATATGTTCCTTTAACTTTAATCTTAATTTAACGCAGGAGTTGTTGTACCAGATGTTTTTGTTGACTGTTGCATATTTGAGCCTCAATTTGGAAAATAAATAGATGGCATCTTTTTGTTCTGCATTCTTCAGTTCTGTTATGACCTGTTTGGAGATAGAATTAATGATATCTATTCAATAACCCCCGAAGATAGGCCCATCCCGAAACCTTATGTTTTGAATCCATATTACGGCCCTATATCCACCAAAGTCAGAAATGAATTGAAAAAACTAGGATTAAACCCTGCATTTAAAATAGAAAAAATCCTATCCTCATATTTCTCTTCTCCTAAAGACAAAATAGACCCTTTCCAAAAAAGCGGAGTATACAAACTAAATTGTAATGATTGTGCAGCCAAATACACGGGAAAAACTGGAAGATCGCTAAATCAGAGATTAAAGTTAAAGGAACATATACGTGCATATAATAATAAGACAGAGAATTCCAACTTTGCAATTCATTTAAATGAAAAAAAAACCTTAAATTCAAAAAGACTCAGGAGTTAAATTAATACATCACTCAAATTAAATATATATGAAGCACTTGAAATAATAAAATCCTTCATATCCAATCCAGATTTTTGTTTAAATCTGGACCTACCTTTCGTTCATTGTTAGTTCAATGCGAGAAGAAACCAGTACAAACTTTTCTGTTTGATATAATTCATTTAAACTTTGATGAGTACCAACATGTATTTGATTTCTTGTATTAATTAAAGTCATAATTCATAAATGTTTTATAATACTGATTTATATTTCATCTAATTTAATATGAACCAAACTATATTTTGAATTGCTTATTTTTGAGTGTTTTTAGAACTGAAGATGAATGTATAACTTTCTAAACTAGTTTTCAACAATAAAACAAAATTAAAGTGGCAAATAATTTATCAATTTCTAATTAGATAGATCCTTCTATACCATCATGCGGATGTCAACTGTTTATTAACTTTGTTAACATTTTAATCTTGCTCTTGAGAAAATGATGATGGACTGAGAAATATTGACAAATGAGATAATATTCATAAGATCCATACAGGTACTTCGATATGTCTAAGGATTAGACATAGTTTAACAATCATTTCTGTTTTAAAGGGTGCTGCTCTTGCTCTTCAAAGAGGGACAATTGCCATGGGGCTCACCATCAATGAAGAAAATCTAATTATCAATTAATGGGAGGATGCAGGAGGCAGCCGGAAACTGAAAGAACCATAGGTTCCTGCCTTAAGTCACAGATTAACAGCAGTAGGCTCCTCACTAGGTGGACTAAATACATCAGACAAAACGCTTATATGTCCAGCTCTACAATCATGGACACTATCTAAAGTAGATGCAAAGTCTTCCTTCTCATCTTGTCGAAAAAGATCTGCAAGATGATACTTGGTCCTGTTAGGGAAGGCTCTGGATAGAGTAGAGAAACAATAAGAAAATTTATAATGAGGCAGATGTCTATACAATTGAACCAGGGAGGCTTGTCAGAGACAAGACATATTGGCAGACCAAGAACCAACCAGGTGTCTAGCCAGCCAAAATAGTAGCTAATTCCCTAATTTTATTTTAAATGAAAAAAAATCTACTAATTTTAAGTATTTACAAATTAAAAAACAAAACATATTGACAGCACTAATCATAAACAGTTTCCATTTGGCATTACTTCCTGAACTCTGAAGTATTACATCAGCCCACATTTGTTTGTAATACAACAAAACTAATAGTGGTGACTGGTACTTAAAGCTTACAAAACTTAATTATTATAATTAATTAATTACTTACTAACCATATAAAAAAGATTAAAATATTAATGTATGGTTGTGATTACAGTATCTATTATAATAGACTTATGATAAGTCTCTCAGTCATCAAATAAATAATCTTGACATTAACTGTACCAACTAACCTCAATAGCTGCTTAACTAAATAAAAAAGAGGAACAGTAGTTAAATATTTCTCCTTAGAATTAGTTTCCAAAGAGGTGATTCCTTCAGTAAATTCTGTATGTTCAGCTATAACAAAATCGATAAAATTAATATTTTTTTAATTAACCATTGGTAATCGTTATTGTATTGATTTAAAAAGGAATTAAAATTCCAGTAGAATTAATCTTTAATCAAAAATCAGCTCATAACAATACAAACAAAGAGCTGAGTTGCGAAAAATTCATTTTAAGATATCAAAATGATGAATTACAAAGCACCCAAGTTAATCCATTTATCCAGATATCTTTTCAGAACATGTACTCCATTGATACATTCATTATATTAACATTTATTTCAGTAAGCTAAGTTAATGCAAAAAAAATTGTAAACATATTTTTCCAAAAAAGTTTCATTATAATGCATTAAAATATGTTTCAAATTATGTTTTTAGTAAAAAAAAAAAAAAAAAATGAAATGTTTATAAACAATTATCAATTACCTCTAATAGCAGCGTCTAAAGAAATTTCTAAGCCACCATCAGCCATTAAACTTGATACTAATAAATCTGTCATGAAATGTTGGCCTTGGTTAACATTAGTATCATGCCAATCTAAAACAAAAATACACAAATTAAGTTAATATAATTAATGTTTTTACTCAAAATGCATGAGGAATAGAAAATCATGTGCTGCTGAAGAACAATTTTTCATAATGAAGTGTAGAGAAATGTCAAAAGTTTCGAGTCACTTGGATGCACAAGTTTTTGAAGGTGATTTTAAAATAATGTCAAGGTTAGAAAAAGATTTAGTGGGTACATTGGCAGGCATGATATTTATATGATTAATCACAACATAGACAAAAGAATCACAATTTGCGATGAATGAATTCAACCACGGAATACAGAACCTTTTATCTTGAAGCATAAGAATACCAAACAATATGAGTACTTAGAGACAGCACTCCACACCTAGATATTCATGAGTATACCGATAATTAGGTTTTAACACACAATCCTATCCTCTACTACATATCAAGCAGGCAGACCTATAACATCAAAATAGAGAACACTCAGGCTATTGGAGGTTACTAATGACGATCAGACCATTTAAATGTTTATGACAAAATATTATTTCCTTGGAAGAAAGCAGAAACAATGAATACATCTACAATGCACTCAAGCTAACTCTACATAAGTTAAAAATTTAAAGTTAGAAGACTATAATTCACTTTAAATGAGAAAAGTTAAAGAAAGGATAACGGATAGGCAAGCAACAAATACAGAAGAAACAGAGCTCTATTAGCAAAGAAACTCAGAAACAGAAATAAATAAAAGCATTCCTAATTTATAAACGGCATCAAAAAGAAGAGCTATTCCAAATGGCTTGATTCATAAAAAGATGAAGAGTGAGAAGAAAATAGGAATTTAAAACAGAGTGAAAAAGAACCATGCTCCAGCTCTTTATCTCTCTGTACTAAATTTCTTTTTTTTTTGTATAGGGAGTCTGCACTCCGTTACCAGATAGCCTGGAAAAATAGTAAAGAACCCTTCAATGAATTTTCATTTATTAATAGTCCTCTATTTCCTCTAGTCTTTCTAAAATAATCTTTTTCCACAGCCTTCATTGGAGAATAAATTGGCTAATGCTTGAATTAAATAACCATGACAGCTTTTTATTCCTAGACCAGATACAAGACTTACACCCTTTTCCAGAGATATTGTAGCCTTATATACTATAAATTAATAAAACAGAACCTGATATTGGCTTCCATACTTATCATTAAAATTTACAAGTGAATTCAAATTTTGAAGAGTAAGGTACTCTTACCAGCAGCAGGTAAAAGTGATGATAATGTTTTTGCTCTTTCATCAACAGTAGGAAGCAGGATACTCCAGCCAGCTTGTAAGGTAGCCTGTGCTGCTGCTTGAATTGTTTCAAGTACACCACAATTGCTTGCTAGTTCTACAACTATTTTTTTGAGATTCAAAAGAAGACTCGAACCTGTTTCAAGGCCAACAGACTTCACATCAACATTATGAATTGTCATTGAGTGGAGCTAGAAAAAAATTCCAAAAGCAAGAGGATTTTAGAAAAGCAGAAACATAAATCATACAAGGCATGAATTAAAAAATTAACAAACACACAGTACTGATCAATCAATAAAACAGCAGCTAAATCAATATTGATCAGTAAATAAAATTATAAAAATATTAAATAACAAAACGGAAACTCAGACATTGAAAAATTAATAAACAACCTGATAGGAATCAGGAAAAAGACATATCTATCAGCAAACAGTTAGATTTTTGGTACATAAATTTGTAAATTTTAAAGACTTGATTTGAATGAAATTATTAAAATTTTAATAATCCATATTTTGGATCTTTATTTTTGATGCCTTTGAATTTAAAAAAAGTTACTAAAATGAAAACATTTTATATTTTAAATGCATGCTATTAATAAATTACCTGTAATCTTAAAAGATTTAGAGTAGCAACAATCATGCATTCTTTTTGCTGAGGAGGAGGCCAATCAGAATTGCCCAGAGCGCCTTCAGAAGATTGTTGTAAAATTTGGTCTAACCGCTGCATTGTTTCAAGACAAACATCAACAACAAATGGAACCCTTAACCCCACTCTCCAACTCTCACTTGTACCCCAAGCAAAGCTCTGTGAAAATAAATAGTTATTGGAAAAAAATGATAAATATAATTTAAATACTTTTTTTTTTTTTAATAGTCTGAAATTAGGACAAAGCTAATTGAGTTCAAAGACTTGCCTTCATTTGTAGCATTAATTGAATATAAACAAAAAATATGTTTAAAAATTCTGTTTCCTAGTCTCACTGATCTCCAAATAATTACAATCTTACAATTCATTATATATTAAGGTGCATTTAGACGACCGGATCAGATCAGACCAGACCAGACCGGAGAAAACAGGTCGTGTAAACGCTCATGCACTACCAGATATGGGCATGGCTACTTGCTAGGGTCCAGATCACACAGGATCTGAGAAAACGGGTAGTGAGCAAATGTTAGGCATGGCCACTAGTTTCCCCCACCTTCTGACACAGCGGTCAGAAGCTCCGCCCCTTCTATCTGACAAAAAATGTACTATAAGCTATCGAATTTCTTTGAGGTATAAATTATTATGTTAATAATAATTGGCTCTCGCTTTAGAGGTCTACTAGTATACTCGAGTGAGAACTCTCGCATTACATATCTATCCTTCTTCCAATAATCCCTAATACATTTGAAGTACTTATTAGTGATATTGGGGAAACATGTTTATTCGTATAAACAATATAGGTAAGTAATATTACCAAGAAAATTTATTTTATTAAGAAAATTTTTAACACACATTTGGTGAAGCTACATAGTTTATAATGACTACGTTGAAGTAACAGTTTACTTTATAAATAATTAGTAATCCCTTCATTTTAACAGTTAGGTAAGCATAAGACTCAGCTATACCATTTTCTGTTTGTAGTACCTGTTAATATTTAGCAATGCCCCGTTAGTGCTAGACAAGGGAAAGAATATATAATCCCCTCTATCATGAATATATAATCATCTCTATCAGCATCCAATAAAACACATTTTCATTCAGTCTCGACTTGCTTCCATTGTTGTCATGACAACGGCATGTATACAAGCTGGCGTAGGGCCCGTGCGGGCCTATGCCGTGCGTTATCTCAAAAACAGTAGGTTTTAGGGCTTTAATATGCTGAACCAATATGTTCCATAGGATCGCCGCGTTGAAAACTATAAAACTCAATTTATTTCATCTCGATCCGTTGACTCTGTCGTCAAAGCTTTGAAAGCGTCCAGTTTTTCCATCTCTTCTATTTAAGCCCTAGTAAGAATTTAAGAATGGAAATGGTAAAAGAACATTCTATCTTGTCATTCTATTTCGAAAAACGTTGAAAAAAAAGTTCATTATTAGGAGGAAGAGGTAATATGCAGTCTTGCGGGTTTTATGGAACCCCTTAATATCTTGACGGTAAGTAATAATGAGATAACAGTAGCTGCCTCAATCTGTAGCTAAGGAGATCTAATGTGCAGGGCAGGTTGTTAGTTTAGTTTTCACTGGATATTCATGTTGAAAAGTTCAATTTTCTTTTAATGTCGCTTATTTAACATATCAAATCCAACTCAGCAATTTTTTATAAATGATGCTGATTATATGGAACCGGGTTCCACTGCTTCCCTCTTACAAATAGCTTCAAGAAACACTCTAGATAAACAAAAATAAAACATCTGGAAGAGAAACTACAACAAATGAGGACATGGAGGAAGTTAGAGGTATCACTGGTTGAAGAGAAGGAAGGGGTAGATTAGGAAATAAAGCAGGGTTCACATAGCAAAATTAATTTTTGACAAAACAATTATTCTATCTTACTTTGCCGAGCAAATTTTTTTTTTAAATATTTAAAAAATAAATTTAAAAAAAACACTAAGGGGTTCTATATCACCCGCATTTCAATTCAGAAGTACCAATTTGACTTTTTTGATGAAATTGAATTTTGCTCATTTGAATCGCAACTTGGATATTGGTAGGATATGTGAATATATAAAGCTAGTAATTACCATAGAGAATAATACGATTTTTTTGAAATTTCTAGCACTGATATGTCAAAAACAAAGTCGGATTCCATATTTTCTCTATCTTGTCCAACTATCGAATTTGAAATAAAGAAAAAAATCGAATTTTATGGAGTGGGATTAGGCTGAATCAGGCTCTCTTGGCTGTTTTCGATTTCCTTTGTTTCTATTCGATCCCGATAACTGCTGCAGGTAGTATAGACCAGCCCTATGTTTAGTTTTTTGACTAGTGTCCAGATTCATAAATGGAAGATGGCAAAAAGGCCAAAGCAGCAGGATTGACAGATACCTATGTTAAAGACTTTTCTAGCAAGAATTTCTTTTTGAAATTGAAAGTTTCTTAATACATGCGCTGACAATAGAGAGAGGCTTGGAAGATGCCACTACTTCATCCACATTTAGTTTAATTTATAAAAATAAACTGGAAGAGGTTTATTCCAACCTTACTACAACCTTAAGAATATTCCTTGATATCCCAGTTTCTGTTTCTTCTGGAGAAAGGTCAGCAAAGTTTCAGCAAACTGATACTGATCAAAAGTTATTTAAGGAGCACGATTGATCAACAAAGGTTAATAAATCGCCCAGCCCACATCTCGTCTAGTCTAGCATTTACACGACCCGTTCTGAGCTGCCATTTTGTTCCAACAGTTCTGTCCCGCCCATTTTACGTAGCCACGCCCATATCTGGTAGTGCGTGAGCGTTTACACGACCTGTTTTCTCCGGTCTGGTCTGGTCTGATCCGGTTGTCTGAACGACAATCCGATCGCCTAAACGCACTACCTCGTCCAAATGCCTACTTTAGCGTACTACCCATTTTCTCCGGTCTGGTCTGCTCTGATCCGGTCATCTAAATGCACCTTTAGGTTGAAATAATTAACATGTAATTTCGTTTAAAAATGTTTAAACCACAAATAAGCAAATTTACCTGTGTAGGACCTGCAGCGATTCCTATGACCTGTCCTGAAGAAAGTGCTGGGATGAAAGTTGGTTCATCACTAATACTAACATCCCCCATCTGAGCATATTCTTTCTTACCCCATGCGTAGACTTCTCCATTGTCTGTCAAGGCTAATACATGCACCATCCCAACAGCCACTTCTCTAACAACTTTACCTAAAAGTATATAACACAATTACACAAATTTAAATAAATAAATAATGTCAGGTTCAAAATAGTAGTCAAATTTCAAAACTAATCAATTTGATATATATATTTATTCTTGAAGGGAATTAAATTCTCTACAACTTTCCAATTCACACTTTTGTGTAAAAAGAATGTAGGAAGGAGTTAGGACTACAAGATTGGCAAAAAAAAAAAAAAAATTCTAAAAATTTTCCATTTTCCAGAGCGAATATCTTGGAAACGGTTCGTTTTTCCAAAAAATGTATAATTGCAAATTGTAGGAAATTTTTTCATCTTCATTTTTCATTCCATGTTTTTTTTTCTACGACGCATCATCTTCGAGATATGCGTGCGCAACCATAGAAAGGTCCCTTTAAATTCCTCTCCCACTCCCCCGCAGCACCCCTATCACCGGGGATTTTTTACTGCATGCACAGGAGACCACCCCGTACACATTCCCGAAGAAATTGGAACTATATGACTTTTTTGTTTATTTGTTATTTTCAGGTTTAGTTTGTCTGGACTAATATAACAGAAAATATAACCATGGTTTTGGAGAAAGGATGACAGTGACAATATAAGTAATGAAAGAACAAGCCTAAGAAAAAGCCTAACAAGCCTAACATTTGCTTAGAGACCTTTTCAAATTTGATCTTACCATTGTTGATGGGTAAAATTTGTCAGGTATTAACATATTTTCAAGAACAGATTAATCAAAGTATTCTCCATCGCTGGCTACTACTTTTTACAACTCTCAGGCAATATTCAAATTCCATCTCGAAAAAATGTCTCGTCTTTTAAGAGAATCCAAGTTAAGAACCAATTTTCGATTTCTGCGAAAGAAGTGAGCCAGTGACCTGCCAAATCATGCTGCACTCGTCTGAATAACCAGTAATCAGAAGGAATAATGACCGGATAATACGGCGGGTGCGATAAAATATCCCACTTGAGCATTTCCAAATATTTTTTTATGACTTTTGCGACATGAGGTCGAGCATTGTCATACAGAAGAATAACTCATGTCTTTGCTCATATTCTGGATGTTTTTCTCGTAATGCATGGCTCAAACGAATCAATTGTAGCCTATACCGATCGCCTGCAATGGAATCGCCAGGTTGTAGCAGCTCATGGTATACAACACCCTTTTGGTCCCACCAGCTACAGAGCATGACTTTCAAACCATGAATATTCGGCTTTGGTGTTGATGTTGATGGCAACAATTGACCGGCCATAGCGTAGTATTTTTATCATAGAATATCCATTTCTCATCCCCAGTCACTATGTGATGTAAAAAAAAACTTTCTTTCTTGCCTTTGCATCAGCTGCTCACAAGTGAAAAATCGTCTTTCAACGTCTCTCGGTTTCAGTTCATGAGGCACCCAATTACCTTGCTTTTGAATCATTAATCGTATAAAAACTGCTGATTGAGTCACTCAAAATGATTCTGCAAGCGCCTCTAGCGTTTGACTCAGATCATCATCAAGTAATGCCTCCAATTCTTCATCTTCGAATTTGTTTGGTTGTCCAGAGGGAGGCTTGTCTTCAATGCTGAAATCACCATTCTTGAAACGTTGAAACCATTCCCTAGATGATTTATCAGTTGGAGCACTGTCACCATAAACTTCCACAAGCATTCGATGGGTTTCAGTTGCACTTTTCTTCCAATTAAAGTAGAAAACTAAAATCTCCCGCAAATGCTGTTTAGTTAACACAAAATTTGACATATTCAACACAGTAAAAAAACAGGTTTTTGTATGAAACTCAAAGCGATATAAGCTGAATATTAGTGACAGATGTCTGACCTCTCTGAAACCACCGAAATTAGCTGCCACTATGAAACATTCATAACAGCTAATGCCATCTTTTGAAAACGGGCCGAACTAATTTGTAATCTCAATATTTAAAAATTTCAGAACATAGTTATCTGTATGAAACCACTGTCAACTAAGTTGCTTGCTCTATTATTTTATTATACTAATTAGTAACAATTTAATCTTTATCAATTCATAATTCAAAACACCAGAAATAAATTCTGAGATATGATTTTAAATATTTTAAAAATGAATAGAATACATTTAAAATAAACAATAGAATGCGGAATACAAAAACATGAATTTTAAAATACCTAATACATAAATATAATAAATATTGAGTGTACCTCTGTTAAAAAATATTTTCTCACCTTTAAAAGCAGAGATCAATTTCGGAAAACGAACATGTTCATCTGATGCATGCCCAAGTCTAAAATTGTCTCCTTTTCCCCAAGAATATAGTTCTCCAGATGCTGTGAGTGCTAGACTGAACTGGTTACCACAGTAAACCCTAACAACATGTACACCTTGCAGCCTTTCAACCAATTTTGGTAATTTACTTCCATCACTGCCACCTCTTCCTGCATTACAGAACAAAATTTAATAAAAATTATAAAGTAAAAAGTAATAATTAAAATATATGTAATCACATAAGTTTAAATGTTTTCTGCAAAAATAAAGTAGCAGAATGTATATAAACCACCAATTGCTGATATTTTACCTTTCCAACTTCCTTCTTATTTAATGCCTCAACTTATTTTTACCAGCTCATATCAATTAATCTTTGATTCAAGGCCATGGCTCTTGATTTTCAAAATCATAGTACTATTTTTTTTTTTGGAGGGGAGGGGAGGACAAAAAAATCTAGTTATTTTGGAATAACCAATCTATTTAAAGACAACCTCTATCTTGAAGAATAATAAACCAGTGAAATTATTATCATAAAAAATAATCTCCTCTCCAATCAACACCTTTTAAAGCCTCTCTTATTTTAGATACTTGGTCAGCAACTGATTTCACAGAACTAACGAAGAGATGGGTATAATATGAAGAAGGTTCAGACCTTGGAAGGCATATTTTAAAAGAATATGAAACGGAGGGGTCAGCACAATGAATCTTAATATTTTTCTTGGTTCATGAACAGTGTGCACATATTTAATTTTACTGAAATAAATGTGTTTTAAAGGAAGGTAAATCAAAATGAATGATAAAGCCTTGTCAGCAAAATTAATCAAAAGGGGAGGGCACAGTAAATGGGTCTCTGAATTCAAACAAATTTTTTGTGGAGATTCTACTTCCATAAATATTGTACAAGTGTATCGGCATTCATTCAAATGGGCCTTGGCAAAATTTTTAGTAAACAATTTTTTTATTTTTAGATTCACTCGAAAATTTGAATATAGGGGTTTTTCAGAGTGCTAACACCAAATCTGACGCCAGTTTTAAATAAAAAAATTCTGGTTATATACATCACTCCATAGAGAAATAGTGATTTCATTTCATAGCATCAGATTTGGTTTTAGCACTCTGAAAAATCCTAATGATGAAAAATCCCTATATTAAAATTTTCAGGCGAATCTAAAAATTAAAAAAAAAATGTTTGACTAAATATTTTACTAAGGGTCTAGCCTTAAAATTTTTTTTAAAGATTTAAAAAATTCCCCATAAATCAGTAACTCTTTGAACGATTCCAACCAAATATGGATCGTCAGCAAAGGTTCTTAATCTATCCGGTTTGCATTAACTGTGGTCTTCCTATGTGTTTTAGAACCAATGTTGGGACAAACGTAAATAAAAAACCTCAATTTTGTTTATATTTTATAATCTAATTTTTTTACACGGGACTTCTAGATAATGCAATGGCTGTTTATATTTATGGAAAGAAGAAACTTCCCTCTTTCCAATGAGCCCAAGAAAATTGAAATAGGATAAACTGAAGACGAGATACGGAGCTGCAAATCGAAATGTAATTTCGTGGCTTTACAAATTTTGAATCCCCTCGAAACTGAAAAACAATAATTTTTTTTGTTTTCTATATTTCTAGCATAAAGGTTTTTTGGTGCGCTGAATCAAAATATGCCATAATTTTGAATGTGAAGAAATCTATAATTCTAGTTTACCCAATAATCTAAACATTTATTTGACCAAAAAGCAATCATTTTTTAAAGTTTGTATTTTTTCTGTAATATAAACTGAAAAACAAATGTTTTGGTGGAAAAACCATGTCGATATTATTTTTTTAACTCGAGATAAAGTAGCTTTCTCGGCTGCTAGGGCCTATTGGAAGGAACACCGAAACAGGTGCCCATATTTTTGGATGAAGAATCACCGCGAAAAATTTGGTTGAAATCAGTGACCCATTGACTGTGACCTCCTCTTGCCAGTCATTTAACTTTATTACTAAAGCAGCCATTCAGCATTGGTCAGGAAAGTACCGGATGAGAAATCTGATGGCATAATCAAAACATAGAGATTGCAGTAAAGAAGATAGCATCCTTCTGGCAAGATGTGTAAGCGTGAGGAGCATAGATGTACTTTATTCACACAGCTTCAAGGCGACAGACTATCCAGCCAATCATAGAGATAAGAGCAGGAGAAGGCATGCACCTAAACGCTAGAGGCAAAAAGGAATGGCTGAAATTGAAACAGTAGGGGCCAATAATCTGAACAGTTCCTCCTCCTGACCTATCATTCATCTCAACTAAACATCTAGAGGTTTCTAAAGCCTATTGGTCTCCTATGACACAATTGGTCTTTTAGGCTACAGTGCTACTGTGACAAGGAAAAAGAGAAATATACAGTTATATTTCGAATGCGGGCACCATAGCTCTGGCAATCCCTTCTTTTTCTGGTATGCAGATTAATAAAATATGGATACTGCAAAATTAAAAAGTAATAAAACAATTATTAGTGACTATAAAACTTACCTAACTTCCCATAATCTCCGTCACCCCATGAATAGACTGAGCCAGTGTCAGTCACAGCTAATGTTTGGGCATCACCACTTCCACAAGCAACATCAACTACATGCTGTCCTGAATATAGAAATAGCATACATTTTAATATCTTTAAATTTTTAAAGTTGTTCCCTTAGTCACATAATATTGGAGTGAGCAAAAAAAAAAAATTACCGTTTCAACGGTTAAGATGAAGTTTATTTATTTTTTACATAAAATTTCTTCTAACTTTCTAAATACAGCCCATTATACTCTATGGTTAGTTGCCGTACCACTCTTTGGATTTCGACTGAAAAAAGTCTCCTATTCCAATTTTAATGTTTGGAATGTTTTTCCTGTAAGAAAGTGAGCCATAACTCGGAAAAGATAAAAGTGTGAAGGTGCAAGATCGGCGCTATAAGGTGGGTGTGGTAGAAATTCAATGGCATACATTTCAGCAAGTTTTTGATGGCATAATTTCAGGCAACTTTCGGCTTGCTGGAAGGTGAGCTCATGTGAAACTTTTCTACATGTTCTCTTCTCTTTACCTAATTGGTGTAAGTGATGATTCACACTTGACTGTGACAAACCAAGTTCGGAGGATAGCTGCTGAGTACTTTTTGTGGGAACATCTTCAATAGCGTGTCGTAGAACCTCGCTATCCACAACAGATGGTCGCCCTGAGCCCAGCTGCCTTTCCAAGCTAGTATCGCCACTTTCAAATTTGGTGAACCACCCCCTCATAGTGTGCTCATTAAAGTTAGGTACCTCTTCAATTTCCTATATCAAAATTGTGGTTTTGGCAGCTGAAACTTTCCTTTTCCAGCAATGTCGCAGAATTACTTGAATTTCATACCTTAACGTCACTTTGATTGAAAGAATGACAAACAAGTACTAAGCCTCACAGAGAGACATTATGTTTACTAGATGATTCAGTGTAGTATTAGGATTAATGCTATGACAACGAATAATATGAAGGATTAATACAATGACAACAATATTAGAATTATCAGAGATTTAAAAAAAAAAATAAACTTTATTTTAATCCTTGAAATAATCATTTTTTTACTCACCCCGATATTTATTCACTTATCCGGAAGATGTAAAGTTACTACTTATCGATTAGATAGAAAATACCATCCTAAACCATGAAATGACCATCAGCCACTCCATACCCTGGACTTTCAAGTCGAAAGAGAGAAATTATGTTCAATAAATGATTCAGTATAGTTTTAGGATTCAAAATATACCAATAACAACATTAGAATTAACAGAGATGTAAGAAAAAAATAAAATTCATTTTAACCCGTGAAACGGTACTTTTTTTTTACTCACCCCAATAATATGATGTGCCACATTCAAGGACAAGAGAGATGAATATTCCATTCATATTATATTTACAAACAAAAATAAATAAATAATGATTTTGCATTTTAAATAAATCATGAATTTGAATAAGTTAGTTTAAAAAAAGTTACATAATTTTATTTTTCTCTTATATCTTTAGTAAAGAGTAATTAAATAATCTGTTTGTGTTCATCCACCTTTTAGAGCAGAAACGACTGTAGGGAGACTAACATCTTCACTACTACCATGGCCTAACCTTCCATAGTTACCACGCCCCCATGTGTAAAGTTCACCACGTTCAGTGACAGCAGCGCTAAAATCAGAATTTAAAGATAGATCAAATCAAAATATCTTCATGTTCAAACCAAATTTTGTAAGTACCTGTAGCTACTTCCAGAAGAAATCCTTATAACTCTATGAGAAGCCAAAGCTTGAATAAGATGTGGTTCACTTCTGGACTTGGTATCGCCGTGACCTAATCTTCCACCATCACCCATTCCCCAAGAATAAACTTCTCCTTCAGAACTTAGAGCTAGGAAATGTTTACCATCAGCTCGACATGAAATGTCAACAACATTTTTATCACTCAATGTTTCAATTTTTTCAGCGCACTGTAGTAAAAAATAAAAAATATAAAACAACGATTTCAAGTATATGTGTCTATAAATGAATATAAACATAGCACATTTCTAAAAATGTATCTAAACAATAAAAATGCTTACCACAGCTTCATTGTTATTAGAAAGTAAATAGACCTGATGATTAACAGTCAAAATTAGGACCGATTTCTCAGAACAAGACATTTTTGCAACTCCTATTTCACCTAACTGATCACAAGCCTCAAGACTCCATGGGACCCATCCCCAGGTTCGAACTTCTTGAAAAAGTTTTGTATTCTGAAAATTAACATATTATCTTAATTTCTATCAAATGAAATATTTCTAATGTTAAAATATTATAAAATAGAAAACCTCTAAAAATGTTGGGGGAGGAAGATATGGAGTTCCTAATCTATCTAAATGAGCCATAATAACAATAGCTGCTAATTGGAGGTCAACAGGTTCTGAATCATCTGATGGCATATGGAGATAGCGTAAAAAACACTCTGTTGCACTAACCTGATGACATAGTTCATAGATCAATTGCATGTAATGTTTCAATACCAAATATAAATATTAATATTATTAAATAATTACACAAGTTGTTTCACTCCATGTTTCATTAATCCTATTCCCTTTAAAAGATTCTATATTTGCCAATCGTCTAAGCAATGGAATAAGAGGAGGGTTTTCAACTGAAGAATCATGTCTGTAAAAAATTCAAATAACATTTACTATAATCATTCTTTAGTCAATAGTTAGTTTATATAGATTTTTTTTTTAATTACTTTAAATTTGTAGGTACATATTAAAGATTGTTTATTAACTGTTTTTACAAAAGAAAATAATTAAATAAATCATTTTTAAGAGGGACTGGGGCGGCCGAGCAGGCTAAGTTGCTTATAATAGGTAATACAAGTTAATCAACATCGAGCATGGTAAGTTAGTGGATGAGTAACTACCAAAATAGGTGATAACTCTCCACAAAAAGCAAGTCAGTCCGGGATTCACCAGAAACTAGGATCTCTCCCAAGTATGTGAGGTCTGTCGGCCTACTGGAGGCATTTCACACTGACCAGGCATAGGATTGATGATGCTCTAAAGCGGAAATCATGTTGTGGTTTCCCCGGTCATTTAATAACTACCCGGAGGTTTGGTCCATGGACGGTCTACTTTAGGGAAAGAAATATAGGTCCTAGCGTACCTGCTGAAATAGAACAGCCATAATCAATGGATCTAAAACAATTTCCTGTTTGCCTTAATTGGAATTGTTAAGGACATTAAACTCCCTCCCCTCCCCAAAAAAAGATCTAGACCGATTTGTCATTGTCCTTGAAACCGAGGGTTTGAAGTAGGCAGGACATAGCCGAATCGGCTCCAAAGTGACTGGTTATAGATTTACACATAGCCTGCCAATGCATCATGCAAATCATGATTCGTAGCAATGTGAGGTTATTTGATCTCCTCCAGGCTATCAGTACTTACACAAGCAATAAATTCCTGAAAGAAGACCACATCATGTGGCCATAAATATTCATGATCTGTAGTGCCAACATAAAAAAAATAATTCTAAAAGCAATAAATTAAAGACATTAAAAAATTCTTTAGTATAGCTAATAACTTTTCTCTTCAAGCAATTACTGGATTATGCAATTTTGACCTATTAATAATGATTTAATAATGATCTGAGGGCAATAGCAATACTAAATCTTCATCTAGTCTTTGAAACAAATTCTGTACACTGTATTTTATTCTGAACAAAAATTGTGCTTTGAATTGCATATTAAGTGTTGTTAGTCCTCTTGTAATTTTAAGGGGCCCCAATCTTTCTACATAATCTTTCGACACATAGAGTTAACTTAATATAGCCTTATGCCACCATATCCCAGCGGGCTATATATAGATCAGATATCGTCAACCATTTCCATATCATGTGCCAATTTTTTCACAGACGAGTTCAGATACCACATATAATTCGAGCACTTTTTACCTTCTTATACACATGGATAGGGTTTGGGAAATAGAGATAAGGATAGGTTCTACTTCCCTTACTCGGGGAAAAGGAATAACTTAATCACACATTAAATAAATTAATTTATACTGGAGCAAATTAATTAATTTAAAGTGCCAATCTCAATTATCTCTTATACAAGAGAATGATCTCTTCGTGAGGATGCTACAACTGCCAGAGAGTCTCGTTTGGTAAAGAAATTCTCGACCACAGTTATAACTGTGACTCTAAGAGCGAGATCAACAAAAGGAATTTGGATTTGTCTGTTCTTTCGGCTTGCCAGAAAGAGTCATGGACCTGACAATTGTTTAATAACTTTTTCAATAGATATAAGCTTATAGACATAATTAATCTTTTTTAAATTATTTAATTATTGTATGTAAACACTTTCAAATGGCATCATTCGATTGCATCTTGCCATAGACACGACATACAAAAAGTATCTCTGTGGTCAAAACCCACAATATAAAAATGCATATAGGCGCAAAGATACGATGCACTTTTTGTAGTTATCCAATAGGCCACATTCGGCGCATGTGCCACGGTTTGGCCATCCCCTGCTATAGACTATGACAGCGAACAATTAATAAATAATTATTTTTGGTCTAGAGACTCAGGATTTATCCACAGCTCCTTCGGCAAGCCTAGAGATATTAAAGCATTTTAATAGTTGTTTTGATTATGACTTAAATTATTAATAAGCAAAATTCCATTTTTTTTTTTAAATAACCTTATACCCAACTTACATTTTTCTGGCTTTGAAAAAAAAAAAATCATAAACAAATGGAAATTCATATCTAAAAATAAATACAAATAAAATATAATTTAATAACCTGTTATCTCTGTTATCAGTTCTTTTATTCCATAATCTAAGAAGCAATAAAACTGCTTCTAACAAATGACTTAATGTTGCTCTTTGAACAGCCAATTCAAGAAGGAGACACAAAGCATAATGTTGATCATGAAGAGGTATTTCATGCGATTGTGATGTATAATTATCATCCCTAAAAATGAAGGAAAATCAAACAGGTGCATATAAAATAATAAAAATATTCCTGAGTGAAATTGACGAGAATATACCCTAAAACAACTTGGCGCAAAAATTTCGTAGAACGATCAACAACTTCAAGCCAAACAGAAGAAACTCCAGCATCATCAAACAAGTTTGCTTCAGGTAAAGATTGTAAGGCTTCTAATGATTCCTTTAGAATTTCAGTACAGAGATCGGAATCTTCACCTTTTTAAAATAAATGAACAATAAATCTTTACCTTTAAAAATACATAATTTTTTTATGAATAAATAAATGTATTAAATAACCTAAATGAACATTGAAGTTTTTGCCAAGAGTTGGAAAATGGAATCATTTTAATGACTCCATGAATCTTCTAGGTCAAAAATGTGAGCTACTTGAAAAAGTGTTCTTTTTGTCAAGAATACATGATTAAAGCAGTAAAGACCATAAAAATATTTTATACTAAAATGCTTCATGTCACATGTCTTGTACACACGTTTCATCGTGTTTATGAAGTTATTCGGTCTTAATTTCTGGAGGTAGATTTATTTCATTTGTTGAACAGACTTTTTTAAAAGCTCCAAACTGAAAACAAATTTTCAAGAAAAATTACTCTGAACTGGCCTTACCTCCTCAGCCAGTAGTCAAGAGATGTGGAACGTGGTTGGAGGCTACTCAGTAGGTACTAACACCAAGAACTTTTACAAAATAGAGGACCTTGTTTGGAAGCTAGATGGTGATTCAGCCACAGCCATATCCAAAGTTTAGAAACTTTTGGAAAATACGATTTAGAAAAATAATCTGACTTGCATCACTAACAATTGTGCATTCAACGTACTCACTATCACCCAGTTTGAATTGCAGAACGTTCCTCTATTAAAAAACATATACAGTTGACATACACATGATAGTATAGAAGGATCAATCTATTTAGGGATTGATAAATTATTTGCCAAGGTTGGTTAGTATCAATATATATTTGATCTCTTGTCTTAATTAAATTCATAATTCATAAATGTTTTATAATACTAATTTATATTACATTTAATTTAATATGTATAAATACAAGCCTAATATATACATATATATACAAACCAACCGTATATATACAAACCAATACATATATATATATATATATATATATATATATATATATATATATATATATATATATATATATATATATATATATACACCAACCAATATATACAAACCTAAATAATACCAAATTGTATTTTGAATTGCTTATTTTTGAATTTTTGTATTTTTAAAACTGAAGATTAATGTATAACATTTGAAACTAGTTTTCAATAAAAATAAAATTATAGAAGTGGCAAATAATTTATCAATCCTTAATTAAAAAACAAATAGACGTGAGCGTTCTTTCAGCAGATGCATGTCGGTGCTGAGGCCAGATCGACGTACTTTTATGTTTAAAAATGCATTTACTTTACAACTGTTTTCCTGATAATGAGTAGCTCGTGTTTCGAAATGTATAAATTTAATGATTTTATAATATTTACATATTTCAAATATTCTTTACATATTCTTTAAATATTTGTTTTAAAATTTATACATATGTATGTACATATTTGGTATTTTTTTCAAATTACATTTGGCATTACATGAAAATCCTAGCCCTACTAATGAATATGGTTCCTCCATTTTTGGGTTTGACGATGTTACTGGTCCTAAACTTAATAAACCTATTGATCCACAAAGTATGTAAAGAAAGATGAAGAGATTATGAGTTTTTCATAAAATATTATGATAAACAAAAGAAGCAAGGAAGTACATGTGTTGTAGTTAAGGAAAGCCCATTTCAATCAGTTGTGATATTGTAAAATATGGATGTTTTTGAGGATCCTGAAAATAAATCAAAGGAAACTATGCATTAACCAATACTGCAAGTACTGGTTTATTATACAACCTCCAAAAAAAACATGCATTATACTTCTGCAAATACTGGTATGATTTCGATATTTATATTATATATATATATATATATATATATATATATATATATATATATATATATATATATTTTATTGCCTTTCAATTGACTATACCAAAAATGGCACTAGTTTGTTATACACCCCACCAAAAAATATAATAGAAAAAAATGGAATAATCCCGAAACTTTGAATTTATGTGCCAGAGTTACAAATTCATATTCTTTGGGATTATTAAAATGATTACTGCTTCAATTCAATCGACAGCTGTCGATTTCCACTTGCTCAAGAGATGTACAAACTCCCAACGGCTCCTTTCCAGTTGAGTTCGGGGACTAATCGAAATTTAAATTTATGTAATGAAAATGTTTCTTTTGAGATTTTTATTTCCAATATAACTCCTTGAGATTAGGGATGGTATATCCAATACATAAATTTAATTACAGTAAGACACCAATCCCGACTGAAATGGATCCATTGGGAGTTTGAACGTCCTTAGAGCGAACGCAATGGACAGCTGTGATCTAATTAAAGCAGTAATCATTTTAATAATCCCAATGAATACAAATTTTTAACACAGGTACATAAATTCAAACTTTCAGGATTATTTCATTTATTTCTCAATTTTTAAAAGGAATTTTAGTAATAAAAGATGATTAAAATTTAATTATAGTCAATCGAAAGCTAATAATATTTCCTACAAACAAAACAAAATATCATCGAAATCAGACCAGTATTAGCAGAGGTATAGCAATATTTTTTTGGTGGGGCGTATAAAAAAATCAGTAAAAAATCTTTTCAATTTTGCACAAAACTCGCCAGAGATTCTAACATAATCGGTGTAATACCAAAGTACGTATTTGAAAATTTGTGGAACTAAAAACAAAGAGTTTGAATTAAGATTGCAGAAGTAAGGTAGCTCATTTCTTAATTAAATTGGCCATATTTTGTATCATTCATTAGTGGCATCACATAATCAGTTAGGTATTTTTTTCATAACAAAGAGCACAGAAAACCACACATTAAAACACAACATAATCCCAAAATAGCAAAATTTGCAGAAACATCACTCTGGTATTGCACCAATGATAAAAAATAGGTAAGGATATAAGGAGATTTCGAATTTAAACCCACAATCAGTGCTAATTATGCCCAGAAATAAAATAAACATCTATATTGTAGATATCTCCTTTTCTTTTATTTTATATCTCTGAGTTTTTGTGTGTACATTTATTTAAATCCACGTGATTTTAAATGAGCACAGGACTTCATATCTAAAATACTACTTCAAAAGAACCCATACAATTATAAAATTATTGACACTTTCTAAAGAGTAATTGTCACTATATAGAGTAAATAATTCTAAAAAGGGCGAGTAACACAATCTAAAAACTTTTAATTTAATTTACATTAATTTACATCACATTAGTTTAAGGGAATTAACAAAAAATAAAACACTGACCTGATCTCCAAGCACGTCTAAGAAACGCAAATGAAAAATTTAGGGCAGCTCTGGTGCCTACTTTGGCTAATCCTGCAGAAGCATTTTCCACTAGCCTTATACTTAAAATAAAGTGATATTAATTTAAAATTCAAGAAAATAAGATTCCTTAGGTGTGTTATATAAAAAGTTACCTTTTATTTGGAATGAATAACGAGCTTTTAGCCTGATGTGACTGAGTTTTATCATTGTATTTAGTTGGCTCCGAAGGTCTTTGCCTTCCTAGAGCTACAAAATATCTATGTGAAATCATTAGCCTTTGTCGAAGTCTGCAAGATGACAAGGCACTTCCAGCAATGAATCTGCAGAGTTCCCGCTGTTCATAATGAAGTGAAGATAAACTAGCCAGTAAGTCTTCATTCTCTACAAAATAAAAATAACTAAAATGTGCAATAACTATATGAGCGGCATACCAAAAGGCTGCAATCTTATCTGACTTTGATTTCCAGCCCAGGTCCAAGAATTCAAAACTTTTTGAGAAGAGGTAGGTTTTGGTTTGCTTTTTAACTGTGGAGCATCTGTGGATAGCTGTTGGCAAGGACTACAATTACATCCTCTCTGAGGGCCACAGACTCCATCGCAACATGTACAATTTAATACTCGTAATCCACAATAGTAGACACCATTCTCCCCTAGTGAAATAAAATATCAAACAAGAATTAACTTTAAAAACATTGATTGAAACCAAAAACACAATACAATTACCAAACCTTTATGAGCTAGAGCTCCAGCAGAATTCAATAATGACTGACTGAACTCTCCAAAAAGTTCTCCATCCTTAACCAGCTCATTCCATGAATGAGCTAATTGAGGTCTTCTAATAGCTTCTTGAAGATCTGTTTTCAGCCATTTTGTATCAAAACGAGAATTAGTAATGATATTTACATCTAAATAAGTACTCATATCGCGATAAATATGCCTAAAAAATAAAAATTAAATAATTAACAATTAAATAGCGATCAAAGAAATAACAAAGGTATGAACACAATTTACCTAATAATCTTCAGAAAGATATTTTAAAAGTCCACTAATATTAATTAAAATAAAAACGAAATTGATGCCACTAGTCTCCATTTTCTGAAAGGAAAATTATTGTTAAAAATAACAAATCAAACTTTAGTACTTATAGGCATTGCTCTAAACAAACTTGACAGCTCCCAAGCCGATTTGAAAACAGCGATAAACTAATCTTTACACTTCTTGTACCCGACGATAAACAACAAAGAGGTTTTATTATATTATAGATACAGTGTACCAAAGATTGCTTGTTTTAAGGGCAGACGTTATACAATTTCTCTCACTCACACTCTCTTTCTCTTTTCTGGTTATTAAATTGTATAGCAAAAATAAATTTGTGTATTTTTTTTCGCGATGAATATAAACCAGCATAAGACGAGTCAAGCAATAAGTAATGTTAACAACTTTTTGACATGCCATTTCAGGGGATATGAGCTTTCAGGTTTACAGGTTTCACTTACGTTAACCACTGACGTGCCATGACGATAATCAAAATTCCATTCCTTTCATGCCAGGTGAAACCTAACCCTTCAAATTGACGTGAAGCTAGTGCTTGCAAACCACATCGTCAATTGGACCCTCCAATCTCAGACAAGTTCCGTCTGCTAAGCTTTTAGGCTGATGGATAATTCAGAATGTTCCAACGGTATTCATAAGACTTGAATTACCTGAAGAGGAGATTGGAGTGCCGTACGGTCAAAGCTGGATGGATGAATGGGGCACGACCGAGATGGATCCGATAGATGATCTGGGTTACAGAGTGTCCAGGATCACTGATATTATCTAGAATCCCTCCAGCACTAGAAGGTTAGAGTTCGACCTATCCCATAGTGGACGCTGGCCTTAACCATCATGAAGAGAGAGTTCTACATGGCGGTCGTACTATAGGTGTAATTGCTAGGGATTACTTTCCAAATAGTTGGACCACCGTTGATCTGAGTCTACTCTACAAGGAAGGAGACAGAGCTAATCAGCTCCCTAAGTCTTATAGACCTGCATGCCTCCTTCCTGTGGTGAGCAAGGTTCTTCAGGAATTCATTGTGACCAGTCTATCACCAGCACTTACATAAACAAGTAACCCAATGCACTTCGGCTCTAAGAAGGTCCCCTGCTAAGAGTGCGTGTGAACGTAGAACAGAGGGAATGCATGCACAGAGGGTATGTTATGTTGCTGCTCTTTAACATATCCTCCGATTATGATTGCATTTGGTGGCCTCTATTGCTTCATCAGCTGCAGAAATAGGAAGCCCCAACAACTTACACGCCTTAGTAAAGAACTCAGGAAAGACGTGTGAGGTCGTTGCTATAAAACTAAAGCTTTCATAGAGAGAGGATGCCCTATAGAATCAGTGTTAGGTTCAGCCTTACGGAATCTAGTTTTTGAAGAGTAGCTAAAAGAGCGGTTCTCTGCCTCTGGCTGCGCAGATGGTTTGGTCGCTGTGGTGTTCTCTAACAGCAGGGTCGGCATAAAACTACAACCAGAACGGTGTGCCAACTAGGTTGGAAAATGGCCCGAGAGAAAGAAGTTGACGATGGCCGCTTAAAAGGACCAGGCGAGGAACAAGAGATGGGACCCACTCGATTGATGTAATGATGCAAGGAACAAGAATACGTCAAAGTGAGGTGGTCACACATCTGGGAAAGTGATTTGGTAGAATATTCAACGTGACGTCACTTGCACTATCTGGGAAATAGGGTGGCCCTAGCCTTGAACGGGCTCAGTCGTGTGGGGGCGCTTTCTGGGGCGTCAGTTATCCAGCGACAACGACCAAGGAAATGTAAAGGAGTGGGTATTCTGAGGTATCCGTCTCCTGCCTGAAACCGAAATATCTCGCACCGACAGAATAGCAAGTTAGCGACGATCCATAGTAGAGCTTTGTTGCGAATCACCTGGACCTACTTGAGTATATCCTATGAGGTGTGCAGGTCTTAGCAGGAGGGTTACCTCTCGACCTCCTGGCGAAAACATGTTGAAACATGAGTTTAAGATAGAGGGCTTAGTATGTATGCCGGGAAATCTTCAGGTGAGAATTGACGAGGGCTGAGTAAATTTATAACTATTATTCGAGAAGAACTAATGGAAGATTGGAACCGGCGGTGGGTGACAAGCCCGAAAGGAGCTATCTTGAGGAAGGTAGTATTTTCTCACTTTTTCAATAAGTGGCTCCGTTTATTCCCTCATAGCATTGAACTGATTGCTCCAACTCCGTAGGAGCAGCGTTCCGATGTACAATCGGGTTGCTGCACCCCTCGATCAAGGCTGACTTGCTCCGATATACCACGTTCTGGGAGGGAAAAAACCTTTTCGTGATTTCTTAGCAAATTTAGTTGAGAGAATTAAAAAGGGAGGCTGGCAGGAAAAATTGAACTTACAACATGGATAATCAAATTATCTATCTTTCCTTAATAACAAAATACCATCTTGACACTTTTAACTTTTTGGGATTATCTATATGTAAGAAATTTGTTGTATTGGAGGTTACCCGAGATTAGGTTATTGAACTGAAAGTGTTGATTAGAGTTTATTTTGATTTTATATATAGAAGTTTGTTTTTTTTGCGTTACTGTTAAACACTTTTTATTTTAATTATGTGTCTTTATCAATTAAGATTGTCTTTAGTACCTAGGTTGTTCATTTTTTGAGGTTTTTCAATATAATTTATCACTCCTAACAATGGCTGCTATTAGACATACTCTTCAAAGAGAAGTGTTTGAGGCAGATTATGAAAGATTGTTAGCTTTCGTGCAAGTTACAAAAACTTTTAAAAAGAAGAAAACAAGCTTTCTTTGTATTGTGGTCTCTAAGGAATCACCAATAACTGTCAAAATTTATCAGGTGAGTGAAATTCGTGATTATTACTTATGTCTTTGAATATGGCTTTAACTAATATTAATCCATTTGCTTTTAAAAATTTAAATCATTTTCAGTTTATATTATATTAACAGCTAAATGTGAAATTTTTGATAGTAGTAATCTAGAAGATGTTTAGGTGATGGTCAAAATTAAACAAATAATAGTTTTAAACTAGTTTATGCTTGTCAACACTTCAGCCGAGTTAATAAGCCTTCTTCAGGGCTACAAAGACAAAATATAACTAAGATTAAGCAGATAGATCAGAAAGTATGCTAAAAGTAAAATTAGATTTGCATCTGACTATTTAAATATTTCCCTTTTATTTTACTAACATTGTGACAATCTTTTCCTGAATCAACAACTTTTTGTAAAATAAATAGTTTCAGGATTATGGTGTAAGTAGTGCATTATCTTTTTTCCTTGTTGTTTTTTTTTTCATATTTATATTCAAAGATTTCAAATTTCTCATAGGAATTAGGTTTTTTTCAGTTATTAGGTGGTATGGAATTAACTTATACAAACTACAATTTAAATCTTACATTGCTATTCTCCAACAGATTATTGACAAATTATCGATTTTGATATTACCTGAAAAGTACCTTGTGTAGTATTGGGAAAAACAGTGAAACTATACTCAACTGCTTCTATTTCAAATCATGACTGTTGAATGATTTCTTAAGGATGTATAATATCAAGATTATTTTCCATTATGGCATCTGTCACCATTTTCTGATTAAGTTAGTTAGTCCTGCTGTTTTTTATTTAAGTATTTAAATCCATTTTTTTTTAAGTCAAGTCGTTGACCTATCCGGGCGCATGTATATTTATTTGCTGTGTTTTTATTTTTAAAGTTAAAGTCTATTAGTGTGGATTTTTAGCACTTCCCAATCTATATGCTGCATTTTAACAAGAGGAAATAATTTCTGCTTAATTTCTTAAAAAAACCTAGAGGTATAAATTTTTTTTGTGATCGTATGTTTATACAAAATTGTTCTTTCTTTTTTTAAATCATAATTTATTCAAGTTTTCCACCACATGAACTTAAAAGATATGCTAATTAATAAAAATGTATAATATTTTAGTAGATAATTTCTGGTATTAGTTTACCCAAATTTATTATCTAATCAATATTAGAAGATTTTATCAAACTTACTTTTAATACAGGTGAAAAACTGCTTATATCTCTGTATAATTCTATATTTAGGTCAAGAAAACTGAAAAAAGTAATTTCAAGAAAAAGCGTAATTGGCCGATTACCATGATCCAGTTGGTCGATGGAAAGAGCACCTCATTTGTAAGTTTTATTTATTAGATTATAGTATTTAATTCATTAATCAATAAATCAATAATTTATTTAATATTAGCTGTCATTATATCTCAACTAATTAATTTTCAGGATAACACAGAGTTTGATCTGCATTTTGATAAAGTTTATAAATGGTCTGCTATCAATGCTCAAGAAAGGCAAAGTTTCATTATAGTTTTGTGGAAGGTATATTATATTTATATTTAATAATGTTTTCTATTGGTGAAGTATTTTTGTCCTAAAGGCTTAAGCTCCAAAAATTCTAAATTAAGGGTTTGATTTATTATGGAATGTAAACACCACCTCTACAGATTGTCACTCACGACATCGAAAAAAAAATTGGAAATGTAAAAATTGACTAGTGATGATGTAGGCACCAGTGACTTAGTCGTCCCTCAGACTTGACCAGTGCTAGAAGTCTTAAAAATATTTTGTAATTATAAAAGTTTTGCCATCTTTATAAACTCCTACTGTACACAATAAAGAATATAATAAAAAAATTGTTATTGTTATTTGGTGAAAAAACGTTTCAGGTATTTCCTATAATGTTTGCTAAATGGTGCTAACGCTTTTTAAAAAAAATCAAGTCGATATGTAAATGCAGTAACCATTTCTTTATATTGTTTTCAATGTAGTTAGTTTTTAAAATTCTTATGTTGGTCCTTTTTATGTATTTATTTTCTTTGTAGACCATATTTCTCTTTTTTCCTCTTTTATTGTTTGGCAAAATGGATCTGAAGATTTTTTCTAATCTCTGCTGAAAATCAAAAGTTGTGGTGGTTCGGATAATATTAGTTTATCATTGTTTAAATAACTTTTGATAAATATGGATGCTGACATCTGCTCCTTCTAGAGACAAATAAGCCCACTTAGGGGTTTTTATCTATCAAATAATTTTGTTTTTAAATCCTAACCATAGCAATAAATAATTCATCCAAATAACTGACAAAAATGACAGAATGGCATAGAAATGGTGGGAATTGAAGGTGTATGGTGGGTAAAAGGTTAGTTTTGAAAAATTATGTTTTTAGAAATAGAACTTCTTAGCAACTCATCAAAAATTTTCAATCAACAGTCTGGAATCCTTATCAAACAGTGATTTCGAGTTAGTATGTCACTATGGCAGATTGGAAGATGGTAGTTTTGGAGCTGCTATTCTGGATTTTATTCTATTATTATGGATTTTTATTTTTATCCACATTGTACTCTTGTAGGTTTGAACCCGAAGTATAAGAATTGCAGAATGGTAGTTATCAGCACTTAACAGTTTGCTTAACATTCATTAGTAATTAATAAATCACAGTCAGCAGCTCACACATGTTGAGAGTGCACCTCCAATCATTTTAGAACTTTTAAAAAGTTATTATATATCAATTTTCTTCTTCTTCCTCGTTCCATTTATTTAAATGACCATGTCAGGAGATGAGAACAAAAACTCGGCAGTCCTCTCGAGATCCCCCAGATTCCCGTAAAGTTTCCTCTCCAGTGACACTGGTACAGACCAGATCTTTTCTCACAAATTTTCTAGCAGTTTGCAGAATTGGAGTATATGGTCTGATGTTTGTTCAGCTTCTCCGCAGTTGCAAGGGCTAGTTCCTATTTTTAGTTTTTTGTGTAAGTGGGATTTAAGACGGTTGTGTCCGGTCCTTACTCTGAAAATGGTGACTTGTTCTTTTCTGCTTAGTTGGAAGTAGTCATCCTGAGGGTTGTGTGTTGGATACGAGGCCAGCCATCTTTGTCTAATGACAGTTTTGTTTATGGTTTTTGCTTCATCTATGGTTAGTGAGGGATCGTATTGTTGCATCGATGAATCTGTTTTTGCCTGAGTCAGCCTTTTTCTTTTTCATTGCCTTGAGCCCACAGTGCCTGAGGATCCATTTCAGAACTAATTCTGCGGCACCATCAACCACATTTTTGATGGCTGCAGTCAAATTTTTCAGGTTTGTTTTGGCTCTGTGTTGACTTATCATTGCCTGTAAGACTGATAGTGCATCAATGAGAATTACTATTTTATTATTGGGGACCAAAGAAGAAGATGACTTGATCATTTTGCAAGCCTCGGTGATGGCTTCCTGTTCAGCACGGTAATTGCTTGACCTTCTGCAGGTAGGCATAGCTTTTCCATCTTTAAATTCAATATGGATGCTTGCACCCCCATCCCTGAGAGCTCCAATAGCTGAACCGTCTGTGTATGCCCTTATCCATTCGCCTGGTGGGTATTCTTCATTTATGAGTTTTAGGCTCAGGGCTTTTATCTCCTCTGGGGGTAGTTCGCCTTTGCAGTTTACCCCTGGGATGTTTTCGACAACGGCAGTAGGTAGTTCTGGAGCTGCTATTCTAGGTTTTATTCCGTTATTATGGATTTTGATTTTTTTCTATATTGTATTCTTGTAGGTTTGACCCTGAAGTATTAGAATTGCAGAATGACAGTTATCAGCACTTAACAGTTTGCTTAGTATGCATTAGTAATTAATAAATCACAGTCAGCAGCTCACACATTTATGTTGAGAGTGCACCTCCAATCATTTCAGAACTTTTGAAAGGTTATTATCTATCAATTGATTTATTGTATTGTGTATAATAAGAAAAAAAAATTGCCAATTTTATTAAATGAGTTTAAATGTACACACAATTAGAAAAAACAAATGACACTTCCAATAAAATAGGCCAAAAAAAATTATTTTAGAAGAATGTAAGTCAGGTTCGTTTTTAGTGTCCTTAGACTCATAAGAGTAAAGATACCCTGTAACTTCGGTTTGCCCTGCTCAAGAAACTTTAAGATTTATGGTTGTTTTTCTCCATAAAAACTTTTTTTTCATTTTTTTTCTCTAAAAAAAATTTTAGTTTTTACGGGAAAACAGCAATGGAATGTTATGTCCTAAATGTTGGAACGTGACCCAAAAATTCCTGTCCATAAGTTGAGGAGGTCCATAAGTTATGGTAAAATTGAAAAATGTTTCTGGCATGCCGGGCTTATAAAAATTTGTTTAGAAAAAAATGGTGGAAAATTATAGCTTTTCAAGATACTTAGGCTGATTATGGGGCAAAGTAGGATACTAGAGATCTGAAATTTTGATAATAGAAATTTTTTGTGGGGGTGTACACATGTGTAAGTCGGCAGGCTTATCACTTTGGGAGACTTTTACCTACCTTATCCAGACAGAGCCTTTGTAATTGTGAATGTATTTAATATAAACTATTTATCTAAATTTATTATTGAGCTAGCTTTCAAAAGTATTTACTTATTTACAATAAGTTATCTGGAATTTTTACTCTATTAGCAATGCTGTCATTATCTGAAAGAGAAGCCTGAATTCAAAAACTTTCCTCCAGAATGGGTGGCTGGTGATCTAGGAATGCCAGTAGAAAATCAAACTAATCTAAATGGTTAGTATTTATTAATTAATAAAAATATGTTTCACCTTATTTGTTTGTAGAAAGTCAGTTTTAAATTTAATATTTTTAAGAACAAGTTGATCCTGGTGAAGTGGAAGATTATCAGGCTCTCACTGAAAAAGAAGAACAAGATTTGATTCAGTTAATGGAAGATTGTGGTTTCACTGTGAGCAATGCTGAAGCTTTTATGGAAACTTTAGCTAAAGATCTTTCAATTTTGGATGGTGTGAGTAGAATCTTTCTTCAAGCCAAATATTCTAAACTATACTTTGCTTTCAAAAACCTTTAAAGTTTTAAGATCTCAGATACATAAACCTATCTTATCTTTGTGTTCAAATATATTCCTTTTTATATCTTTATCATTGAAATCAATAATTTTTCTACTGCTAGGTATATATTTTGTTTTAGCCCCATTAATTTTGATACTTAATTCTTTATTGTTGTTTTATTTAATTTAATTGTTTCTGCTTCTTCTTTTAACAATACTAAATCTTCAGCATAAGCACACTGGTATTTTGGCACCCATTGGTAGGCCTTTCCTGTAAGGATCACCTGTCTAATGACTTATTCTAGTGCTAATTTAAATGAAATTGGAGAAAGAGAATCACCCAACTTTAAACATGAATAGATTTCAAACTGAAATTTGGTGTTTCAGACTAAATTCTTAATATTTTGGACATCCTCTTGCTCTTTGGTATTCTCTGTTCTTTCAAATTATTATTCAACCTCTGGTAGTTTATTGAATTGTGAGCCTTTTTAAATGGTATTAAATATTCATTTTAATTTTAATTAGATTAATATAGTTGCATGTTTAACTCGACTGTTAAGCACTTAGTAAACTTTATGTACAAAAACGGGGGGAAATTGAAAAAAAAATTGTTTGAACAGGTTTAAATTTTCAGTGTAAGTCTCTCTTATTTCAATGATCTGCATTTGTCCCCACCCCTCCATCCTCCCATTGATTTAATAGTATTTCAAATTTCCAAGATAAATGTAAAGTATTTGGTTTTGTTTATTTCATGATTAATTTTTCATTGTTACAGGAAAATATTCAAAGTGTATTAGCTTCTGAGCAACGAGTATCATCTTTGATGGGTCATTTAGATGTAGCAATTGCAGAAGTTGAAAGAGTTGAAAATCAGCTTAATGCTTATGATGAGATAATTTGTCATGTTCGTAATACAATGGAAAAAATGGAAGAAAAAAATCGACTTATAGAAGTTGCTAACAAAAATAATCAAAAACTTTTGACAGAATTAGAAAAAGTCATAGTAAGAGTTAATATTTATTTATAAAAAAAAAATTGTGTATTAGTTCTTTCTCTTTATTTTATTTTATTTTCTCAGCTAGAACTGGAATTGGATAGTAAACATCAAGTGGCACTGGTTGATGCAGATCTTACTACAGCTCAGGGTTTGAAGGAAGCAATCAGTGCTGGAAAAGCTTTACAGGCTGTTATGAATGCTGAAATCCATCCTGCCCTAATTCAACTTTCAGCAGTTCAAGAACAAAAAAAAAGATTTGACAAATGGAAAAGCAAATTTTCTCAAATTATATCTCGACATCTGAATAATCTGTTTATTCATTTGGTATGATTTATATTTATTTTATTATTATTTTTAGGTTTAACTTTGTTAATAGCATGAAAATGCGTACATTTTATTGTTGTTCATTTGGTTTAATGCCCTTATGTGCTTCAGTGAGTGCAGGAAGGGTTATTATCTTCTACAGGTTACTTGCCTATTCTATCTAGTGAAAATCTATACTATTATATAATGCTGAAGAGTTTGTGTGTTTGAACATGCTAATTTGCTACCAATTGGAACTACCAGTCCAATTCAAAAAAATTTGTTTGCGTTCGATAGACTATGCACTGAGGTAGGCCTGAGATTTAATATCATCATGCTGTAACCCATAGAAATGGAACAAACACTTTAAATAAATTGTTGAGAGCAAAAGTTGCCTACGTGTTGTTTTCATAACAACTTCATACCCAAGGAAGTATGTTGTCTACACTAACGTTTTAACAAGTGTGAAAATATTATTTTGTAAATAATTGGTATTTGTAATTTATTGTAAATTTATGTAATGTAAATTTATTGCTGTTTATAAAAAGTTTATTGCAATAAATGAGGCTGATCAACATATTATAGTTTATTATTTTTAGGGATCAATTCTAATTTAACGCTGGTGAAATCGTGGGGCACAGCTGATCCACCATGATATAAAAGTCATCATAGGTCAGAATCAAACTAACACGAGCATGCTAGGATGCTGTTCCAACACACTTTTCCACTCTGGCTTTTATAGTACAAATTTTATCTAATTTCCTAAAATTCATAATATGAAACCGCGTTTATACTTAAAGTTATATTTATAAACAATCTTAAATAAATAAAATTAACTCAATTACCAAGTATGTAGTTGCTGGTTAAGGCCAAGTTAATAGTGTATCGATTATTTCTTTGTCTTAATTCAAGCCGAAAATTAGTATCAATTTTTGACTAAAATAAGATTACTTTGGGATACTAAACAAACTACATATTTCTATCAAAGTTCAGCTGTTCAACTTATTGACATTGATCAAACTATGTTTATTTTGTAATTATTAACATTCAAAATTTCCTGTTTATTTTAAATTGCTTACTAAAATTGTGAAATTTCGATATTGGTCGTTCATGCCTTAATCCACTAATTTAATGATTAAAAGTCTTGTTTGTGCTATGTCTGTTTTAGTGGAATGATGACAATGGTTAAAAAATGATTTAATCATTATGAAATTATTTTAGAAAAACCACTAGATTAACATTAAATGCAGTATAACTTTGATTAACCATTGCTCGTTTATCTGTCAGTTTCTGTTAACCATCAGCACATCAGAAGCCAAAAAGATGTGGGATTTTCAACTCAGCTTTAGTATTTCAAAGAAAAATATTAACAGTAAAAAAAAAAAATAATTATGCAACATACAATAATACTAAGAATAATTTAATGAAATACACACCTTATTTTATTAGATAAAAATAATTTGAGAAAGTCAAATTTGTTTTTTAAAAAAGACAACTACATACATGCATAAGTTAATTACATTTATAGGCTCAAAATCTGGGAATTATTGTTTCACTGGAAGAATAATGAGAAAACGGAATTCTCAAAAAATTACAAATTAATAAATTCTAGAGAAAATTCAAGAATCAAAAGCTGATTCTGATTGAGGTAATGTTAAATTAGTGAAATTGTGAATTTATGTATACTCATATGTACATGTTTTAGTTATTTTGTATTTAAGTATGAATTGTGATTATAATAAGAACTTTCTTATAAGACAGGAGAAAATTATTGATTATTTTCATGTCCAACAATCACTTTATAACCATTATTACTAAATTATTACTTGCATATTATTCAAATACATGTTAGTTTTGTACTGTGAATCTTCTGTAGATATTTAAAAAAAAAAATTATATTGCTAACATTTTTGATTTATGCTTATATTAAAATTAGTCAATTTATTGCTATTTATAGGTTAAGATGGTATTTCTGTCATCCGTCTATTCACTTAACCATCACGTCCTTCGAACCATTGGTGGCAGTTAATCGAAGTTTTACTGTACTTTGAAAATGAACTTTTCTCTTAGAAATTTAACCTTAGTAGGAAACATTATTTATATCATGTAATATAAATTTGAAACTTATTTGAGCTAATTGTTTTTAGTTCATAGGTTTTGATTTCTGTTGTTGTTTTGTTTTAATTTTAATTATAGTCCATTTTAAATTATTTTTCTGTTTTTTATTCCAAATATAGGGCAATGATCCCGGAGAGCAAAGTGGTACTCTTGGACGTGAATTGAATTTACCCAAGCATTCTTCTTTGCATAAAGAGTTAAACAACTACACTGAATTGATGCATTGGATAAAGGTAATGATTGCATTCTTAAATACCAGGCTTTGAACATCCTTTCTTGTTTCTTTGGATAAATCTCTTGTGTTTAACCGTTCAAATTAGTGTAATCCTTTCAGAGGATCTGGAATGGATTATCAAAGCTTAACGTAGACCATGCAATTAGAAAATTTAGAAATAAATAAAATAACTTGACAATTAGTTATATATTCGTATAAATAAATGAAGGTTGAAAATATTTCAACACTAATCCTTTTATTTGGATGCTACGTTTTTGAATATTTGTGAACAGTGTTGTCATTTTGTTATTTTCTGTTCTCTTCAATTATTATTATATTTTAATTCAATTAAGTTTTATTTAAGTATTTACATTAATTTATAGTCTTATTTAAATAATTATTTTTAATAAAAAATTTCCACTTCAGTAGTTGGAAATGTTATGTGTATTTCTTTCTATGTATTCTGCTGGCACACATGTATGATACTGTTCACACCTTTTATGGTTTGATTCTGTTTGCATACTGAACTTATTTGATTTTAGGCAATGGATAGAAAAGCGTATCATGCATTAACTAAAGTATATACATCGGCTTTAGGTAAATTATATGATCGAGATATTAAATACTTTTTAGAAGAAGCGAAACGGACAATATCTGTTCAAACTGGTAAGTAATTAATATCTTTATTCCGTATTATTATGTTGATTCTGCAACATTCTATACTTATGAATTTAGTCCTTTCGATTCTTTAGATGGCAACAAATATTCCATACATCCTTTGAAGAAAAATTGTAAAACTAGAGATGGGTTGGAAGATACTTTGTTACTGATACTGTCAAGTAACAGGTATGCTAAAATGTGACAAACTGAAAGTATCAGATACTTTCAGTCCTAGCCTGGATGTAGCTGAACAGAATTAACCGTAAATCAGGCTTCCAGGGAGATTGAATTAAATAAGAGTTGACTAAAAAAAATATATATACAGTAAAAAAGTATGTTAAACTAATATCTGAAGAAAATGTATCATTTCAATCTATAATTAGTAATATCGCTTGCTTTTATCATCCTCTTACAGTATAACTTTATAAAATATAAAGTTTTGTGATTTTTTTGTATAAACACTTTTTTATAATGAACAATTAATATTACAAATAAATATTTATATTTGTATACATCTAGTTTACAATTTTTCCTCAAAGGATATATGGAATATTTGTTGCCATCTAAAGAATCTATAATATATTCATTTATATGTAGTATGCCTGTAAGGCATTGAGCATGTATAAAATAATAAACGGTCCTTATGTGGAGTTACCATCTAAGGAAAAGATGTAAATAAAAAAAAAAATATATATATATATATCATATTGATCTGATAGATATTATCAGATCTGATAATATCGCTCTTGTTTCAGAAAAACATGGTTCTGAGTTTATTGAACATTTGAAGTAAAAGAAAATTCTCACTATCATTTGCATCTAAAATATTATCAGTTTGGCAGTAAAAGTGACCAACTGCAGTTTTGTGAATATAAAAGTTTGTTGCTATTTAGCTGTGCCTGAAGGAAATTTACACTTCATTATTGACAAAATTGTGAAGTTATCAATAACTATTAGTTAATTAATTATTGATGAATTCACAATTTTGTCAATAATGAAGCATAAATTTAGTTCAGGCACAGCTAAATAGCAACAAACTTTTATATTCACAAAACTGCAGTTGATCACTTTTACCACCAAACTGACGATATATATTATAAATTATAGTCTTTAAATATTTTTCTTTAAGACGGACAGTAGTTGGTAGATACATGTGACAAACAGTATCAGGTACAGCTGTGGAACCAGAACAACTTGTCTCTGATACCATTTGCAGCTGTCACAACCAACCTGTTGAAAAATAGAAGGTACCACTGTAGTTGTTGCCGTTATTCCTTCTTTTTGTAGTCACACACCAACTATGGGTGCACAGCTTTGATTTTCAGGTTCCATTAATACTTTTTTAATGGAATTAGGAGTTGAATGGGGTTTACATAGCTTGTAAGATTAACTAATAACTATTTGATTTATTAAATATTATCTAGAAAATCAAAATTAAGATTGTGAGAAATTACATATGCCTTATTACAATAGCTTTTATATTGATCATTCTTTTTGTATTATGCAGTTTTTTGTATATTATAAAAAAAAGAGATTTTATTATATAATAGTTTAGATTGGTATGCTTACTTATGCATTCAAGGTGTTATGGGTGGATCCAGAGAAGATGTTAGTAACAAAAGCAAAAGTCAGAACAGTACGAGTGCATTGTTAGGAGTAGAAAGAGAACAATGGTCTGAATCAGACCCAGGTGAACGAGCGAGGTTCAATCAATTTTTTGAAAAAGTATTATCTCAATTGGAACCAGTATGCTTATCAGAGCAGCAATTTTGCATTAACTTTTTCCAGCTTGATATACTCAGCCCTACTTCAAGAGTAATGTATTTATTATATTGATATTCAATTATTATTGTTAATAAAGAAATCATTTAATCTGATCAATACCGATAACTATAAAATATGTTAATTGAAGATTGTGTTTAGAATACTCAGACTACTTTAGATACGATATCGAGAGATTTAAAGTCAGAAGAACCACCAGTACCTTTACCAAATCATCGTGTAGAAAGACAGATGAATGAAGAAGTTAGAAAAATGATGGCTGACATTTTTGGATGTATTGAACAGGAATTAATGACGTTCATATCATATTATGAAAAAATTGACAACATGTAAGTCAATTATGATGTATATATTTTGCGTAGTATCATTTTAACATATAGTATTGTATAACTTACTTGTTTCTATTTCAAAAGTTAAGTTTGAATTTTAATATGAAAATGTTCAAAGAGTAATTAATTCCTTTTCACTAATTTTAACTAGTAATGAATGATTTACTGATCCTTAAGATTTCTCACTGTAGTTAATTATTGCTGAAGTATATTAGTGATTTCTTTTGAAATGGTCTTTTATTAATTGTTAATTGTTAATTATTAATAACTAAAACATTTATAGATGCTGTGATATTTATCAGTAAATAACTGTTTGTTTTTTTGTTGCAGATATTGTTTATATATTTTAGTGCGTCTTACTCAACATGTTATGTCAGCCCAAGATGCTGGATCTTTTTTAAGTAAAAGTTTTGGTTCAGTTTTAGTACAAGTAAAAAGAAATTATGATAAATTTATGCAAGCACAATTACAATCAATCTTAGATTGTAGAGGCAGCAGAAAATCTAAATGTGGTATCATCCCATTTGTTTCAAATTTTGAGGTATCCTATCATTTTTTTTTATTTGTTCTTATTATGAAACATTTTATTCCTTTTTTTTTTACTTCAAAATCATTATTAAATTGATATAGTCTCCTTTTAGTCTTACTATCTATGTTATTGTAGATTTTTGCTAAAACAACTGAACATATTTTTAAAGATACTGCTAGACGAGCCGATTTAGATAAATGGTATGTTCGTTTAGTTGGAGCAATGTTTGAATCAATACCTGTAATTGCATCAGAACACCTTAAGACACCTGCTGAAGTTGTCAAAATGGGTATGTTGTTATTAGAAGATTTTTCATAAATGTTTTTTGAAGAAAAGTATTTAATATGTGTGTTATTTAGAAAATTTTCACCATCTTTATGCACTACTCTCTCAACTTAAAATATCTGTACTTGATAACCAACGAAAGGAGGCCAAAGTGAGGTATAATGAAGCCCTCCGAGCATATGTAACCCGCTACTTTGGAAGACCTTTAGAAAAATTGAATGTAAGTAAAATTTTTATAATTTTTTTTTTCCTTTGGCATAATTGCACCACGACCTAATCAGGTCTATTATGCGCCAATGTCGCTCAGTTACCGTCAAAACATGACCTTTGATTGCTCCACAAATCTCAATAGATTTGTTGGATTAATTAGCTCACACTGCTTTGGGTCTGTAAGATGGTCCAGACCGAATTATAACAGTTGACACCATTATTGGGTCTATGCTGGTTTGTTTTGTCAATAAAGACTCTGTAATCAGTGTCTATATGCTTACATATTTGAAGATCGGAGTAGTCTTGTTTTCAATCCTCTGTGACAGCTTCCAATGCCCAGCCTGCGTTAGAACAGTGGAAGTTGTATTCTGTTTTGTCAGCCTATAAGTGGTTTTGTTGATAGACCAAACAGACCCTCTATAGCAGACGTTGGAGTTGTTTTCATTGCGCCTCTTATCATTGGCCCGTCTTGGTAGCTTCTCCAGCTTAATTCTGGATCCACCCACTTGTGCCTTATGCCACCATAGCAGGGCTGCATAAGATACCATTGGTCTAATGGCTGTAAAGTATAGCCAGTAGACCATACAGAGCTTGAGGCCCCAAGTCTTGCCCACCGCACCTTTACAGGCCCAGAAGCACTTTAGTGCTTTATTTGTTATATTTTCTACATGTTGGTGCCAGCTTAGTGATTAAATGTAATACTTAAGTGTTTTACCACCATATTCAGACCAAGCTGGCTGCCATCCATGGTTGGCATTCTAATAGCCAAGTTCTTTTTCTTTGAAAAAATGCAGACATTAACCTTGTGCGGATTGATGCTGAGATTATTGGTTCTGCACCACTTCACCAAGATGCCTGTTACTGATTTGAGTAGGTCAGAGAGTACACTCTAATGTTTGCCTCCAATGAGGATAGCAATATCATCCGCATATCCTTGTGCATTAAGGTCTGCTGTGATGATGGTTGTCAGCCTCCAAACACTATAGTAATGGGGATAGTACACCTCTCTATGTGCAGCCTCCTTTGGGCCTGATCCACAGTTCTGTGTGCCCTAACTCTGATTTGAGGATCCTTTGCTCCAGCATGTTATTTATCCATCCAAAGATTACAGGATCCACATTTCTATACCTTAGGATTTTGGCTCTAATATTATAAGGAGTTCTATCAAAGGCACCTTCTATATCAACAAACACGCTTATCATTATTTGTTTTTGGTTTACTGATTTCTTAATCCTCGAAACCAAATGATGTTGCTTCAGGATTTACTAGCTTGGTAAGCAAACTGATTGAGATGTATAGGACATAAATCCAGTAACAGTTCTCTAATATGCCTATACAGAATCTTTTCCAATGTTTTCATAAGAAATGACGACAAGCATTTTGTTCTGAAGGCTTTAGGGTCGTCATATGACCCTTTGCCTGGTTTTGGTAGGTAACAAAGTTTGGAAATCCTCCAACTGATGGGAATATGTCCAAGTGCCAGGCTAACCCTTAAAATTTCAAGTAAATGTGTTCTGATAGCTGGGAGGCCTTTCTCCAATAAAGCAGGAAAGATCTCGCCAGTAGCAGCCGATTTGTATGGTGCTAATGAGTTAATGGCCCATTCTAATCTCCTGATGGTAATAATCTCATTAGCTTTGTCCCATCGTCTTTTATTAGCACCGTTGCTAATTAGGGTGGGAATTGTATTCTCTTGCTCTAATAGGTCACAGTTGGGAAAGTGAGAGAAGGCCAGGGCTTTCAGGATATCCTCCTCATCTTTGGTAAACCCTTCCCCAACTTTCAGTGTACCTAAAGTACCATGACCAGTGTGCTTTGAGAGAATTTTATTGATTCGGCATGCAGCTCGAGTATTGTCAACCTCCAAGTTGTCTTTTGGTTTTTTCTTACTAACTTATGTTATTCGATAAGCACTACTTTTTTTATCAGCTATCATTCCTCTTAGGAGCGTTGAACTGCCGCATGGTGCGGGCTCGTTGCTTGCTTAGTTCACTGTTCCACCATGAAACATTCCTGTTGGAAGTGGTGTTACATATTTTATTACTGTTCAAATATGCCGTTCTCACAACCTCTGTCAGAGCTGAGTTCATGCATTTCAATTGTCATGAATTATGAGCTACTTATGGACAGTAACTGATTAGTTCATCAAGATTATTTTTATAAGCTTCCCAATCTGTACGTTTAGGATCCTATAAACTCTTGCTTGTTGCCAGCAGTCCATTGTATCGAATCTGATTCATTTATGGTCCGAGCATGTCTCCTCATTGGACCGCAACACATGTGCTAATGTCTTTAGAAACTAGAGTTACAACTTCAGATCTTACTATATTGCAGAATATAAATTCCCCCTGTTCAATTATAATAATATAATATTGTAAGATCATAATCACTACTATATATTATTACGGTAGTATAGATCCCTTTTCTGGCTCTCAGGAGCGATGGATTTTGACATTTGAGGTATCAAAAGAAATAGAATTTCACGGAGAAGTGACGAATCCTGATTTTGTTCCTTAAAATCTTATAAGGGCTTAAATAAAAGTGATGAAAAAACTGGAAGGTTTCAAAACTTTGACGACTGAGATACGACGGATCGAGACGGGATAAGTTGGGTTTTAAAGATTTTGACGCGGGCATCAAGACCATATATGCTCCTATGGAGCGTATTGGTCCAGTGTTTTAAAGCATAAAAACCTACCGTTTTTGAGATAACGCACGATATAGGTCCGCACGGGCCTCATGCCATCTTGCATATGTGCTGTTATCATGGCAACTTTATACCTTTTAAAGCCAGTTGAGACTGTTAACAAAAACGTATTAATAACTGTGAAAACGTTTTGTAAAGAAAATATTGTTTTCATGTTTCCATGAATGATAGAATACTACAAACAGAAAGTGGTTACTGTACGAAAGACTCGTTGCTTAAATGTTAAACTGAGGGGGTACTTTCCAGTAGGGCAAGTTAATTACTTAGTAAGTATTAACTATTACTTGAACATAGTCATTATAAACTATTATAAAGCTTCATCAAATGTGTGTGTTAAATAAACTTTCTTGATAATATTATATTGTTTATCGCTTATACTTCGATTTCATTAAGATATGTAATGCAAGAGTTCTCGCTCGGGTATACTACTAGTTTATTATAAATTCCAGAATTGTCACCTCTTAGATTATTGTTGGAGCTGCCCAAGATTTCGTGATGTGCATTTGCATCTAGGGCAGCTATTGTTTTGGTTCCCATACAGTCCAGAATCCTTTTGAGGTTGGTTGTTGGGAATGGGTCTTCATTCAGAGATAAGAGTGGTTCCTGCCATCTCATTTTCGTCCCCAGACAGGGTAAATTGAGCTGCTGCAAGAGCTCTGGATCATAATTACCAAAGAGGCAGCAGTTTTAGTGTCCGTTGTATAGTATGCAGGCTCTGGGTTTTTATTGCTGGTCACCGAAATAATGCAAGCCCTGTCATTTTATTGTACAATCATACAGATAAGGTTCCTGAATGAGGATAATATCAATATCCTTACCTCTTATATGCTGTTTCAGCACTCCACACACAGCAATGCAGTGGTACAAATTGATCTGCAGCAGTTTCATAATATTCTTGTTTACTAGCAGGGCTGATCTCTAGACGGCTCCGATATCTGGGTTTCACCTCTAGGCTCAGCTGTAGCCGAACCTTTTGGATCCCCTCCTCCATCAATCTCTAGAGTCTGGCTCTAGCCTTCAATCAGTTAGCATCGTTTCTACACAGCTTCTGCTCCGTTACTTATAACCCATTCTTATCTTCTATTCAACAATTGTGAGTAAAAATTGTTTTGCTTGTACTAACAAACAAATTATTTGTTAGAACGTCACTGCAATTTGAATCAACAGATGCCTTTGTTTGTGAGGCAATCAATTGACATAGAATTAAAGCACGACCCGTAGCGATATCGCAGAGATTAGGTGGCTATCAGTCCCCACTCTACAACCGGCGCTTCCCCACCACTGTTATCCCCTCTGCCACTCTCCAGAGCCTTTACAATGGCACAGTGCCCAGTCTGTAAGAATGGCGTTGCCAGAGATGATAAATTAGCGCTCGCGTTCAACATATGCAAAGCAATTTTCCACGGAAAATGCTTAAACATGTCGGAAATTGAAATCTCTCAAATGAGAAATAAAAAACAATGGAGTTGCGGCAGTTGTGAGAGCTCGGGCAAGCCTGGTAACAGGCTGTACAGTGCTGTTCCAAGCAAAAATATGGAGGAGAATGTCATGGCCATACTCGCCGAGTTCGATAAGGTAACAGATGTCATCAAGGATTAAATGCTCCATTAATAAACAGTCCGATGTCATTTTCGAAAACCTTGAAAAGCTAAAATCGATAGAGGAACGAGCCAAAAGACAAGATGACCTCATAGAAAAATTATTAATGGAAAATAATAATCTGAAAAGCAAAATTAAAACGCTGGAGGTTAGGCTCAATCATGTTGAACAAGCCCAGCTCTCGCATTCCTTGGAAATTAGGGGTATTCCTGCAAAAAATAGTGAAACTCCTGAAGGTGTCTGCTCAGTTGGAGCTGCCTTAGGCATCAAGCTCAGCGCTGAAGACCTGGACTCAGCGGAAAGAAAAAGACGCAGAGGAGAGGATCCCCGTCCGCCCGCAATCGTCGTGCGCTTCGTACGCCAGACAGTCTGCGACGAGGTGATCCGGATGACGGAAGGTGAAAAGAGATTTCACGACCAGGCACCTCGACTGGGAGAGTGACGAGCTTATTTACGTTGGTGAGGAGATGAGCACTACTAACCGTCATCTCTACTGGCTGGCAAGGCAGAAGAAGGCCGCCGGCAAAGTTAAGTATGTTTGGTTCGCCCGAGGGCGTGTCCGATGCAGGCGAGAGGACGGCTCACCAGTAATTATCATCAATAAAGAGGAAGACATTGAAACTTTTCAATGACATGTATCTCACCGTTCCAGCGTACCTAGAAATTTTATCTTTATTTTTTCTGTAACTTATTTTTATGTATATATTCTTATTATTTAAATTTCAATTTCTACTTTCTTTTTTTTTCACAATATGTCTTTATTTTTATTTTTTGATTGCTTATCATAGTTTACTAGATATTCTCTTCTCTTTATACGTAAACTTCTCCATATAAAATTGTATTACTCATGTTGAAAGTAATGGTTTCTTTTTCTCTTTTGTTTTTTTGCAATTCTATTACAAATATCAATCATTGTGCCTTTCTACTCCAACCCCAACTCCCCTTTACTTTTCTCTAATAAAAATCTTTCCTTTTCCTATTATGACTAGTATCCTATTGACGTGCCACGTTAACTCCCAATCCCTTCCAGCCCATTTCGATGAATTCCTTGACTATTTTCTTCACGATTTCTATCACATTTCGAATCTCTCTATTTTCCTAAATCACCACGCACCCCTAAAGACCACCACCTTCAGACGTCCTGCGGCTCCTTGGATTAATACAGAAATTAGAGAGTTGATGAGGAGAAGAGATGCTGCCAGAAGACGCTTTCGACAAACACGTGCCACCGATGACTACTCCTCTTTTAAGTCCCTACGAAACCTCACCCAATCTTCCTTACGCCGTGCCAAGGCACAATATTTCCACATCACCTTATCACAAGCCAATGACTTCACAAGTCCAAATGGAAAATCCTTAAAAACCTATCTGTAGTAAACTCCAAATCCTGCACGTATTACCCGGTTGCTCCTGACGAACTTAATTCCTATTTTTCTCTCTTCCTATATCGCACTCTTCTCCATGCTTCACTCCACAAACATCCTTTGATCCTGAAAATTTCTACTTCACAAATATTTCCCTGGAAGAGTTACTCTCCTCAGTTCTCAAGTCTAGAACGAATGACTTTGGCCCTGATCACATTCCTGTGAAAATCATCAAACTATGTCTCCCTGTCATTTTTCCCTACCTTTTACATATTTATAATTTTTCCCTCCAAAATTCCATTTTCCCAGCAACTTGGAAAAAAGCCATAGTCCGCCCGTTGAATAAAGTTCCGGTTCCCTCCACAGTTTCCGACTTTAGACCTATCTCCATTCTCTCCAACTTATCAAAACCACTTGAAAGAATAGTCCACTCCCAACTTAATAACTTCCTTGAGCAAAAAGCTCTCCTCAACCCTCTCCAGTCTGGCTTCCGATCTCTGTATTCCACGCAATCTGCCTTGTTGAAAATCACCCAAGATCTCCAATCCTCCATAGACCAACAAAAAATTACTATTCTTGTTCTATTCGACTTTTCAAAAGCTTTCGACTCAGTTAATCATAACATCCTTCTTTCCAAACTCAAAGATCTTTCCTTATCAAATAGTGTCTTAAAGTGGTTCCTATCCTTTCTGTCTCTTCGCTCCCAAGCAGTTATCATCCCCAATAAACCTCCTTCCTCCCACCTACTAACACGTGGTGTTCCTCAGGGGTCTTCACTCTCGCCAATCCTTTTCTCTGTCTATATTAACGATCTTCCCGATTTCATTCATCATTCACAATATCACTTATATACTGACGACTTCCAAATTTACCAATCCTTCCATCCTACCGAGATGCTTGAGGCTATCCGAAAGGTACAAGAAGATATAGATTGTATAAACGCATGGGCAGTACGCAAATATTTGAGGCTGAATGTTAAAAAAACCCAGGCCATCCTCATCGGATCCAAGCATCTTCTCAATTCCCTTACTCTACCTCAACCGCCTACCTATCCATTTCCACACCACTGTCAGAAACCTGGGAATAATTTTTGATCAACACCTATCCTGGAACAATCACATTTCCCAAATCACCCGAAAGTCCATTGCTATCCTTAAACAGTTCCTAAGATTTCGAGATTCTATATCTCCTAAAACCCGTCAGCTCCTTGTATCCTCCCTCATTTTCCCACACTTCGACTATGGCTGCCTCGTGTATGGTGGACTGTCTGGCGGGCTTGAGATGAGACTGAAGAGACTAATGAATTGCTTCATTCATCTTCGGAATCCCCAGGCGCTCCCACGTCTCCAGTTGGTATGCCGAGTTAAAGTGGCTTCAACCTGTTTTCCGACGGCAATACTTCCTAGGTATCTATCTTTTCCGAACCCTCAAAACCAAAAAGCCTCCTTATATTCTTGATCTATTCACCCCGTGTTCCTCTGTACACTCCTTAAATACCAGATCCCAACCTATGAACTTGTATATACCCTTTCATAGAACTGCCTCTTTCAAAAGATCCTTTACCTTTCGAGCTACTTCATTTTGGAATTCCTTACCCAACTCCATTCGCAAATCCTCATCCTTAACCTCCTTTAAGCATCAATTATTTCTCCACCTCCTTAACTATCAATATTCCGTATTTATGTAAGTACTATAGTTATATATATCTTCATTCTATGTTTATATCTTATATTTACTGTTTATAGTTTTATGTTTATTATTATTATTATGTCTATTGTTTGTTAGTTATTGTCTGTTGTTAGTAGACAGGTGTACATTTATATTTAATTACGATTTAAATGCCTGTAATTATTTAAATTTCCTTTATTTTATTTTACTACTTAACTTTTCTTGAGTGTCATGGCCGCAACTGAAGTTAGACTTAGTTATCGCTTTGATTCTGTAATCGTAGTGGTATTAGCTCAAGTTGTGCTCAGAAACTTTGTAAATATTGACTTTATACGTAGGTGAACAATATTACAATAACATTGAGTGAGGTGAGTGCTCCTTAATTAACTTTAATAGTGAGAATATGTACTCGTAGGCCAGAGAGATCACCCACGTGGCAAGGCAATCTGTAACCTGCACGCTACTGGCTTCTGGCTATCATCGCGTGGAACAGTCTGTTATCACATCTCAGGTAGCTCAATGGACTAGGCGCTGTACACTAGTTCTCTTCTTCTGGTTAGTCACGAGTTCGAATCCATAGACTTATTAATCTTTTTTTTTTCTCCCTTAATTTCATAGAATGTTTTATTTTGTATTATTTTTTTTTCATGCACATAATTATAAATAATTAGAAGTTAAATTTTAATTTTATATTCTCTAAAATTTATTTATTTTAATTAATATGGATAAATCGTCGAATATGGACACGGAGGAGGAGACGGCTTTTTCCGAAATAAGCGAGACAGATTCCCAATATTTGAAGAGAAGGACCCTCCAGAAGCGTCAACGAAACGCTGCACCTGGCTCTGCTGGGAATTCGCCGAATAAAAAAAAAAATAAAAAAGTAAAAGCCAAACAAACTTCCCAACCTAACACCCGCGGTAAAACTGCAGCACCTATTGAAATAGCATCTACATCAACAGTTCCTACCATTCCAATAAGCAACCAATTTGCAGTCTTAAGTAATACAACCGAATCTACCACTCACCGGCAGTTCTCTGAACCAGAGCCACCTCCAATATTTGTAAGCAATATTCAAGACAAATTGCAAGTTTAATTGGACAAACAAATTTTAAATGTTTTTCCCGATTAAAGGACATCAGAATTAATACGACCAACAAAGACAACTATAAAAAACTAGTCAACCATTTGACAGAAAAGCAATATGACTTCCATTGCTATCAATTAAAACAAGAAAAAGCATACAGAGTTGTCTTGAGGGGTCTTCATACCACCATCCCCACTACCGCTATCAAGAAGGATATAGAAGAGTTAGGGCACAATGTTAGAAGCATTTCCAACATTTTCCACCCTACTGAAAGATATCCATTGCCACTATTTTTCGTCGATCTTGAGCCAGGACCAAATAATGCAGAAATATTTTTAGTAAATAGACTAGTATACTCGTGTATACGTTTCGAAGAACCGTAGAGACCAGAAATTGTCCAGTGCAGTAAATGCCAAAGTCTAGGCCATACCAAAGCCTACTGTCATCATCAGGCCAGGTGTGTTAAATGTGCAGGCCCTCATGCGTCTGACACTTGCCAGAAGCCTCGGGATACCCCAGCTAAATGTGTTCTATGCAGTGAAAGCCATCCTGCAAATTACAAAGGTTGCATTGTTTATAAAAACATGCAACGACAAAAAGTTCTAGTTGCAAGAAATTTGTCAAGGAATGAAGTTCATGAAGACCAAATGCCTGGCCCTTCAACGAGGAATGATCCTATGAACCTGGGAACTCCGGTAAACAATGCAGAACGAAGACAGATGAGCTCCAGGAGTAGAATAACGTATTCCAACGTCACCACAAGACATCTGGCTCGACCACAGGCGCCTCAAGTCTCCTTACCTCAGCCTCAGACCTCCCATTCTCAACCCCAGATCCCATATCCTCAGACCTCCAGTTCTCAACCCCAGACCTCTCATCCTCAGCCTCGCCCCTCCCATTCTCAGTCGCAGTCTTCATATCCTCAACCTCAGACCTCCCATCCTCAGCCTAAAATACCTAGAAATGAAATTTCTTCCAAAAGCGCATCCCTAAGGGTGAAGTTATCGCCACAGATTCCACCTCCTTACTATCCCAAACATCCTGAACTATCCCAGTTGCCCTATCCTTCACAAGAAGCTCCATTAAATGTGGAATCCACACAACGATCCCACACGAGGTTTCAACCTCCACCAAGACAGAATAACCCTCCACCTCACGACTCTTCCTTCTACTCCTATCCTAGCCAAAATCCTTCCAATATAACATCAATCCTTTCATCCTTCCTTCGTGATCTTCAAGATACAATAAGACCTCTTATCACAATACTTACCAGAGTCCTAACTGAAATCCCGCTCAATATCTCACGATGAACAAAAATACCCTAACTATCCTTTTGTGGAATGCAAATGGCCTACAGAATCACAGAGACGAACTTGACATATTCTTCCACGAAAATTTCATTGACATTGCCCTAGTTACTGAAATTCATTTCACGACGCGTTCTTAAAAAACATCCTGATATCCTTGATATATTCATTACTTCCCAGATTCCCTCCTTCCAATCTACAATAAAATCCATAGATGACCTATCTTCAGATCATAGTCCGGTTCTGCTTTTCTTGCATTCAAATCCTGTTCCGAAACCCTCCCCTCCTTCCCTGATTAAAGGACAAGTAAACTGGAACAATTTTCGGTACGATCTAGAAAACAAACTGGACTTAAAAATTCCGTTAAAAACTAAACAACAGATTGATTCTGCTATAGAGGAATTCACAAGAGCAATAGGTACCACTATCTACAGCAACACGTCAGACCACAAAATTAGAAATATCCATGAAACCAACTTGCCACATCATATTCGCATTTTATTAACTGAAAAACACCGAGCAAGAGCGAGGTGGCATAGAACAAGATATCCATCAGACAAAATTCATTATTCAAAACTGACCAACAAATTAAAAGTAGAAATCAGAAAATACAAAATTCAAAATTTCCAGAAAATAACAGAGAACCTAACTTCTAACGATAAATCATTATGGATAACTACAGCAAAGCTATTAAAATTCAATACCTTTAATCATCCGCTTCTCACTGACTCTCAGACCTGATCTAGATCAGATGAGGAAAAATCCCAAATATTCGGTGAACACCTTTTCAAAACTTTTAATCCTAATCCTGATATCCTTAACTCAGCCCATCTTGAGCATGTTGAGGCAGAACTACCTATTCCACTTCAGATGTCCCTTCCTCCTAAAGCGTTTCATCCTTCCGAAATAACTAACATCATTCAGAAATTACCTTCCAAAAAAGCTCCTAGCCATGATCTCATCACATCGCACATCCTAAAACACCTCCCTCGAAAAGCTGTCCTATTCCTAACCTATATATACAATGCATCACTCAGAACCACCTATTTCCCTGATCCTTGGAAACTGTCTATTATAAAAATGATACAAAAACCATCTGAAAATCCATCCTCCTATCGTCCTATTTCCCTCTTGCCCACTATGGGCAAAATCCTAGAAAAACTCATATTAAAGAGACTGTACCCAATCCTAGAATTAAATCAAGTGATTCCTGACCATCAGTTTGGATTTCGAACATCCCATTCTACTATTCAGCGGTGTCATCGTGTGGTGGATGTGATATCCTCCACATTGGAGCGCGGAATATACTGCACAGGAGCCTTTCTCGATGTAGAACAAGCTTTTGACCGAGTCTGGCACCCGGGACTGCTTTACAAACTCCGTCAATTCCTTCCCCCGACATATTTTCTATTAATCCGTTCCTACCTCACCGATAGAACTTTCAAAGTAAACCATAATCTTGCCTACTCATCACTATTCTCTCAGTCCGCCGGTGTACCTCAAGGTAGTATCCTTGGCCCCATCCTTTACACGGTGTATACAGCTGATATCCCAACCCATCCTAGCACCATCCTCACTACTTACGCTGATGACACATGTGTGCTATCTGTGAACAATGACCCATTTGCCGCATCTCAAACCCTGCAGTCACACATCAAAGCCATTGAAGAATGGTGTCAAAACTGGAGAATCAAAATAAATCCCATCAAATCACCTTTACCCTACGTCGTAAACCCACTACATCCTGTCCTACAGTATCCTTTAATAATATACCATTTATCTCAGTCGAACAAATCCGCTACCTAGGACTCCATCTTGATAAACGCCTTACATGGAATCCTCACACAAGACTGAAACGACAAGAAACTGCTCGAAGATTCCGATTACTGCAACACTTACTTGACAAACGCTCCAAATTACCGATTTTCTACAAAAAGCTCATTTACATCACCATTATCAGGCCTATTTGGACATACGAGATAGAGCTTTGGGGTACCACTAAACCATCAAATTCCTCCCGCATCCAATCCTTGCCATCCAAAATCCTTCGAAAAATCCTTAATGCTCCTTATTTCGTCACAAATAAAATTATCCACAAAGATCTCAATATCCCATTTGTTGCAGATTTAGCCCGAAATAGATATACCTCCTTTAATTCCAAACTCCTTGCCCATACCAACCCTCTTATTCGTAGCCTTTCATCCCCATGTATTCCTGATTTTCCTCTGAGGCGTCTGAAAAGAAGATGGCCACGGGACCTTCTAAGTTAAAATAGTTAAAATGGGTGGCTCCTTCACAAGTAATTCTCATGTCTTGTACTTCAAATTCCCATTTACTTGTTGTATTATGTAATACAGTTGTAAATTTCAATAAATAAAAAAAACTTTTCTTAATTATTTACTGTATATAAGCTAGACAAATAGTACTAATACTGATCATTTCTGTTATTCTAAGGGGACTAAAAGTCCCAGAATAAAATTTTATTCTCATTTCATTTCATTTCATCAGAACCCTCCTTTAATCGCTGCCCTGGCATTGAATCTCCACCAGCCAGTGATTTTAGATCTTTCACACCTCCTTGCTTGGGAGTTGATACCTGCAAGGCATCAGTGGCTGCAGTGGTTTCTTCTGAAGCTTTACTAGTCACCGTCTTCTTTGTTCTTCTTGAAGATACTGAAGGTTACATGGTAGAGGTCGTAACCCACCATCATACCTTGCTCCTTTAGATCTGAGAGACTTGTCTCAGGGACTTTCATGAGAGCATGAAAGCTCTTCTCACGAGACTGGATATTGAGGAGATTCCATCTACGAATATCAGTAATGGCATTGTTTTTGAAACAGCCTCTTCATCAGTATCTCCTCTTTCAAAATTTTGCCAGGGAAGAAAGCAACAATTCTGTGGGATTGGATAACATCCCCTGCACCGCCAATGCGAAGTTTGATACCCTTCCCAATGACGATGTCTGGGATGATCTTATTCAGCCAAGTACAGGCTGAACCATTGACGCAGGATAGGACATATCCTCCTATTTTGAAGTTTGTGCCATCAAACAGTGAATGATCATCCCCAACCTTGTCCTAATCATATCCTTCAATGCATCGCACTGCTCGTGGGAAAGCTTGCACTATAGATAATTGCTAGGGACCACCACTACCAAGCGCCTGCTTGCAGCCTTTGCATAGCTGCTGTGTCGGCCCTATATCTCTCTGGACTCTGGGTGGAGGCCCTGGGTTCTCACCCAACCAGTTCCAACTGTAGCCCCTTGGGGTGGCTCCGTCACACATAAGAGTTTGGTCTGCTTAGGTTTCCTCACCTCTGACCTACCAGCCTTGGCCTCTGGTTTCATAGGAAACCTCGGCTGTGGTCGTTTGTCTTGGCACCATTGCAGGTAGGCTTTGCTCTAGCTTAGAGGTTTCTTCCCCTCAGGCATAACAGCCTTGACTGCTGGTTCTGGGGCGAACTTTGCAGTCACTTCTACCAGCACTTGGGGTGTCTCCCACTTGGGCCTTCTCACCTCCGACCTGCCAGCTTTGGCTGCTGGCTTTGTAGGAAACCTTGCTTTCTCGATTGTGGTCGTTTGGCTCGGTACCATTGCTACAGTCGTTTCCTCGCCTTGTATTTCCTGCATCTGTTGCGCTCCTTGGTCACAGTGAACCACGATGGGGCATTCTCCGAATTCTGAGATGCAGAGTCTACACCCATTGCAGAGCCGAAAGTGATTCTGTAGTCTTAGACAGGTTGGCTGAAGTCAGGGTAATTTCAACATCCTGAGCTGTGGCTTGCTCCTCCTCCCTCCTCTCCGTTCTGACGTTCAGTACTTCTACATCTGCTGTTAGGGATTTTAGCATATACCTAAGCGAGGACTCGTCCAGAGTGAACATTGCTGGATTTGAAACGTTAAGAGATACCGAAGAAGACTAATCTTTTCACGAGATCAGATTTAAAATTTGAATTTTTTGACATGTTGTTCCCATGAGTGTGGGGATGATTTACACTGCAGATACTACCCCCTCTCCCTACAGCAGGCTAAATACAATGGGGTGCGCCTGGTGCCCCAAGTGGGTCAATCATAGACAGTTATTTAAGCACTTTGCAGAATGTAACAATTGAAATTAGAATTTGTCACTTCTCCGTGACATTCCCTTTCTTTTGATACTTCTTTCGTCAAAATCCATCGATCCTGAGAGCTGGAGAAGGGATTTATACTACCGCATTATATAAAGATACGATTCACAAATTTATTTTTGAAAAAAATTTATATAAGATTCATTTGGCCTAATCTATCATATCTTAAAAGGTTATTATAGGCACTGAACCAACTGTTAGAATGTTAGTTCTAACTTAATGCCATAAGCTATCTTTTTGGATGTATGTAGATAGATAGTAATTTATTTAATTTTGTTTATAAGGGCAACATGATAAGTATTGATTCCTCTCAATGATACAAATATATTTGTAGTTGCCAAAACTTTTTTTTTTAGTTATTTTTTGATGGAGTACAGGCTAAAGTTGGACAAGGTGTTAAAGAATCAGAAATTAGCTATCAAATGGCGTTTAGTAAACAAGAATTGAGAAAAGTTATTAAAGAATATCCTGCAAAAGAAGTAAAAAGAGGATTAGATCATTTATACAGGAAAGTTGAAAAGCATCTTTGTGAAGAAGAAAATCTATTGCAGGTAGATCTTTATTTTGATTAGTTGCAGTAAGACTTCTCAGCAAATTCTTCATTATTAATATTTTTCTATAATTGTTTTTATGCTATTTATTGTATTAATACATATTAAATTGATTCTATTTATTAAATTACCACTAGTTTTACAATCAGGCTAATACTATTAGTTTTATAACTGTTTGAGATAAACCTTAAGTTTTGTATGGCATCACTTAATGGTTCTTTCTAATTTCCTTTCATTCATCCGATTTCTGATGTCAGTCATTAAACGTTTCATTTTTCCAAATAAAATATATTATTATTCTACTTCTCAAAAATAGTTATTAATTTGAACATTTGTACTTTTAAGCTGGTTAAAGCTTAGGTTATCTTATTAGGGTGGCCTTGTACGATCAGTTTTCTCATCCATCCAAACTATCAGTTTGAAAAATGGTAGGGGTAAAACCATCAGTTTGGCACAAAAACCGATATTCCCTTACATCATTGGTTTTTTCATCCATCCTTTTTAATTGTTTCCATTAATTTATACAGTGAAACCTCTAAAAAGGAAAGCTACGGATCCAATGGTTTTATCTGTTCCAGAGGATTGTCTGTTGAGAAGGGGTACACTTGTGATTATAAACCCTTTAGGAACTGAATAGTGTGAGCTTTCACAGACCCGGAGAACTGAATCCTTTTTGACTATTTTTCACGTTTCTTCTTTTTTCTTACATACAATTTTCTTTTAAATTTTCCCATCAACCTTTTTCATCCGAACTTTGGACATGCCATAGATTTAAAAACCTTTTGGATGGAATGTTTTTTTCATAAATAATTTATTAAAAATCAAAAACTTTGTTAGTTAATAGTAACAGCTGTAGATAGAAACACAGAAAACGAGTTTACTTTATAAAGACAAAAAACAGACTGAAGGATATAACTGCAAGGAACAAGAGCAGGTATAAGGTTGCGTAAGGTCTGCTGGAACTATCGTATTTCTACGAATGTTAGTGTCTGGGAAAGATACTAGAGTATGCCTTGAGAATCACTAGATGGCTCTAGGGACAAAACTAAAAATCAGCGTTCAGGCGTCTAGCACCAAAGAGAGTGAACTGATATATCAGTCCAAAGGCTCCAGAGATCATCATGCTCCGAGTAATGTGCCTGCTCACAGTCGCTAAGAGGTGAAAAAATTAATGTTCATGTATGTATCAAAACAACTTTTTTAATTTGAATGAATAAAGTTTATTATACAATTTTGGATTCTATTTATACACATGATATGTATGATTAAACATATTTAAAAAAAAAAAAACAGAAAATAAACTTGGTGAAATGTATAAACAACCAAGCTACTTACTTAACTGTAGGTATTTACACAATATTTCTCAAAATATCCACGATTTGAGTCTTTCTGACTTTATTTTTTTTTAAAACTTTATTTTTTATTAAAATTTATTTTATTTATTCATTTACACGGTATCATTCTTAACATTCTGAATTTAAAGAGCAAAAACGACTAAGACATATTGACTTTTAATAAAACATAATGAGCAAAGAATAGGGGATTTCCATGAAAGCTACTGAGAGGCAAGGAGAACAAATTGTAAAAACTTCATGGAAAATTAGATAGATAATGCTATTCAAAATCCTATTTCCATTTCACTCTTCAGAATAAATTCCTTATTATACCGAAATACTAAATTGAAGAATAATTACTTTGATGTGATGATGATGGTGCTGTGGCTTTCGGTTTTAATTAAATAAAACGGTTGTCTTCCACAAGTGTATCACACATGTGGAACACAACTATTTTGTTATTAAATTAGAATAACTTCATGATGTGTACATACATAAATGTACACATATGTATATTTATATAATAACATAAAACAATTAACAGTTATAGTCATCTCCATACCTTTCCAGTTTTTCAAATGTACATCTATATTTATATATTGCCTGAGAGTAAATGGCAGAATCGCCTCTATGATAGCCAGAAACTAAATTCTTATTACATCTCTTCGCCATTACATTTTGTTGGAATTAATTTGATGACTGTTTCTAGGTAGTATGGAGAGCTATGCAAGAAGAATTCATTCAACAGTATAAATACATTGAAGATCTCATTCAGCGATGTTACCCAGGTGCAATGATTGCTCTGGAATTTTCCATTGAAGATATTTTATCATTTTTTTCTGAAATTGCACGCTCTCATTAATTTATATTTGTATCATTTATTTATTTTTTTTTTTTTAGAAAAATACTGTTTAATATTTTGTGATATGTACATAATCTAAACATTTATTTTTAGCTATAATCATTGTTACTGTTAGTAAAGATTTTTATTATTTATCAATAGTAATTTTCTTAATCCTCAAGGTCTGCGTCTGCTTTGCTTTTGTTATTCATCAAAGTCCTTGTCTTTTAGTAAAGTGATTTTAAAATCTCTTTCTTTTTACATGAATGGTGTAGAGAACATTTTTTAAATAAAAACCAACCATTGATCCTTCTTGCTCATACATCCTGCTAGAAATATTTCCATTTCTAAATGTAACACCCTATGTTTAACACATTAACTGTAGTAGTGAAAAAACTTACTATGCGTTATCGGTCCCCTGGTTGTTTGATCACTATTAATAAAGATACACAAACCGCATAAAATTCTTAAGAAAAAATATCTCGTACCACGTAATATAAAATATATACTTTGGTTCCCAGGGACTGATGCCGCAGTTAATGTGTTAACTCCTGATTATGTCAAAATGGGTGCTGCATACCACTTTACTTTTTTAATCTTTTTATATGTATTTTGGCTTTGGGTTTAAGGAAAAAATATTTTTTTAAAAATCTTATGTGAATTGAATAGAAAGAAATTCAATCTATTATTAGCACTGTATATCTTTCATAGCGGCCCTGGCACAGGTAATGGAAAATTCCCTGATTACCTCTTATGTGTTGCGGCCATTAGATATACAGCTCATAGGAAAATTGGGTTTTTACTAAATAAAATAAACATTTAAAAATGTGAATTCCACTATCTAATTAATGTTTAATTTTAAAATGCAATGCAATCTTTTTTTAATTATTCATTAATTTGGAAAGAAAGAAAAAAAAAACTATCACATATTTGTTCATTATAAAATAAGCCTTTCTGCGAATATAAAATAGTAATATGTAAAATCCTTTGGTTTTGCTGTTATGACTACTGTATCTTATGGAAACGAAAATAACTCGAGCCAACGTTACTAATAAATATAAACATTGAGACAATACTAAGTGGGTATGGAAAGGGAAGTCAGATGACAGGGAGAGCCCTTTGAAGTTGAAATTCTGAGAGCCATAAGAGCTATAGCTCCCTCATACTCAGCGCTGTTTATACTTAATCTTATTAAAATCCTGGACTAATAATTTCCTAGCATCAATCTCTATCTGTATTTCTTTTCCATACATTGACTGCATGTCCTATTAAGTCATCCAGCCATGAAAGTACATTGTATAACTTAAGTCTGACATTGATATCCATTAGTACTCAATATAATTTTTCTTCATCCAGGTGTTCATGTACTCATCTTATAAAACACAGTTTATGTACTAAACCAAAAAATTGAAAGTGTTTCTTTGGAAACATTAGTAGAATAATTAAAAAAAAAAAAACATGGGAGAAAGTTAATGGAGCAAACCTAGAAGGTAATGGGGCTGATTCAGCACCAGATTTTTTTAAATTAAGAAGCATATCAAGAAGTTTCTCTGAAATCAGCCTGCAAGTTTCTCTGAAATGTGCTGATAAGTTCTAATTTCCATAGAGGACATGATCTAAAAGTTAAGATTGACATTTTAAAATGCTTATCAATTATACAATAACTTGAGAATTTTAAAAATTTTTGTTTTTTATCATAAGTAAAGACAGAATTTATACGAAGCAGAAAATGTTAAAATATGCCATATAATATGCAGGAAAAAAAAATATGCATAATAAATGCTTCAATGATGAGAAAAAAAAAATATTGTAAAAATTGCTTTATTTAAGGATTATAATTATAATATTAATCCATTCAATAAGGCGGCTATATTGCTGAACTTACAGAGCATACTACGCAATAAACAAAAAGCTTTTGGGTGTGACTGTTATTGCCTATTAACATAAACTACTTTCCTTTTTTGTTAAATATTCCTTTAGCGTTTTTTCACTAAAATTATATTTATTAGTTTTTTTTTTCTTAATTACTTCTCAATGGTGAAAGGTATTCCAAAAGAGTCACCTGCTCCTGGTTTTCTAGATATACTGAAATGGCAAGGAAGGCTTCTCTGAATGATTGGAGAGCACAGAGACAATATAAATACTGAAGGGAATGAGCGCTCCCAGTAATTGAGAAGAGACTCTATGAACACAGGGGTGCTCTTGCCGTAAGGAAGGGGTTAAGAAAAAAAAAGTAAATTGAAGATCAAATTTTTATACAATTGTAAAATAAAACATTTGTTTTCAATTTGTTCATTTTTTGTGATTATCATTAACAATTAAATATTTTTTAAAATTTCTTTCTGTGAAATTGTATCTCAAGAAGGTATTTTATAGGCATAAAATAATCTTTCTGCATTCACTGAAGAGATTGATTGATGCATAATTAAATTTAAATAATATAGATCTCTGATTTCACATGTTATAGATATTTCCATTAAGAATTTTATTTATGATTATTCTAGTTACAAAGCCTGCATTTTTCATAAGAATATCTTTATCTTTTCCGTTTATAATCCACTGTAATTCTTCGATAATTTCACAACTCTCATTTAGCAAACAGTTTCGTGATTTGTTTATGGAAGATGTTTCAGAAATGGACTAACACCTAATAATAAATTTTCAATGCAGAAACCACGGGGGTCGGTTGCACATCAACAATTAAATGAATGTACGTTTTACCTATTTTTTCTTTAATTTAAATAATTGCGGTATTATAGCATTAATATATTTAGCACTATAGCATTAGAATATTTTTTTTGTAATGAATATTCATCAGGAATGTGCTTATTTGTATATTTTGATAGAAAGTTTTTATATCCCAGAATATAGAAAGATTTTATATTCCAGATGCAACCAATGCAAAACAAAGATCTTCAATGAAAGTGTCTGAGAATGATCTCCAACAGTCGGAAAATTTCTCGAAGCCTTCACATGCTCCTACATTAAATCATTCCTACATTTTTATCTCGAATAAGAATATAAAATTTCCAACATTGTTCAAGCAAGCATGCACCTGTACATGACTTTACGTGCTATATATATATATATATTATATTATTTTATATATTTTTGTATGACCAATTTTAATTTTTGTTGTTAATTAGGTTGTATGGGTTACTAATTTCCTTCAATTATAAAAATTAATGCTGTTATCATATCCATCAGTTACTTTATGTCAAACAAATTATAAAACATATATTTTTCCGAAAAATATGTGTTTGAATAATTATTTTGCCAACGGTAGACAGAGTGAAGCACCATCTCTTCCATAGAATGAAATGGTGAAGAATATATAAAAACTGGCTTTCCACGAATTTAAAGAGAGAAAAACAGACTTAAAAAACTTTTGAAATTTTCCCAATAAATTAGATCTTCTTTAGTGTGTTATAAGCAGCCATGCATTACTTCATGAAACTTCCTTCGTAATTTTGTTAAAATGTTTGCATTTCCAAGCAATTTAAAATTATTTTGTTTAATTATGGCTAAAAATACAATTTTATGCAGTAAAAACATAAAATGTGCAATTTAAACAAAAAGTTAAAAATGTGCAATTTCATGCTAAATAAAATTTACATATGTTAATCAGAATGCCTTAATTCGTGTAAATAAATTGGCCCCAGTGAATTTCAAGACACCAGAAAAAAAGTGCAATTGCACGAGAATCTAGGCTCTACTCATAAGTAATAGGGGTAGGTAAGGAAGTATTATTTTGATATTATTATAGGGCTACCCTATATACAGATAAAGTTATGACAAATAAATACAACCCTGTATACCTTATCTAAAATTTTATACCTTAACAGCAGACAAACATGCAGCAAATTAGGTTAACAAATATAAAATATACAATCTTGGCAATTCAAATTACATTTATTTTTATTTAATTATTATTTATTTTACATAAAACGATTTTAATATTTTATAAACACTTAACTACAAAGGTTTTCATTTGCTACACCAACGTAGTGGAAAAAAAAAATTAATCCTTTGGTAAAGAAGGAGGAGAAAGATACAAGTTGAATAAGCCAGATGCTTTAGCCTGTAAAAAAAATTAATAAAATTTAAAAAAATACATTAATTACTAAGTATTCTAATATTTCAAAAGTAATAAATAAATAAATAAAAATGTACCGTTACTAATGTTACTCCAGTAAAAATAACACCAATAGCAAGATGCAAATTATATTTTGTTTGGGTTGCTTTATATTGTGTTTCCCAAGAGCCATTGGGAACAGGAAGATCATCCATAGTATTCCTTAAAACAATTTTTGTAGCTGCATTTCTCTTAACAATAGCACCTGGAAGAGGGAAAAAAACACATAACTATTTGCTGTTTCCATGATGTCCAACGGTATAGCATGAAAAAAGTCCAAACATAATTTAAGGATCTAAACTGTAAAAGTCCAGTTGCTTTTCGTCAATCTATTGGATTAAATTCAAAACAAAATCGAAACCATAAAATTCTGTATTAGATCGGCTTCTGATAAAATATACAATTCGGACAAGAGGATGAATTTAGTTTACACAAGAATGACAAAAAATATAAAAATATTATTGTGAGAACAGTTGTAGTACAAGAAAATCCTCAACAACATTTGTATTTAAAATATACATGTATATTATGAAATAATGTCTTTAAATATTTATTTCTTTGATGTACTAGGAGAGTGCTATGAAGTCGATATAAAATACCAGTTTCAAAATAATCTGAATAACGATACATGATATTTTGATGCCCCTCTACTAGAGGAAGCTGAAAACTTGGCTGATTGTTATTTCAATAATTGTTGATGTCTTTTCAGAGTAATTACAAATACTTTGTATGAATCTTGTAGGAAATTTAATCCTCTACAAGATTTGTTATTATACATTTTGCACAATTAGATATTAAGGTGAAACCACTGGATGTCTAAATTTTTGTGTTTTCTTGATGTTTATCAGATTTTTATTGCTCCGTATTTCAGTAGCTGAATTCTAATACTTCCGAATTTTAAAACATTATTGCATGTGAAACTTGCAGGAAAATTAACGTTATTTAAAATTGGTAATGACCAAGTAACCCATTTTAGGTAATAAAATGCACTGAAAGCGAGTTACTGAGGAAAATCTGACGAAAATGACAAATTCATTGGCCTATAAAATTTTATAGCAACCAATCTAGGGTGGCAGATGCTCGTATTTCCAATATGTGGTGTGAGTACTTTCGGCCGACACAATTAAATATATTCTTAAAATCAATCAAATAAAAGATAACTACGGACTTAATCATGATACTTTTTTTGGAATCATCTTATAGTATGCCTTGTGTAACATTGACTTTGAGCGTTAGGTTTAATGAATAGTACATAAGATAATTAATTAAGACTTTCTTCAATCCACTGGCTCTCTCCGGAATTTAAAACTCCATACTTCGAGCTTTTTCTTGCTCCGCCCTCGCTCCAAAAAATGAGGAAAAAAAAATTAAAAAGTAGCTAAGCCCACAAGAACATGATCAAGGATAGGACTTTCTCTTTCTCTTTCTCAAGCAAGAGCTTTATTGATTCAAACATTTATTTCTACTCATAGATATAATTAACGAGCATTGACTGAATTGCATAAACAAATAGCATTTTTTTTTTTTAATAACTACTATAGAATTATTTTAAATGCTTTCAATGTTACTAATGATTTTAGATTTTGGACTATTAACTTATACATTGCCTTTGCATATTATTATACTTTGCTACTTTAATACTAATTCTAATAAATTTATTATTTTTATAGAAAATATCGTCTAGTCGTCCCAAAGCCAAATTCTACTCTCCCTCAAATCTTAAATCAATAGTAAGTATTCAATGAAAATATGTTAAGAAATAAAACCGGAGCTGTGTTATGATACCAGACGTTTTATTTTATGGTAATAAATTAATTTTATTGAAAACTTTTATTGAGTTGATTCAATTTATTATATAAACAAATATTCTTAACTCTAAACATAGAAATTTCATAACGAATCCAAAAGTTATCGGCAAGATTGGGGAAATACAATCCTTTTTCAGCCTGAACGCCTGAGTTGTAAAATGCTGACAAGAGACAGTAACTAATAAAGATATGTCCATATTTTCAGACAAGATCTTCTAGGAACCCTATTCCACACCTCATAAAATTTAAAAGGTTTAAATTGTATTGATTATAGAGTGTAATAATTCACCTTTATCATCCGAAAGCAGCCGAATCCTTGCAGTGATAATTCCTAAAGTTATATTACTCATAAATGGGAAATGAATGGCATTTAATACTAATTCATTTTATATTGAATAAAATATGTATCCCATTACTATAAAAATATTTTACTTTCAAAATTAAATTGTGAAACTAAGTTTTATTTTAGAAAAATATCTCACTAGTTTTCAATAAAATTAATTTATTGACCATAAACTAAAACGTCTGGTATCATAACACAGTACCAGTTGTATTTCTTTAATTATTTTCATTGCATACTTACTATTATATGGCTGAGAAATCTGTAACAACAAATAACAAACTTCATTTTAAATATCCCTGAGGCCAAAATGCAAAGTTAATTATTAGGGCAAAACTTTATGGATCTTCATTATACCAAATCTTATAGGGCTATACAATAACTATAATGTGCATGCTAATACTAAGAATCGAAAAAATCTTTTTTTTTAAGCAACTAGAAATAATAATTCAATAACAAACCTACATTTTTTTCAATATAAAAAATCTATGAGAAGAAAGACATTTAAAATTTCTAAAATTATTTTCTGACAAAATTAGAAAAGTTCTGAATATCACACCACATTATTGTTAAGTATTTCAGCCACAGTCTATTCATCTGTGAATGGTTATAATAATAATGTCTTTTTCAAAATTAAGATTATTCATACATACTTCTGTGTATCAAACAAACGAACTATGAATTCATGTTATATTGCATAAATGATTAATTTTAAATATCATATTAATAAAGAAGAGTGAAAACTACCAACAGATTTGTTGCTTTCCATTATTTTAGGAACTCAAAGCTTATGTAGAATCTTCCATTTATATTTTAACAATTTTATATAAAAAACTTGAACTTTCCGTCCGGGTACAGTATCTGTACCCCGTCAGGGCATAGATAAAGGAATATTGTTTCTTGATGAATAATTATACCAGATTTTAGGCATCACACTCAAAATTTCTTCAATAAATTTAGTTCATAATACAATAGCAAGAGTTGGAATAATGGTCAGTCCTATGTATTATCATTACTGGCAGAGGCCATTCGATATAATAAATTCAAATACCTATTAAATCTTTATTAGTAGATTAATAAAAAAACAAAACAGGACCTACCCTCTTCATGACTACTCATCTTTCCACCATAGATCAATAAAATTACTTTGATCAGCCACTCTACTTCCTTGTATTCTATTCTCACTTCTTCCTCTGTCCTTTTAGTTTCCAAGTAGAAAGTATGTTATAAAAATATTAAAATAGTGTTTGATCTAACAAAACCACTATTTCAAATTATATTTTCCATTTATTTTAAGATAATAATGAAGCATTAAATATCCATGCTTTTATAGATTGCCAAATTTCTGATTAGAGTAAGTACTTATACGAAAATCTGTTATCATTGATTAACTGATACATTGATCAGAAAGTTAGCATAAAACGTAAAAATACTTTCTGAATATTAAATAATATATTCCACAATAAAAATTATTAAAATAATTATAAAAACCGGTTTGCGCTAAAGTCAATGCTCTTATCACATAATTAATTTGATAATGTTCAAGGAAAAGCAATATTTCAAAACCCTTTTACAAAAAATGAATGGATGGATGTAATTTAAAAATCTAGTGTCTTAGGACTTACATTTGATTCATTATTCATAACATAAAGTCCTCCTGATCATTTTCATGGAACCAATCAATGAGAAATAATAATTATACTTCTTAAAAATAATAATTATACTTCTTAAAATTACAATTATTGTAACATATGTGGATACATACCGTCTTTCGGAAGCAATGTGCGCCTAAAAAGTGGAGAAGATAACTGCCTCAACATTTTTATAAATTAAAATATTCGCAATATAGGTATATATCTCAGAAAAACTTGTGTAGATCTTCTACTAATAATCAGCTGTTCTCGAGAAAAAAAAGATGTGATTCCTACATTTGAACAACCAACTGAAATTAAAAAATTTGGTCATCGATCTCAAAAAATATTTATTTTGTTCATAAAAAAAAATATGCTTACCATAAAATTAAAGTTTATTATATTTAATAGAAATATTTTTCAATATGTAGTAAGCATTAATAAGTTACCGCCAAATATACACAGTTTCAAATGACACGATTTTCTATATTATAATGAGAAGAAATGGGAATATTGTGGTTATTAACTGTATTTATTAAACAATTTGAATGGGTTAACGTGAACTGTAAGTTTAAAACATTAATATAATATTTTATAATTATAGTAAACATGAGAATATAATACGGGCAAACTGTTATTATCATTTTATAAATATTTTAAACTCAACTAACTTAGCAAAGGACCTAATTCAGTATTAACTAATTTTTATTGAGAAGATACAGAGATTTAACGAATAAAAAGAAACTTTATATTCGTTGAGCTTGAGAATATTGTTAACCCTCTGAGTAACATGGGGCTATTTTAATACTCCACACATTTCTCAAATATATTCTGTACTAGAGGTGGACATAAACGAATGCCGATTATTGGATCATTCGAATATTTTAATCATTCGAATTAATCAGTTATGACCTGGAAGACTGAATGATCATAGACTTCAAATTACCATAAATCCAGTTCAATGAGGCAAATTGGAAGTCCAAAAATAACCCGCACCTGTCACCAAAATATATATTAAACAAACTCTATTATAATTCAGTTATAATTGTTTACAATATTAATAGTAATAATCAACAACATTGTTCTAAAGGCCCATTTAGACGAGTAACGTTTTACGGCAATTATTGCTGAAACGTGAGTTGCGGCGTCAAATCAAAAATTGCCGAACAACTTTTACCCTGCGTCCGACAATTTTTCCTCACTGATAAGTTGCTCAATGTCTCCGACAACTATTGTCCTGAGTGGAGCAATATTTTCAGAAGTTGACGTGAAGCCAGCAACTATTTTTATATATTTTTTTGAAAACCCATGTCCAGTGGGTTTGTATTGCTCGTTTTCGGCAACTTTTTTCGGGACAGACAGGGATGGGGATGAGATACCAGGAGTTTCGGATGGAATTTCGATAATTATTTACGAATTTATGGTAATTATTTACTTTTAATAATTTAGGATATAATTATTTACTATTTTACATTATAAATAGGTATGTAATTGGCGTTTATACCTATTATTCTTATACATATATCTAACACTTATACCTAGTTATTCTCTGTACCAGGTATAAACGTTACATTAATAGTAAAAACTAGGTACTTCAAATAATAAAAATATTACGCAGTGTTATGAATGAAAAATACCTTCTGAACTAGGACTTTAATAAACATCAAAACATTGAATTATAAATAAAAAGTTACAGTTAATGATATAACACATGAACATATATTATTTCTAAATATAATATCGCACTCTCCCCCCCCCCCTTTCATTTAAGAACGTAGTTTTTCAAATATGCTGCAGGTCGTCGGTTGTCCGCGTCTGGCTCAGGTAGAGCATTTTCTTCTGGACAGTGAACTTTCTGAGGATTTCCTTGAAGACTGGTGTTCGGCTGAAGCTGTCGATCCGGAGGAGATGGCTCGATAACAGGCTCGGCTTGGTTTTGAGACGGCTGTTGTTGCAGATGATCTGCTGGATGAGGATGGTCTTCTGGTTCGCTGTTGTCGTCAACGTCTTCAATGTCTTGCAGGTCATAGGGTCTAGGTCCTCCGCCCGCAGGCGCTAGCTGACGCAGGTTTACCGTGGTCTCCTTCCCGTCCGGCAGTCGGATCAGTGCATAGTAGGGGTTTACTTCGAGGAGATCAACTTCTTGTACGAGACGATCATATTTACTTCGTCGTACAAAGTTTCATAATAGAACTTTCCCTGGGGTACACAGCCACGAGGGCAGGGCTACTCCAGATGTGCATCTTCTCTTATGGGAGGACATTCTCTCGTGGGGTAGCATTGGTGGCAGTACAGTGTAAAGAACGGATAGATTGTAGAGCCACAGGCAGGACTTTTCCCCACTGAGATATTGACAGACCTTTCGAGTGGAGTGCAAGCGATATCGTCTTCCAAATGATCCCGTTGTACCTTTCCACTTGACCATTACCACAGGGGCTGTAAGGTGTAGTTCTACTTGTAAGCTATCCCTTGGACGAATTGTTCGAGTTCTTTCGAAATGAATGAAGCTTCGCGATCAGAGTGAATGAAAGCTGGATATCCAAAAATGGAAAATATTTGACTCAAAGCTCCGATCACAGTTTTTGTCAACAAATCACTGCAAGGGACGGCAAACGGATATTTTGAGTATTCGTCAACAATTGTCAAAAAATATTTGTAACTAGTGTCAGTTGGTAAGGGACCTTTAAAATCTACAATGAGCCTCTCAAATGGGGTTGTAGCCTTTATGAGGGAGCTTTCTCTTCTGCAGAAGCTAGTTTTGTTGGCTGCGCAGGTCCTATAGGAAGACGTCACTTTTCTTACCTCTTCGATGGTGTAAGGGATGTTTTGAATTTTGATGTAGTGTGCCATGCGTGTTACTCCAGGGTGAAACGACGATTTATGGAGTGCTTCTAATTTATTAATAGGATAGGAAGAGCTGCAAAATCTTGGCAAAGCATCGGCTGCTACATTTTCTCTTCCAGGTCAATAGATGATATCTTGTTGTAGGCAGCCAACTCAAGTCGCCATCGGGTAAATTTCTCGTTCTTGATTTTCCCTGTGTGCCTGATATCGAACATGTAAGAGATTTGGTCAGTTATCAGCTATAACTTACGACCGATTAAATAATACCTCCACTTCCGAAGTGCTTCGATTATGGCATAGGCTTCCTTCTCGACTGCCAAGTGATGACGTTCACTTTTGGATAAGGTCCTAGAGAAGAATACGACCGGGCGCTGGTCCTGGGTGAGGACTGCAGCAATTGCGACATCTCAAGCGTCAGTTTCCACGCAGAAGGTGACGTTTCCCTCTACGTTGCAGACGAATGATTTGAGAATACATGATCGAATATCGTTGAAGTCTTTCACAAGATGTGAGTGGAGCGGAAACTTTTTGCAGTTCACTAATTGATGGATTTTGTCAGAGAAGCGAGGTACCCATTTTGAGTAATAGGAAAACATCCCGAGGGCTCGCTGTAATGAAGCTTTGTTTTTAGGAAGTGGGAAGTCATTCTTTAACGGTTTAAGTCGATCCGGATCAGGGCATAGAGTGTTGTTTTCAATAAGATATCTCAGAATTTTAATAGATTTTAGGTTAAACTGAGACTTTTGTTTGTTAATAGTCAAGTTATATTTATGACACGCTTCAAAGAATCTGGTCAGTGCTTTCGCCTTTTTAGTGCAAAATGCATAATTACTAATCTTGTAGAAGAATAAAATTCCTACAATGTCCATACAAAATATTTGTAATTCATTTGAACAGGCGCTAAGAAATATTGAAATAACAATTTCCCTTTTTCTAAAATTTTATTTCAGTATTACTTGGTATCCGATGAGAGTAACTACAAATATTTTGTATTGATCTTGTAGGAAATTTAATCTTCTACAAAATTGGTTATCATGAATTTTGCACTAAAATGTTCTAAAAAATAATTATTGAATATTTAACTTGTTGCCTTTTTTGAAATTCTGCAGATTTGTACGGCCCTGTATCTCTGTAGGTGTTCCAAATTTAAAAAAATACTAAAGATAAAACTTACAGGAAATTTAATGTTCTTTAAAATAGGCAATGCCAAAGTTTTACCCAAAATGCACTTAGAGCGAGTTGCTGAGAAAAATCTGAAAAAGTGACAAAAATGGCGAATTTGTTGACCTATAAAATTTGATTGCAACCGATCTAGGGTGGCAGACGCTCATATTTACAGTCCATTATGAGCGTATTTTCGGTCTAGGTGATCACAAATTTTCTTAGAATCAAACATGTTTTTTTGGCCTCAGCTCTCGGACTATGTTCTATTTTAGTAGTGAGGAGCTATAAAAACCGCAACATACTCTTTCCCATCATTTAAATCATCCAAAAGATTTATCATCTTCTTTAAGAATTTATGATTATAAAATTGAATTTATCAGCTTACGTCAGCTCAATGTGCAAATCATATCTGAAGCTGGCATCTTTACACGTCAGCTGACGTTGCAGTCATCGCTTCATAGTGTGCTTTCACTTTTAGAGGTTAATGTTACATTGGACAGGTGGAATGTCATCCGATGCAAATAGTCCTCTTTTCTTTTACGTTTTAATGAATGAAGAGCCAACCAAAACTAAGAGGAATGGCGGTAGTTCATTGATAATGTCAGATGCCACCAGGTGTTGTAGCGCAACTTGTAATGATGAAATGTCATTGTGATTTATAGCTAATTAGTGAGTTTCGCTAAAGTATTGTTTCGAAAATTTAGCATCACTCATTCAACAAAACTTATATTGGTATAATTTTCAGCACTTTTGTTTTCAAAAAAAAAAAAAAACTCATTTAACATTATGTATTTATGATTTATATTATTGTTACAGATGACTTTAGAGAAGAAATCATAAGAAAATTAGAGTGTTCGTTCGGAGATAGTGATTATAACTGTCCGATGAATGGGGAGTGGTCTAATTGGAGTGAATGGGGAGAATGTATAGGAGAATGTGGTCAAGTTGGGCTTAGGCAAAGGCTCAGAGAATGCAACAATCCTGTTCCATTATTCGGGGGGGAAAGTTGTGTTGGACCTTCTAGATCAACAATTGAATGCCGAATGCCAGGTTATTCACTTGAATTAATTTTAATATTTGTAAATTTATACTTGTGAGTTGTAATCAACGAGTGAGATGTATAAAACAATTTATATGATATGGAGCGTAGAGCATAATATGTATATATATATATATATATATATATATATATATATATATATATATATATATATATATATTACTGCTGAGGAAACAATTGGAGATGTGGAGAAATAGGAAGAACAGTCACTGGTTTAGATTTCTGTTAACGAAAAGAAGAAGGCTTATTTGGAGGATGATACAGAGACGAACCAGACAAGTTATAGAAAACTACGCCAAAAAGAGAGAAACCAACACAAAAACTGCAGAAACAAAAGAGGAAGATAGAAGAAGTATATCTAAAGTCAATAATAGAAGACTTTGAAAGTAAAAACATTAGAGGCTTCTTCCAAAGATTGTAAGCACTAAGAAAAGGATTCCAACCTCGAATAAGTTTCTGCTGGGAATGGAGCCTTCACTAGGAGACGTAGATGTTATCGCTGAAAAATGGAGAAACTATTTCAATGAATTACTTAACTCCAGCCCAGAAAAGTCTCGAGAAATTCCAACGGAAAATATTCCACTTAAATTAGAAGATGACACGTCCCTAAAACCTCCATACCCAGAAAAATCGGAAGACGTTTTAGTAAAGCTATAAAATAACAAAGCGCCAAAATTCGATGAGATTCCAGCTGAGATGCTAAAATATGGAGGAAACATGTTGCATCGTGAGACTTATGAACTCATCCTGGTAATATGGAACAAGGAAAAAATGCGTAAAGATTGGTATAAAACCATTATTGTGCCGATGCATACAAAGGGCGATAAATTAGATTGCCAAAATTATAGAGAGATACTACTATTTATAATTTACAAAGTGGTATCAATTCTATCATTGAAAAGATTAATAATAGCAGAAGAAGTCATGGACGATTATAAATGTGGGTTCCGTTCTAGAAGATCTACGAATGACCACATTTTCACCACCAGGAACATGCTAGACAAATGTAATGAATGGAATATAAACCTACACCACCTTTTCAAAGACTACAAACAGGCATTTGATAGCTTAGCAAGAAATGAGCTCTGTGAAAACCTAAGGTTTCTAGGTTGTTCCACAAAACTTATAAGGCTGGTAAAGATGACTTTACAAAACATTGGAGGTTTAGTACAGGTCGTAGGAGAAATGTCCAGAGACTTTGCCATTCAAAAAGGAGTTAAATAAGGGAACTCCCTATCTCCAGTGTTATTGAGAGGTACCGAAGCAAAGGTCGAAGGATGTATTTATGATATGACCTAATGCCTCGCATATGCTGATGATATCATCATAGGAAGAAATCAAAATTCGCTTTTAGAATCATTTTCGGAATGTAAAGAGAGCTAGTAAATAGGAAGGTAGGACTCATAATAAATCAAAATAAAATAGAGTGTATTTCATCCTTTAGGAAAGGCACGACCAGTGGATATCTTATAGAAAGAGGGTGTAGTTTTGTGAGTGTTGAAAATTTCAAGTATTTCGGTGCAAATGGAAGAAGAGATAAAAGCAAGAATTGAGAATGGAAATAATTTTCATAAACTTGGGAAAGTTTTTCGAAATCGAGATATGCCCGACACCTCAAAATAAGGATTAGTAAGACGATCCTCCATATATATCCAGTTGTAATATATAGTAGAGAGGCATAGACCCTAACCAAGCAGCAGGAGAGGTTACTGAGTACATGGGAAAGAGAGATTCAAAGAAGAATGTATGGCCAAACCTTTTGGTCTTTATGCGGAAATCGTTTCCGCTTAAAGATAAAAATAGAACTTAAGGACCTATATGGAGAAACAGATATAATTTCTTGTATTAAAAAGGGAAGAATACGATGGTTGGTAGGGCTTCATATATATACATACCTATAGAGTATATATATATATATATATATATATATATATATATATATATATATATATATATATATATATATATATATCTTAAATTTTATTTCATAAACACCATAAAAATAGGTATAACTTTCTCATATACATCTATCACCCAAACCCCTATTAATACCCGATAATAATCAGAGATGTCGATTCAAATACACATGGTCAAAATACCTCATACATGTTCATTTTATTTCAGTATTTTTTTTTCCTTAATGAAATTATGCTTCGACAACATAAATCAAATTATTGTTTTGATTTTTTTCAATAAAACAATAATGATCGGTACATTCTTGCATATTTGTTAATACAATTCAAAGAATAAATTATATTTTAGATTTATAATAAAAATTGTAATATAAACAATGTTTATGTAATGATTTACTTGCATAATTACTAAAAAAGGTTTTTTTTTTATTTTTTTTTATTTTTTTTTTTTAGGATGCACGGAAGAAGAGTATAAAGCACTGACGGTATGCGATCCATTCAGAAGTTCGGAATTTAATATTCTTCACAATTTCCATGAGAATTATCCCGCACTTAAGGAAAGATGCCTTCTGGCAGAATGTCATTACAGTCTTGTTAAAAATATTCTTAGGAATCAAACTGTTTGTATTAATTTTACTAACATTTTTGTAATTCTTCAAACAGGTAGTAGTAGGATTTTCAGGAATTAATGTTTTTTCTTTATTTAGAACCGTTATTGGAATGCACTTCACTGCGTGAAACACAATAATGGATGCCCAGGTATTCATTTTTTTTTAAATACAAAAAAATAATCGTCAATGATATTATTGTAAGAAAAACAATAGCTTCAATGGTCGTTATGTTATGATGGATAGTTCTGTCCCATATTTTTTTAAATTTATTTATCTGGTAATTTAAATTAAATATATTGCAGCGATATTTTGTTAATAATATTGAGATAGCTAGAACTGTAAGTAATTTCAGTTTTAAAAACTGAGGAATAATAATGAAGTTTTATGTAACTGTTCATAGATTCATGAAAAAGTTTTGCAAAAATTTACATGTGGTTTTATAGATTTGAAGAAATCATCATTCAGCTTATGTATCTAGAATTTATAATAAATAAATAAATAATAATAAGTGTACTTTCTGTAACTTTAAGATAAAATAATCTTTATTTATTTATTTTTTGTGTATTAAAAGGAAATATTTTTTATATAAAAGAAAGCTTTCTAAATCTAAAAAGGCATTCCTCTAAGAGTTAAGCAATTTTTATGAAAATAATGATTTTTTTTCATTATAGCATATAAATATGTCTATTCTTTTGACCATTTTTTTCTTCATTCTTCACTTGTAATTTGTGGCGCCAAGAAAATTTGTTTCCATTACTTTAAGATTTCCTTCTCTGGTGCCAATCTCTTACCCTCAATACGAGTGAGAAACATTCAGTGAGTCCTCTTCTTGGCCAGGCTTGCTATGAAGACCTTTTACTTATTTCTCGGCCTTTTTTTTTTTGTTTTGCTAAACTATTGAAATGACAGCATTCTTTTTACATGCCACTCTTACCCTACAAGTGATAGTCTGTTTTAAAATCTAAATGAGTAGTTTATTATACACACTAAAAGCTACAATTATATTGAAAGTGTTAAACCTTACTACCTCAATATTTTAGTTCCAGGTGGCTGGAGTCAATGGGGAAAGTGGAGCGAATGTTCAGCCCATTCTGGAATTGGCAAAAGAATACGTTGCCGCACTTGCGATTCACCGAAGCCCACTAGTTTCAAACTGAATTGCAGAGGCGTAAATTGCTCATCGGAGCCTTGTCAAAGTCCACAATTCAATGAACCACCACGTACGCTTAATGTTTATTGTGGAATATTTAGCATAGGCGTAATTATATTAATTATGAGTGAAGGACCATTTGCGCATTTTATCTTTAATAATTCGTGGAGTTAAACTGAAATGAGATTTATAATGAACTATATATATATATATATATATATATATATATATATTGTAGCATCTTAAAATAGGGCCCTTTTCTTTATTATATAGTACCTTTAAAAAAAGACCCTTTTGCTGTGTCATTTACAATTTGTACGTAAAATATCTTAAAAGAACACGTTAAATTAATTAAATACTGAAGATAATGTAATTCATTGTAACACGCGGAACAGCTGTTAATCAAGTCGGCAGAACCTTCTCGATCAAAGGCTGTGGACTACGGGAAGGGGGTAGCAGCACGATCTAGCGACCGCCGGCAGAACTAGGCCGCCCTCCAGCTGAACGACTTGCTCCGTCAAGAGCTGGCATAGAAATGACGAGAGCCGAGAGCTGCGAGAGTGGGTTTAGGGCGCTATCTATCCGCCACCAAGGGAACTAACTCACTGTACTTTTACTAGGCTTTGTTTTATCGGCGATTAATTTATATGTAAAAGGGTTATTTATTTTTAAATGTGTTTTAAAATGTAATGTGATGAATATTGTACTTATAAAAATAAAAATAAGACCAAAAGGTGTACTGATATGGCCGAGAAAAAATAATTATAAATTAACTTCTCGAAATAGAGATTACCCAGCAGTCATTGCAGATTGGTATAAATAGAGCTCGGATTTAAAGGCCAGATCAGAACACCTCCGGGTCGAAGCTTGGCAAGACCACGTGTGGCTGTCCGCCAGTGTTCTCTTTTCCAACCTTACCTACCTACCTCTCTCTCTCTCTCTCTCTCTCTCTCTCTCTCTCTCTCTCTCTCTCTCTCTCTCTCTCTCTCTCTCTACCTTACCCTTCCTGTGCTTGATTAGTTAGCGCCTTCAGCTGCCGAGGTCCATACTTATCCCTTGGAACTCACCCCGGCAGCCACCCTAACCCAGGGTAAGGGCAGCGTTGCACTATCAGGCTCTCCTTCTTCTTCGAGATTGTCGGGCTAGCACCCCGGCACTCGATACCTCTACACCTTCCTTCCTCCTTGAGTGGTCGGGCTCGTACCCCGGTCCTCAGGGTCCTCCGAGATTGTCGGGCTCGTACCCCGCACTCGGGCCTCCCGTCTATCCCTCCTTTCCTTCCTTCGGGATTGTCGGGCTAGCACCCCGGCACTCGATACCTCTACACCCTCCTTCCTCCTTGAGTGGTCGGGCTCGTACCCCGGTCCTCAGGGTCCTCCTAGATTGTCGGGCTCGTACCCCGCACTCGGCCCTCCCGTCTATCCCTCCTTCCTTCCTTCGGGATTGTCGGGCTAGCACCCCGGCACTCGATACCTCTACTCCTTCCTTCCTCCTTGAGTGGTCGGGCTCGTACCCCGCACTCGGCCCTCCCGTCTTTCCCATCCCCCCTCGGGTAGTCGGGCTCGAACCCCTGCTCCCGGGCTTCCTTGCTTGCTTAGTTAGCGCCTACAGCTGCCGAGGTCCATACGTATCCCTTGGGACTAACCCCGGCAGCCACCCAACTGGGTAAGGGCAGCGTCGCACTGGCAAGCTACCCCTTTTTCCAACCCTCTTATCTTCTCACCCTTCTTATAAGTACTTCCGGATCGAGGAGAATAGTGGAGAGTAGGTGAGTTAATTGACCGAGAGTGATCCCTCTCACAACTCAGGTAACCTTACGGTGTGTCTAAGGTAACAGACAGCAAGAGAAGCGACCGACAACCTAAAGGGCGCATCGGAGGTGATCCCATAAAAATACTACATTTGGCATCCCTTGTGAAGGATCGATTAAAATAACCGACCTTTGGATTAGAAACTTAACCTAAAAAATGGAAGATTACGATAACAAACAATTCAGGGAAGAGATTGATGAAGAAATGAGTACCTCAGCCGCTGCCACTGCAGGGCACTATAATTTGCGATCCAAGAAGGAGACAACAAGGAGTACATACCATGAAGAATTTAAGGAAATGAAATTATTAATATCAAGATTAGGTGAAAGAATGGATAATATGAAACTGGATTTTGGAGCTAGACTAACCATGTTAACAGAAAAGTGTGAAGACCTAAGAGAAATTGTTACCAACGGAAATGAAGAGATAAAAAATGAAATCAATGAATTGAACAATATCATAGAAAACCATGATGAAGATTTGAAAATCTTGAGTAATAGAATAGATATGCTTGAAGACAATATCATAAGAGGCAAGTCACCCCTTAGAAATTTGGATACAAGGACAAGACCTCCGATTGAACAACAAGCCGAGACGGTCCATCGACCACAACTAAACAATGATGGTATCACTGATATGTTCAGAGCACTGAATTCTACCTTGATACAACAAAATAAGGGAATGAATCAGAGACCCTTATTTTTCAGGAATAGTCGAAAGGACATTCCTACAGAATTTGTGAACTCCTTAAGATCACAATACCACTTATGGGGCCATACCGTGATATTCCGAGACTTCATCAGACAGCATTTGAGGGACGAAGCCTTAGTATGGTGGCTGATGCATGAGAATGAAATCTACGAAATTGATAATTTTAGCGAAAAGTTCTTGAATAAATTCTGGAGGGGAAAATATGACCCTATTTTCTGGGAAGAGTTGAACCACGGCAGTTATTACGACTACGCACATCTAAGCCCGCAGCAGTATTTCTGCAATATGGTATTGAGAGCAAGGGCCTGTGAACATCAGTTAGATGAAGGATTCATCTGCAAATCCATGGCTCAGCATTTTGGGAAGACCATCGAGGAAATAATACTGTACCAAGGAATAAACAGTATCGATGGATTCCTCGAAGTATTAAACCGAGTTGGAAAGGAGAGAATTCTTAAGGAAAATAATTATTATAACAAAACGTCGAACCAATATTTTGAAACATCTCAAGGGAAACCGTACTTACGGGAAGGGATTCCCGCAGAAAATAATGACAGAATGAGAACTCCAACACAATATTCTGAGTATAAAGAAATACCTCAGAGGAAACCATTAGTACAGGAAGGGATTCTCACAGAAGATAATTACAGAATGAGAACCCCAACACAATATTCTGAGTATAAAGAAATAGCTCAGAGGAAACCATCTATACAGGAAGGGATCCTCGCAGAAAATACTGACGGAATGAGAACTTCAACTCAATATTCTGCAGCATCGCAGAGGAGATCATTGGTACAGCAGAAGAACCAGGGAAATAATCCATCTCGAAATTATAATAATGAAAGAGATAACAAGCCCATGGAAAGATATAACTTTAATAGGAACCCCAGTTGGACTCAATCCAATCCACGGGTAAACAGAATTACTAGAATCAGAGACGACTACAATAATAAATATGAAGAAAAATCTCGCTTCGACAGACAAAGGGAACACTTAGAAGAACATCCGATGTATGCCGAAGGTTTCACATCAACAGAAATGGATGAGCAGCTAGTGCAGACTGAAGAATATTCAAGAGTGGAACGAGAAGACTTGGAAGACACGGAGGTAAATAAGAGTCTAACAGAAGATGGAGAAGATTATCTTCGGGGAAGAGTGAAGAAAAAATGAGATTAATATTACAACCGGATAGTCTCAGTTTGGATATGGACAATGGAAATTCTAAAGGCCACCTAAGGAACTAACTCACCATATAATTGTTTACGAGAAATATTTCGTGTAACCAATCAAAGAACCCAACATCAACTGATGTTAATTAAGTCAAATATTAAATTCCGTTATTAAAAAAAAAAATATAATAATTTAAACTTTAATATTTTTGTCTATTAAGACTATTAACTTAAATATTTTAATCTTTTTTTGACTTCTTGTAAAAAGTCATATTTTAAAATGAAAATGGATGTATTTTAGAACCTAAGGGAGGTATCTAACATACATTTTTTTTATATAACTTCTAAAAGTGGAATTTCAATGGAAATTGAATCTTTAAGGAAACTTTAGGAGGTGTCTAACATAAATAATGTTGCACCAACTTGTAGGGATCAAATCTCGATGTAAACCTCGAATATGTTTAAGAACCTTCAAGAAAGGTGTCTAGCATAAATAATGTTTTATAGAGCTTGTAAAAACAGGATCTAGAGGTAAGTTTTGAATTTGCATAATAGAAATTGGGTATTTCTTAATGTAATGTTTAAATCAACATAAACTATTATGTATAAACTTAATTCATTCGAATATTGATTTTGTATAATAATAAGAGACTAACTCTTGAAAAAAATATATGTAATAATTAGCGTGTAAGATTTGTATAAAATCATCTCATTTTAATATACTTTAAAAAAAAAAAAAAAAAAACAATTTTTTTGTTATAAGACTTGTTATGTTTTCCTTAATGGAATATGTGTATATAGTTAAATCCATCACATATGTAACTTAAATTTTTGTATAAATTCATCTTATTTTTTAACAATCGTAAGAAATTAACTCTTTTGTTTAAACGTAAAGCTCATTGTATTTCCATTGATTGAATATTTGTATATTGTTAAACCAACCACATATGTAAATTGATTTTCTTTGTATAAATTTATTTTAATTTTGACATTGTATAAGCTAACTCTTGGAAAAGAAAAATGTATTTGTTGAGATGCAATACTTATTGCGTAATATTTGAATCAACTATACTATGTAACTTAGTTTTATGTAAGAAACTAATACCTGAAAAAAAAAAAATCTTAATAATTTTTTTTTTTTTCGCTACAGGAAATGGTAAATGTAGCATCTTAAAATAGGGCCCTTTTCTTTATTATATAGTACCTTTAAAAAAAGACCCTTTTGCTGTGTCATTTACAATTTGTACGTAAAATATCTTAAAAGAACACGTTAAATTAATTAAATACTGAAGATAATGTAATTCATTGTAACACGCGGAACAGCTGTTAATCAAGTCGGCAGAACCTTCTCGATCAAAGGCTGTGGACTACGGGAAGGGGGTAGCAGCACGATCTAGCGACCGCCGGCAGAACTAGGCCGCCCTCCAGCTGAACGACTTGCTCCGTCAAGAGCTGGCATAGAAATGACGAGAGCCGAGAGCTGCGAGAGTGGGTTTAGGGCGCTATCTATCCGCCACCAAGGGAACTAACTCACTGTACTTTTACTAGGCTTTGTTTTATCGGCGATTAATTTATATGTAAAAGGGTTATTTATTTTTAAATGTGTTTTAAAATGTAATGTGATGAATATTGTACTTATAAAAATAAAAATAAGACCAAAAGGTGTACTGATATGGCCGAGAAAAAATAATTATAAATTAACTTCTCGAAATAGAGATTACCCAGCAGTCATTGCAGATTGGTATAAATAGAGCTCGGATTTAAAGGCCAGATCAGAACACCTCCGGGTCGAAGCTTGGCAAGACCACGTGTGGCTGTCCGCCAGTGTTCTCTTTTCCAACCTTACCTACCTACCTCTCTCTCTCTCTCTCTCTCTCTCTCTCTCTCTCTCTCTCTCTCTCTCTCTCTCTACCTTACCCTTCCTGTGCTTGATTAGTTAGCGCCTTCAGCTGCCGAGGTCCATACTTATCCCTTGGAACTCACCCCGGCAGCCACCCTAACCCAGGGTAAGGGCAGCGTTGCACTATCAGGCTCTCCTTCTTCTTCGAGATTGTCGGGCTAGCACCCCGGCACTCGATACCTCTACACCTTCCTTCCTCCTTGAGTGGTCGGGCTCGTACCCCGGTCCTCAGGGTCCTCCGAGATTGTCGGGCTCGTACCCCGCACTCGGGCCTCCCGTCTATCCCTCCTTTCCTTCCTTCGGGATTGTCGGGCTAGCACCCCGGCACTCGATACCTCTACACCCTCCTTCCTCCTTGAGTGGTCGGGCTCGTACCCCGGTCCTCAGGGTCCTCCGAGATTGTCGGGCTCGTACCCCGCACTCGGCCCTCCCGTCTATCCCTCCTTCCTTCCTTCGGGATTGTCGGGCTAGCACCCCGGCACTCGATACCTCTACTCCTTCCTTCCTCCTTGAGTGGTCGGGCTCGTACCCCGGTCCTCAGGGTCCTCCGAGATTGTCGGGCTCGTACCCCGCACTCGGCCCTCCCGTCTTTCCCATCCCCCCTCGGGTAGTCGGGCTCGAACCCCTGCTCCCGGGCTTCCTTGCTTGCTTAGTTAGCGCCTACAGCTGCCGAGGTCCATACGTATCCCTTGGGACTAACCCCGGCAGCCACCCAACTGGGTAAGGGCAGCGTCGCACTGGCAAGCTACCCCTTTTTCCAACCCTCTTATCTTCTCACCCTTCTTATAAGTACTTCCGGATCGAGGAGAATAGTGGAGAGTAGGTGAGTTAATTGACCGAGAGTGATCCCTCTCACAACTCAGGTAACCTTACGGTGTGTCTAAGGTAACAGACAGCAAGAGAAGCGACCGACAACCTAAAGGGCGCATCGGAGGTGAACCATACTTAAATACTACAATATATATATATATATATATATATATATATATATATATATATATATTTATATATATATATATACACACATATATATAAACAAAGTGATTAAAATAATTTAAAGAGATAAGAACATAAATATAGAATATTAAACAAATAAGTAGTACTTACAAAATGAGAATATGATAAAGTAAAGAGTTCACAGGTAGAACATAAGGAATTGGGTTTAGAAAAGACAATGTTGGTGTACAAAAGGATATGTGAACTTAACAGATTTTCTGGCTTGAAAATAACTGGATATATAAATGAGCCTAAGAGTATGGTAGAACATCAGAGTAAAACTAAAATGCGTATAATACGACTTGAACACAATAATTGTAGCAATAAGCACTAGCGAGAATTTGACATGAGAGTTAATATGAAGTGCTTGAGTAATAGAAGATATAATGGCCTTCAGTGAAATACAAAAGGAGCAAACTTTCGCGCTGGAGCGGGTTGACAACAACTTACTCCCGTAGAAGTAGCTTAGCAACAACATAGATTCACACGCGCTGGAAGCTAGTGAAGTTGGGACCAAGTTCCTCTAAGATTTTTTGGCTGTGATTTAGACCGAAATGAGAGGGATTTCATATTGAACATTTATAGTTTTCCTTTGGGTTTGTAGTTGTTCGGTGGAGAGTCTAGAATGCGAGATGATTATAAATCGAAATTATAATTTATTAAATTCTACTCCAGAAACATAGCATATTTTCGTCCAACTAAAAAAAAAATTCTTGAAATCGGCGATATTATAATTAGTAGAATTCTGCTCTGGTAATCCGTAACACACTCAAATTTGCTTCTAATGCTCAAACATGGACTTGAACAGTGGGCGAAGTTACGTAAATTACCTATATTTCATATATATTAACTATATTTCTCTAGGACCGGCCCTCTGAAGAAATTCCTGCCCACCCCCTTGCACATGTTCAAGAAACGGGGGCTGCAATAGACAAGCCTTGATTCTTGCAGAAATGTGTTAGTGGACAGAGACTAATACAATATCATCGACATAGACCTTCAGGCGAAACTGAGTTTCGACTTCTCTGGTCTTCAGCCTGATAACCCAGATCAAGAACCTTTGGAGGAGGAAGACCTTGTGGGCGGTTATGCTGAAGGATGGGAAAGCCATTTCTCTCTACATATCTTCAGACAGATACCTTGCCAAATTTCTATTGATCCCCTATGCCCCACCTGCGGCGTTTCGGAGACAGCTGAGAATGTGATCACAGCCTGCATCGCATTCCAAGCATTAAGGGCTAAGATGATGAGAATCGTGGGAATCTATGTCCTCACTGAGAAAAAATTTCCTCCGTTGGTGAATGAAGAAAATTTCCTGCAGTTCAAGGAATTCATATATGGCTGGAGGTGACGGTGGGACTACCTCACTACAATCCAGGTAATAGAAATGGAAGAGGACTATAACAGGAAGACTGTCGGAAGATGAAGACCGCCCTGCATGGAAGATAAGAAATCAAGTATAAAAATTGATCGGAAAATTGACAACAGTGCCACACGGATTGCTGCGGAATCTCATAGCCGTAAAGGCGAGTTTGGGATGAAAATAAGTTTTAAAAAAGTGCATTGTCAAATAAACGATGTTGAATATTTTTTTAACATTCTGATTTGTTTAACATTATTTTAGTTGCGTGCATAATTCATAAGTTGATCCTCATTTCAATAACAAAAGGCTATTGTTAGGCGCAAGCGCACTAAAAGGTTCTTCGTTAACTTGTTTGCCTATAACATTACCTATAAACCTAAGTCCTGACTACCAGTATCGATAAATAACCCACTAATTGCATCCATGTTTAATCCTTCTGTTCTGTATACAACAGATGACTCTGAGCAACACCTGATTATGATGAAGGACAGGCCAGGGCATTTCAACTGACTACTATAATTGACATTTTAACTTTTTACAAACAAAAACCTATAAATATAAGCGAGGGTGTGAACGGTAAAATTCCTTACTTCCATTTTTTTTCACATTGTGATGTAGATAAGTTGTTTTGCAGTCCACTGGTTGCTGGATGAAGAGAGTTTTGTAACTATTGATTTTTATACGTAAGAAAATAAAGCAAGAGATCAGTTTAGATTCTTCACTCAGTGTGTTATAATAAACATTGCTATCTCGATTTTAATAAAAAATATAAGTAAAGAGTTTTGCAGTTCACACCCTCAAGTTTTCATTTTGATTTTAAAAACTTGCTTCGAAACACGCTACGTGCTCAATGTACATAGGTAATATATACTTTTCATGTATTTAATCTGTATTTCATGAAGTTTAATAGCAGGTATGGTCAAAAGTAGGGTAACTTGGATAGTTTTTATGGAAATCGGACGTAAAGAGCCATAAATCGCTTTTTGCCACTTTTTAATACTTCTGGCTTAATGGTTGAAGATATTATTTATGGACATAAAATGTAGAAATTTCGTCTACTTTAATTCCGTATAAGGTGGTCTTCTCGGAAAAACTAGTAGTTTCCGAGATATTGGCAAAAAAAAAAATATAGAAAAATAAAGTACAATGTCTTTTGCAACAAAACATGGTTCCGGTCAAAATAACTAAAGAAAAGTTTAGATACGGGTTCAGTTCGGAGAGGGGTGGGGTGCGTCCTCGACTGAGGGAGGGGGAGATTGCGTCGTTGACTTTTACCGCTCTTATGGATTTTAATTTTTTTCAACTGATCTTCATAATTTAAAGTTCATGATTAACAAAAAGTTTAATAATTAATGCCATAAACTTAATTTTAACAATTTAATTTTCTATAAAAATAAGTAAAATAAATGCCATTATTATTATCCATCATGTTTAATCATGATTTAAATCCATAAAATTATCCATTTACTATCGTATAAATTAGAATCTAAAAAAATTAAATCACAATCAGTATCGCAACTTCGAACTGATAGAAGAAGTCAGACAACTGTGCGATGTAACAGAGTGAGTTAAAATATTTTATTTATAGAGAAACAAAGTTGATATTCGTTTTTTGCACCCCGAAAAACCCTCAGATACGAATTTCCATAGCAATCGAAAAATACATTTTTTTACTCAAAATTTTCACCTTCGATTTTTGTTCGAAAATAATATAAATTGCGATAACTTCTAACGACTCCATCGATTCCCACGAAACTTGGGAGAGGTTTAGGGCTATATAAACTACGCGAGATGGCACTAACCCGACCTCCGTAAACAAGTTAGAACCGGAGATACAAAATAAAACGTTTGATGAGTTTTGTTTTATTTTAGAGTACCTTTTCTTCGTTCCAAAGGTATATATTCAAAAAGTGATTGGTATGGGTTAGAGATCAGAAATTCAGCTTTTCAATGGCTGTATTAACGTTTAATTGGATAAAATCCTGAAGAGTTATGAATGCTTATGTGAACGCCGGGCGTCGGCAGGAATAAAATCCGCCCAGAAAAATCAAGACCAAAAATTTCGATTTTGTTTTTATTTTTTATGAAAATTCATATATAAGAATTTTATAGGACGATAAAAACTAATCTGAATTGCTTTTTCCTAATATAACTTTTTTAGCCTATTTTACTGGAAGCGTCTTTTAGTTTTTGTGCATCTAAATTCATTTAATACAATGGTCAATATTTGTTTCTAATTTTACAAAAAAAAAATAAATCGATGGGTATAGAAGAATTTTGAAATCCATGCACAGCAAAAGCAGAAAACAATAATATAAATAGTTGTTTAAATTACATAAAATATTTTTTTTCTCGGCTCATCCCTGTTTTTGTTTGTTTAAAATGGTATTCATATTATTTATATCTTGTGTAATATTTAATGGTTGTTTAATATTATTGACTCTAATGGAAGGGATATGATCGTATTTTCTATTCATTTCTATAATTGTTATATTTAAGATAGATTTGTTAATTCTTGGTATTTTATATTTGTTCAATTTATGCCATATGCTAGTTTTCCTTTTTGAGAAATTAGGTTGTATTATTTCGTTAATAATTATATTATTTATACGTTTCTTATAAATGTCTTTGTTACTTATCATCTGATTAATATTTTTCTTTAAGTGTATTTTATATAGCTGTTATTTTTTAATTAATATACCTAATTATTAATTATAGAAATATAATATAAAACCTTACGACGACTCAGTATAAGAGCGGTAAAATCACACATGAAAAGCAACGAGAGAAAAAAAAGGAAGGATTCGGGTGGAATCGGGTATCTTCGCCTTGGGAATCTCCTTTCCCCAGACTCTGGTCCTAGACTCTAGGAGGGGTACCTCTGTGTACGGTGTGCCAAACTATTGATACAATATATATCAAAACAATGCACCAATAACGTTGGTCCATTAGTGATATTAATGACTAATTTTTCAGCATGTCTACGGTATATCGACACTGGATTCCATCATATTATTTAAATAAGCATGTCATTACATGCATATCGTGTAATATGGGTATTTTGGTATATTTCTTTGGAATATAAATCAGAAATAATTATAACAAGACCATTTTTAGAATATTTTAGAACAAAAACCTCAAATTTCTGAAATAATAGTAAGTATTACTTAATATTTTTTTAGTTAATGTATTCCACGTGGGTAACAGTACTACAGATTACAAACGGTTACTTCAAAGATCACAGCACATCTTACATCACCAAGTTAAACCATAGTGGAGCAATAGTCCAATCTTATCTTCTTGTGCCATTTATGCTACCAAAGGCAAGACATTTAGCAACTGAAAAATAATTTCGTACCTAACATTTGTTTGTATTCAATAATATAATTTTATCCTTATGCTAAAGACCTGTTTGTACCTAAATTGGCGAAAAAATATCGGTTAGTGGTTAAGTGTGACTTGAATTCTACAAAAATAACTCAATTATAAATCACAATTTATAATTATTTTTTTAATTCTTATTTTTCAGGTGGTGAGTGGGAAACCTGGTCGCCTTGGTCAAAATGTACGGCAACGTGCGGTCAAGGTTTAAGCGAAAGAGTCAGGTCCTGTATAATATACGAAGAGCCGATCGCACCGTCTCGTTTAAAAAACATTAGTACTTTTCAACCATGGATGAACCGCAAATATTGTTGTCCAGGACGTTTCAAGAGAAATGCTAATCAACATTCTTTTTGTATTGGACCTCATAGTGAAATTGAACCATGTTTTTTGAAACCTTGTGCAGGTATTAACCATCAATAGTGTATTCTCTTGTTGATCATAACCGTATTAAAATAGATTTGGTTTTGGCTATTGCAAATTGACAATCGATTTAAAATAAAATATCACTACAGCTGTAAATATTATTTAATTGATGGTTTATTTATTCAATAAATAGTTAAAATTTTGACAACTGGACAAAAAATGTATTAAGAAAATAATATATTATACTATTATATAAAAGGACAGCCCATTTTTCGTTTGTAACCACTAACCCCGAAAAATTCTGAACTAGTCTTTACCAAATTTTTTAAAAGAACAGTCTCAACAAACGACACGTTCACAGAAGCCCATGAAGAATATAAGACCTTGAATGAATGAATATGAGAATGAAAATGAGACCTACCTAACATACAGAAAATAGTAGAGGTCTCCGCTCGTGCTGAAACTAATACTTTAATAAATCAACGGGATGAACAGTGGCAGATGGTGAAGGTGAAGAAGAAAAGAAAAAATAAGGCCATAGAGCACAAAATGCGAACAAGACCTGCTCGTCCAGATGTGTTGATGGTCACGGCAAAAGAGGGCTCATCGTACGCGGATATCCTCCGCACGACGAAAAGCGATTCTGAGCTTTATGATATAGCGGATAACGTACATAAAATACGTAAATGCACCTCCGGGCTTCTCTTTCTGGTGTTAGATCGGAAAGCGAAAGATAAAACGGAACTAATCCGTGCTGCGATAGCAGAGAAAATGATCGACAAAGCGGAGGTCACATGAAAGAGAGATTCTGTCTTTATTGAGTTGAAGCCCCTTGATGAATTGACAGTCTATAAATTAAGTAGTTGTAAGATTAGTTTTAAGTAAAAAGTAGAACACTTAAGTGTGCCCCAACACTTAAAAATATCATTAAATTGTACAAATTCAAACCTATCGCAACTCAAAGACTCCTTAAAATGTAGTCATACTACAGAAAAAGGAGACAGTAAGAAACAATATGTAAATATAAAAATTACCAAATAAATATTTAAAAAAATCCTGGATATATACAACTCTTGTCTCCGTGAAGAGATCTTTCCAGTGGAAGAAGCGACGTCTTGTACTCCTGCCAAAGGGTAAAGGTTCCCTGAATGACACTGCATCTTATCGGCCAATTTGTCTCCTGGACACTGCAGGCAAGGTACTAAAGAGGATCTTCCATGATCGAATGATTGACTTCAGTGAGGTATTGGCTGCTAACTAGTATGGTTTTCGAAAGGGTAGAGATCGACAATCGATGCGGTCGATTTGGTGATTACAGCTGCTAGAAAGGCAATCGCAGGAAAAAGATGGATAAGGGGTGGCAAGAAGTACTGCGCCATTATAACATTGGACGTACGGAATGCTTTTAATTCAGCTCGGTGGGATTGTATCATGGAAGAACTGCAAAAGATGGAAGTTACACATTACCTCGTGAGGGTTATTGAGAGTTACTTCACGGATATAATCTTGAGGTATGATACAGAAGGTGGGTTGAAAACCTACAAGATCAGAGGTGGCGTACCCCAGGGTTCCGTTTTAGGACCCTTGCTCTGGAATTTGATGTATGACGCGGTGTTCAGGTTCCCTATGCCGGAAGAAACTACTACGCTCGGCTTTGCCGACGATTTGGCAATCATGGTCCAAGGAAATCACTTATAATGCGAATAAGACCGTCGCCAGTGGGTTTCATCGGTTGGTCTCCAACTTGCTGATCATAAGACCGTGGCAGTTCTTGTGACCAACAAGAAAGTAAGGGAGACAATCACTCTAACCGTTGGGGATTATGACATTCATTCCAAGCCATCGATTAGATATCTCGGGGTGCAGAACGACGCCAGAATTCGGTTTGATGAACATCTGCACATAGTTAGCAGTAAAGCAGCCCGAGTGACTAATGCACTGGCTCGGATTATGCCAAATGTCGGGAGACCTATAAAAACTAGGAGAAGGCTTCTGGCTACTGTGGCCAGTTCTACACTTTTGTATGCAGCGCTGATCTGGAAGAAGCCATTCTAGTAAATTCATATGCCCGCAAGGCTATCAGTGTTTATCGAAGAAACGCCCTGCGAGCCGCTCGAGCGTTTCGTACTGTGTCCTTTGACGCTGTGTGTGTTATCGCCAATATGCCTCCGATTGACCTTCTGGTAGAGGAACGGAACCGGATATTCCGACGAAGACGAGAAGATTTGGACACTCACTGGGCGATGGTACCGGAACAAGAGAGAAATTATCTTATGAAGATGGCAGAGACGTTGGGATGCCTCGCCCACCGCCTGATTCCTGACATTGCAGCATAGATATCACGGAAACATGGCGAGCTTGATTATTATCTAATACAGATGCTTATTGGACATGGTTACTTCCAGGGCCTACTTAGCCCGCTTCAAGCTGGAGTGCCAATCATCGTGCCCTACTTGCGCCAGTGTGGATGAAACAGTGGAGCATACGTTCTTCTGTTGCCCATGCTTTGCTTAAAAAAAAAAAAAGAAAAAAAAAGAAAGAGTTAGATAGGACCCTTGGACAGCAGTCAGTTCCGGAAAACTTAGTCGCTCTAATGATGGCCAGGCTGGAGCACTGGAGCGCTGTTGAAGACTATCGCCAGGCAGCTCAGAGCATAGGAGAGAGAGAGGGGAGGCCAGGCAGTGGCTTTATAAGAGGTTCAATGAAGAAGTAGGCGCATGGAGTAGGAATCTCACACTGTTGTGGACGTTTAGTCACACAGCGTCTTGTGAAAGATTTTTCTCCCACCCTTTTAAAAACACACACACAAATAAATGAAAAAAAAACTGACAGAAATATGATAAAATAATTAGAAATAATATAAATATGGCATAAATAGGACCAAAAAGAAAGATTAGTGATCACAACCACTAACAACGGCCAACACTACAAACACCAAAACCTACAAACCCTCCCTCCCCCCATTATAATCAGGCCAGCCATCTCAGCGGTTGAGCTTAAAAACTCATTCCTTAATAATGGAATTGAGAACTTTTCCATTCGTTCCACCAAGGTCGAGACAAAAATATTCGTCTCAACCAAGACCGACTATGACAACACTATCGAACTCCTAAACGATAACAAGGATATTGATTACCATTCATATGCTCCTCGGGGCACAAAACCACTTAAAACATTTATCGTAAAAGGGTTTGACTTAGATCACTCCCTAACATCATTACATAACGTATTCCAGACCCGTCTTCCTGGGTTTAAATCCATATGGAGAATGAGAAAGACAAATCCATACGGTGTTAAAACCGAACTATCGTATCTAATACTGACGACAGAACATAATGTCACACTTAAAGACATAGATAAAGTGGGTGCAATAGACCACATGATCTATTCAGTTGAAAAAATGAAAACATTGCTGGCCCCAGGCAGTGCCATAACTGCCAGGAATTCGGCCATACCAAAAACTTCTGCGGGCGCATCATCAAATGCGTACTTTGTGGTGATAACCATGAAACAGCAGAGTGTCCCCGAAACATTCCCCCAAAGTGTGCAAACTGCGGTGGCCCACATGTGGCCTCTTATCGCGAATGCCCTACTAGGGTCAAACTTATTAAGACCAAGGTGCAAACAAAGGTCATCAGACCTAACATAACTCCAGCAGACCGCATCTAGCGCTGCTACCACCACCTCTGACCCACACTCCTATGCAGGGGTTGTTTTTAACGGATCACCGGCCCCATCGGCCCCACCCCAACCCTCCCAATCGTCCACGGATCAACCCCCATGGGTTGATAGCCTCGTCTCCATGTTCAGCAACATGAAGACGATGATGCACACCCTGATGAGCACGTTGAATATTGTGCTTCAACAAGTTTTCTCAGGAACAAAAAATGGATAGACATTCTATCATTAATTATAACATAACAGGGCTCGCAAGGCGTAAGCTCGAGCTAGAATCCCTCCTGGCCTCTCACAGGCCATCAGTTGTCGCACTCACAGACACAAAACTCAACAGACAAACACACATACACTTTCGCGGTTACCACACATACAGACTTGACTCACAAACCCCCGGACATGGTGGCGTCGCACTCCTGGTGCGTTATGACGTCCGATCACGACTGGTAAACAACAATACACTCAATGACTAAAAACATACAGCAATCACCATAAAAGTCAAACTCAAACACACATATAAAATCACATGCATATACAGGCGTCTAGGAGGAACACTCGACATCACCAAGACACTGCTACAAGAAACTGAAACCGACAGACAACATATCATTGTAGAAGACCTCAATGCCAAACATCACACCTGGAACTGCAGTCGACCAAATGCATTAGGAAATCATCTGACAAAAACAAAGTACACTATTATTCATCCTAATGCATACACATTCAGACATCACTCAAACCCGGCATACACATCCACACTGGATCTTCTACTCACACAACAATCACACAGATTCACACACTGTACAACATTGGAATTCAGTGACAATGACCACATTCCCGTACTATACCAACTCGGCAGGGACACATCAAGAACCCCACCCACTAACCACAAATACAATTTCCAACAAGAAGACTGGAAACAATACAAAAATACATGCCCAACATAACACCACTCACAAAAATCCAAGACATAGACACTGCCATAGGCACACTACAAAACATCATAAACGAGGCAGCCACTACAGCCATATCCATATTCACCACCACTCCTATACACCTGCGCAAACCACCAGCACACATACTTACACTCATCAAACAACGAAATAACATTAAAAACTGCTGGTACAGGACCGACCACCGACCACATACAGACCGATCATAAACAGTCTCACTAGACAAATCACTTCCCTAATGTCACAGTGGAAAACATCCTTATGGCATGAACAACTCCGCCGTACCCACAGCGATCCCAAAAACTTCTGGAAACTAGTCAGAAGCCACAACACCAAATCCAAATCGGTGAAAATACAGCGTGGCGATGACCTTCTCACTCCCGCAGATCAGGCCAACATACTTGCCGATTACTATGTAGAACGTGACAAAGCACGTACAGTCACAACATATCATCATATCCCACTGACTGATATTGCACATAACAGCATCTTTTCCACATATAAAGAACTGACTGCAACCATGAGAAAAATGAGAGGAAACAAGTCAACAGGAGAGGACAATATCTCTTATGTCCTACTCAAACAACTCCCCAGAAAAACCCATATGTTTCTCCTCAACATCTTCAACTCGTGCTCACGCCTCAGATACTATCCCACTGAGTGGAAACATGCTATCCTCGTTCCACTCCTCAAACCCCGAAAACGAGGAGCGGTACCGGAAGAATACCGGCCCATCAGCCTCCTCAACCATATCTCAAAAATATATGAGAAACTTATTCTTATCCACATCCGCAAACACTGTGAATCACATGGTATCATCCCCCCGGAACAAACCGAGTTTACCCGCGGCGTTAGCTGCTATCACCATGCAGCCAAACTACAGTATGATGCAGCCAATAACCTTAATCGAAACCTGGCCACGGCAATGATCTCTTTAGATTGCAAGCAGGCTTTTGACTCTGTATCCCATTCCACCCTAATTGATAAACTCAGGCTTCACCACTTCCCGGACCAACTGGTCGACATTATTGGATCCTATATCAGTGGCCGGACTTTCTCTGTACGTGTCAATTCTGATATCTCTGCCCCCCGCCCAGTCACCTGCGGTATCCCACAGGGCTCGGTCCTTGCGCCTGTCCTATTCAACATATATACAGCCCATATAGTAGGGCAAAAGATTGATGATGTTCAAATCGCTGCGTATGCTGATGATGTTGCTATATACACAGCAAGCATGAATGCAGACCACGCTATGCCCAAGGCCCAAACTGTAGCCCAACTGATTACAGAACAACTACAAAACATAAACATACACATCAACACGCAAAAAACTGACGCCATTGTATTCTCTTACAAGAAAACTCACCAAACATTAAAAACTGCTGGTACAGGACCAAAGACCCCACATACAGACCGATCATAAACAGTCTCACTAGACAAATCACTTCCCTAATGTCACAGTGGAAAACATCCTTATGGCATGAACAACTCCGCCGTACCCACAGCGATCCCAAAAACTTCTGGAAACTAGTCAGAAGCCACAACACCAAATCCAAATCGGTGAAAATAAAGCGTGGCGATGAGCTTCTCACTCCCGCAGATCAAGAAAACTCTTACAAGAAAACTCACCAAACAACCTAAACTAAACGGACAAACAATACAAAACAAAAGACACTTCACATACCTCGGTATGAAATTCGAAACACATCTATCATTCACAGCTCACATAAAACACAGAACACATATAGCTAGAGCCACAGCACACCAACTCAAACACTTACTCTATTCACCAAGGCTGTCACTCAGACTCAAAATCCTAATCTACAAAGCCATTCTCAGACCTACACTACTACACGGTGCACCCCTCCTTCATCACCTATATCCCACAGCCCTGAAGTCCCTCCAAACATTTCAAAACAGCGTGCTACAGAAGATCACAAAAAGGACGTCACTCGAAAGACGAAACATGAAACTCATCCATAACGAACTACAATTAGATACTATACAACAGTACATCACAAGGCGACATGTCAAATTCTTTGACAACCTCCCCGCTTCCTTCAACTCACTCTTCCGAACATCACTCCCATCTCCCCTTTCTGTCAGGGTCGTAAGGGCCCAATCAACCCTATCAACATTTTTTTTTTTTTTCCAAACCCCTGAATACTTATATTTAAAGTTATTTACATTGTTTGACAATTTTCCTTTTGCTGAAGCTGAGCTTCATTTTAAGAAATTTTTGTGGTATTGGTATTTACATTATTTCTTATTTCATTCTTATTATAACAAAAGTGTTGGGGCACACTTTTATTTTTCTGTTCGTTTTTCTTTATACAACTAATTTAAACCTAATCTAATATACTTAACTAAATCCTTAAACTAAATTTAGTGTCTATTTCACATTTTGCACTGAGTTTCCCTCCACTATTTTCTGCCATCTAAGTGGGGGTGGTGCTGGTGTTAGTGTCTTAAATAGTGGGTTTGATAGGTAACCCAGCGAGTCCAGGAATTTGATATGCCTCCTCCTGATAAATTCCGGGACCGTTGGTAAATCTAGAAGGGTGTGAAGTTCATGAGCCTTTTTCTTCTTCCACGCCGTTGTCCTTACCATCTTCCGGAGCATCGAGTCTTGAAACCCCTGGAGGAGCCGCTGCGTGCCACCGGTGAGATGTGTGAACAACGGAGCCCCGTATAGCACTGCCGGCCTCAGTATACTCTTGTATACTTGTAATTTAAGGCGGGGTGAAGACGGTAAGATCTTCTGATCGTCCTGGTCTTTTGATATATATGGGTGCTAAGTTTGAGATGCCTGTCAAGCTTCATACCCAGGTATATTATGGAATTGGAAGGTGAGATGGCGGTGCCTGCCACCTGGAGAGTCCTCGGCAGTGCTGATTTCTTGCCCTTTTGGTGCGAGAACACTACACAGTCCGTTTTAGCTGGATTGACCTGGATGTTGAGGTTTTTCAGCTGTTGTACCATTTCTTTACAGGTTTTCTCGGTCTGTTTTAGTGCATGTTTGGCACTCATACTGGTGCTGTAGATGGCTATGTCATCTGCATATGCAGCGACGGTCGCTGTTCTGTAGTTTTTGCCAACTACCTCAGCAGTATATATTGAAAACAGTACTGGAGAGAGGACTGCTCCTTGTGGCACTCCACACTTCATATCGATGGTCCGGGATTGCTCATCGCGAACTCGCACAGAGATGGTCCTTTTGTCGAGAAAGGAGACAATAACACTGTAGAGCTGTTCAGGACATTCGAGGTCTATGAGCTTACGGCATAGAATACCATGAGACACAGAGTCGAATGCCTTTGTACAGTCAATGGAGATCATAGCCGTTGCCGTGTTCCGGTTGAAGCTGGTGTTCACCTCAGTTTGTAGCTTCATAAGATGATGTTCCGTACTGAGATGGGCTTGAAAGCCGGTCTGTTCGTAAGGAATTACGGAGTTTTCATCACAGAATTCCCTAAGATAATTCAGGATGATCTTTTCGTAAACCTTACCGAGTTGCGGCAGCAGGCTGATTGGTCTGTAGTGTTCTGCAACGTTCCCTAGCTTATTCGGCTTGAGTAGTGGAAACAAGATGGCATGTTTCCATTTTTCGGGGAAGTATCTCAGCCTCAAGAACGAATTGTACAGGTTTGTGAGATGAACAATCCCTTTCCTTGGGAGTTGTTTTAATAGCACCGTCTGTACCCCTTCATGTCCAGGGGCCCTATTTCCGTGAGCTCTTCTGAGGATGGCTTTCAGTTTCTTTGGTGTGACAAACATGTAGTTGTTCTCCTTAGCCATCTCCGGTATTGAAAGCTGGACCCCTGTCTGCTCATCTATATCCTGCTGGTAGTGTTCAGCTAGCAGCTCGGCTTGCTCAGCATGATTCAGGAGGCGGTCACCATCGTGTAGGCGGACATCAGAGGTCTTCTTTGTTGCTGCTTTTGTGAGCTTCCAGAATTTCCGGTAATCACCATGTGTGGCCCTTAGTTGTTCATGCCAGGTCGCAGTGTTCCACTGGACCAAAGGAGATTTTTGATCTGGGTAGTCACTGCATTCAGGGCCCTCTTGGTGTCCGGGTCTCTAGTGCGGGAATGACGATTTTTCAGTGTCCGCCTACTTTTTATGAGCGCCATGATGTGGGGTGGGGGTTTCTGTAGGTGGGGAGGCTGTGGATGGTAGGTGGGGATGGCTGTCTGCGCAGACTCGACTAGTGCTGCCGTGAAGTCCTCAATGTAGTCATTTAATTCCTCCACGGTTTGCAGGGTCGGAACTTGTTGCAGCCTATGGCATACCTCAGCTTTGAAACGGCTCCAGTCAGCCTCCTGGTATTTAAATTTCTTCATCGTCGGTTCGGGTCTTCTTCCTTGAACTTCATAGATCACAGGCCGGTGATCCGACGAGATGAAGTCTGAGACAGTGCACTCCGTGATACGGTGTGGCTGCCTTGTTAATAGGAGGTCGATGGTCGACGTAGAGCCATCTCTAAAGTGGCGGAAGGTGTGAGTGCCTGGGTGAACAACTGTAAAAGCTGTTTTTACTAGCTGCCTTCCCGCCGGGTTTGCCGACGTATTATGCCATAGGCTGTGCCTGGCATTCAGGTCTCCTACCAACCAGTGATTGGTTTTTGCCCCGCAGGTGTCGAAGAGTTGCCGTAGCTCTCTCAGTGACCCCCTTGGACGCCGGTATATGCCTGTGATGTAGGTAGGCTGGTTCATGAGCACCTGAACGGTGACATGACTGGTCCGTGCGTCTCTGGTGTTCATAGGGGGTGGCATCTTCTTCCACGTCGTTCCATGCCGTACCGCTATGAGCACACCTCTATGGGGATCGTGTGAGTCATCTGTAGCTACGGCATATCCTCGAAATCGTGGGGAGCGCCCTTGTATTCTAGTGTCCGTGATGACGGCCAGAGTAGGTTCAGTGAGCGCCAGGAGAGCCTCCACCTCTTCTATTTTTGTGGCGAGGCCACAACAGTTGAAATTTACAATGGAGAAAGTATTCATGGCTGGTTTTGTGCCGCTATGATCTGGACTAGGGCAGCTACCTGGTTTGCTAGGTTGAACATAAGCTGCATGAATTGGTCCATAGTCACTGGTGGTTGGTGCCGACTGGTATCTGGTTGTCTGCCGGCTGGGTAGTAGAAGAGGTAGGGGTAGTCGGTGATGGTGGGGATTCAACGACGTCCTCTATTGGTGGAGGAGTGGGTGGTCGGAGTAGGGAGGAATAAGTGGTGTCCTCGCTAGTCATCCTGTGTAGGACAATAAAGTGCGCGAGATGGACACAGCACAGAGTGGCCCTCTTCCCAGGTCTGAGGACGAAGCAGATGTAGAAGCAGCTAGTTCTTCGAGCCCACTGGGACGTGAAACACGCGCCATGCGTCAGAGGAAGAAGAGAAAACCCAAAGCTATACAGGCCAGCGGGATTGAGACCTCTAATAGGTATGCGGTACTCGCCAACGCAGATACCGAGACTGTGACCCAGGACTCCCAGAAGCCGGTCCAAATACCACCTGTCATGTTGGCTCCAGAACACACCATTCCGAAGGCCAAAAAATTCTTAACAAAGTTAAAAATCTCCGATTACTTGTTAAGGCAAACGCGTGCTGGAGTACACATCCTGCTGAATAACGTGAAGGACTGAAACGAAGTCCTTAGAGGACTTCGCTTAATGGACATACGTTTTCACACGTATGCACAAAGAAGAGGCCTAACACAGAGTAGATTTGTGCTGAAAAATCTACACGTCAGCATCCCGATAGAGGACGTAAAAGAGGCTGTTAAGCCTCTTGCAGCAGTGGACGTGAGGAGGCTTCAGAAGACAGATGAAACAGGAAAAAAGACCCCTCTGTCACCAATAGTAATCACGGTACCTGTCAAGGTCACCATTGAGGACGTGCAGGCGATTAGGCACATCAATAGGGCATCTTCTCGGTCTGTAAATACATACCGAAGAAAGATAACGCACCCCCGCAGTGTTATAGATGCCAGTAGTTCGGGCATACCAAAAATTATTGCGGGTACGCTTTGGCATGTGTGCGTTGCAGCGGGAGACACAGCGTCGACAGCTGTCCCAGAAAGGGTGAGCCTAAATGCACAAACTGTCAGGGCAACCATGTGGCGACTTACAGACAATGCAAAGCCCGGCAAGAACTTATCAATATCGCCGAACAGAAGAGAAAAGAACAGGCTGCATCCAGACGAGTGCAAACCAGCAGCACTGCCACAACCAATCACATTAGAGAACACAGACCTGTTAGTACGGCGACAACGTACTCTTCTCTATTGCGTCCCTCAGAGCCTCAACCGCCATCAGCGACTGGAACAGACAAGGAATCCCCACCACCGGCAGAGGAGGGAGCGCCACAACCTCAGCTGGACCAATCACAAACTTTCATGTTGACAGTGATAAATCAAACCATTACCCATATGTTTTCAGAGATGAGGACTTTCATGAAAACACTCATTACAGACCTGAAACAAGGATGCCAGTGTCAAAAATGATTGGTTACAGCATTGTAAATTTCAACTGTTGTGGCCTCGCCACAGAACTAGAAGATGTGTAGTCTCTCCTGGCGCTTACCGAACCCACTGTGGCCGTCATCACGGACACTAGAATACAAGGGCTCCCTCCCCCCCGATTTCGAGGATATGCCGTAGCTACAGATGACTCACACGATCCCCATGGAGGTGTGCTCATAGCGGTACGGCATGGAACGACGTGGAAGAAGATGCCACCCCCTATGAACACCAGAGACGCACGGACCAGTCATGTCACCGTTCAGGTGCTCATGAACCAGCCTACCTACATCACAGGCATATACCGGCGTCCAAGGGGGTCACTGAGAGAGCTACGGCAACTCTTCGACACCTGCGGGACAAAAACCAATCACTGGTTGGTAGGAGACCTGAATGCCAGACACAGCCTATGGCATAACACGACGGCAAACCCGGCGGGAAGGCAGCTGGTCAAAACAGCATTTACAGTTGTACACCCAGCCACTCAAACCTTCCGCCACTTTAGAGATGGCTCTACGTCGACAATCGATCTCCTGTTAACAAGACAGCCACACCGTATCACTGAGTGCACTGTCACAGACTTCATCTCGTCGGACCATCACCCGGTGATCTATGAAGTTCAAGGAAGAAGACCCGAGCCGACGGTGAAGAAATTTAATACCAGGAGGCCGACTGGAGCCGTTTCAAAGCCGAGGTATGCCATAGGCTGCAGCAAGTTCCGACCCTGCGAACCGTGGAGGAATTAAATGACTACATCGAGGACTTCACGGCAGCATTAGTCGAGTCTGCGCAGAGGGCCATCCCCACCTACTATCCGCAGCCTCCCCACTTACAGAAACCCCCACCCCACATCATGGCGCTCATAGAAAGTAGGCGGACACTGAAGAACCGTCATTCCCGCACCAGAGATCCAGACACCAAAAGAGCCCTGAACTCAGTGAAAACACAGATTAAAAATCTCATGCGCCAATGGAAGACTGCGACCTGCCACGAACGGCTACGGGCCACGCATGGTGATTACAGGAAATTCTGGAAACTCACAAAAGCGGCAACCAAGAAGACCTCTAATGTCCGCCTACATGATGGAGACCGCCTTCTAAATCATGCTGAGCAAGCCGAGCTACTAGTTGGGCACTATCAGCATGATATAGATACGCGGACAGGGGCCCAGCTCTTAATACCGGAGATGGCTAAGAAGAACATGTTCGTCACTCCGAAGAAACTGAAGGCCATCCTCAGAAGAGCCCACGGAAACAGGGGCCCTGGCCATGAGGGGGTACAGACGATACTCCTGAAACAACTACCGAGAAAAGGGATTGCTCATCTCACAAACCTGTACAATTCGTGCTTGAGGCTGAGATACTTCCCCGAAAAATGGAAGCATGCCATCCTGTTTCCACTCCTCAAGCCGAATAAGCCAGGGAACGAGGCAGATCACTATAGACCAATCAGCCTGTTGCCGCACCTCGGCAAGGTATACGAAAAGATCATCCTGAATTACCTTAGAGAATTCTGTGATGAAAACTCCGTAATTCCTTACGAACAGACCGGTTTTCAAGCACACCTCAGTACGGAACATCATCTTATGAAGCTACAAACTGAGGTGAACACCAGCTTCAATCGGAACACGGCAACGGCTATGATCTCCATCGACTGTACAAAGGCATTCGACTCAGTGTCTCACGGTATTCTATGCCGTAAACTCTTAGACATCGAGTGCCCGGAACAGCTCTACAATGTCATTGTCTCCTTTCTCGGCAACAGGACCATCTCTGTGCGAGTTTGTGATGAGCAATCCCGGACCATCTCACTGAAGTGCGGAGTGCCGCAAGGAGCAGTCCTCTCTCCGGTGCTGTTTTCAATATATACTGCTGAGGTAGTTGGCAAAAACTACAGAATAGCGAAGGTCGCTGCATATGCAGATGATATAGCCATCTACAGCACCAGTATGAGCGCCAAACATGCACTGAAACAGGCCGAGGAAACCTGTAAAGAGATAGTTCAACAGCTGAAAAACCTCAACATACAGGTCAATCCAGCAAAAACGGACTGTGTAGTGTTCTCGCACCAACAGGGCAAGAAAATAACACTGCCGAGGACTCTCCAGGTGGCTGACACCGTCATCTCGCCTTCTAACTCCATAGTATACTTGGGTATGAAGCTTGATCGGCATCTCAAGCTTAGTACCCATCTATATCAAAAGACCAGGACGGTCAGGAGAAGATCTTACCGTCTTCACCACCTACTGACTTCGCCAGCGCTTTCACTCCGCCTCAAATTGCAAGTGTACAAGAGCATACTCAGGCCGGCACTGCTATACGGGGCTCCATTGTTCACACATCTCACCGGTGGCACGCAGCGGCTCCTCCAGAGGTTTCAAGACTCGATGCTCCGGAAGATGGTAAGGACAACGGCGTGGAAGAGGAAAAAGGCTCATGAACTCCACACCCTGCTAGATTTACCAACGGTCCCGGAATTTATCAGGAGGAGGCATATCAAATTCTTGGATTCGCTGGGATATCTAGCAAACCCACTATTTAGGACACTGACACCAGCACCACCCCCACTTAGATGGCAGAAAGTAGTGGAAGGAAACAGAAAGTGAAATGGACACTAAATTTAGTTTAAGGTATTAGTTAAGTTGATTAGATTAGGATTAAACTAGTATAAAAGAAAAAACAAACAGAAAAATAAAGTGTGCCCCAACACTTTTGTTATAATAAGAATTAAATAAGAAATCACAATGTAAAACCAATACCACAAAAATTCCTTAAAATGAAGCCCAGCTTCAGCAAAAGGACAAACATCAAATTAAATGTATATATCTGCAAATATAAGTATCCAGGGGTTTGGAAAAAAAAAAAAAAAAAAAAAAAAAAAAAAAAAAAAAAAAAAAAAAAAAAAAAACACCATCCTGTGTTGTCTCGTGGTGGGGGGATTTGCTGGCTTCTGGTTGGTTGCCGCCTTCTCCTTTTTCTTCTGCTCGGCGATCTTTATTATTTCTTGACGAGCCTTGCACTGTCTATAAGATGCATTATTATGCATCTTATATGTCTATAAGATGCAACACGATCTCCGCCGCAATTGGAGCATTTAGGGTTTCCTGTTCTGGGGCATTTTTGTATATTGTGGTTTTCCCCGCATCTGACACAGGTTTCATTTACCCACAATAATTCTTTGTGTGCCCAAATTTTTGACATTTGTAGCACTGCGGTGGACCTACGTCTTTCCTGGGTGTATAGGCGGTGACGTGAAATATGCATTTGTTGACATGTTTGATTTTTCTGATGTCATCGATGGTGACGAAGATGGGAACCGTGATGACGACTGGATTCAGAGGGGTCTTCTTCCCAGTTTCGTCCGTGTAGCGGTGTAGTCTCCTCACGTCTGTTACGTCTAGGGGTTTAAACGCTTTTCTGATGTCCTCATCCGGCCTGGTGGTCTCCAGATTTTTAATGACAAATTTGTTGATAGTTTTTCCTCCTTTTGGAGCGTATGTGTGATGCCTTATGTCGAGGGTCTTGAAGCCTAACAACACTTTCTGCCGTTCCTGTAGACATTTCAGGTTGATTTGAATGCCTCCCTTTGTCTGTCTCAGGAGATACTTTTCGGTTTTTATTTTGGCCAGAAAAGTTTTTACCATCGTTATGGAATATTTACTGGCCATTACGATGGGTGGTACTGGCGATGTCTTCTTTGGCAATTCAGATGAAGACTCCTGAGCCAATCCCGTCAAAGCACTAAACTGATTGGAGGTGGGCACTGTTATAACCTCCGTAATGGCCCGGTTGTCTACTATCTTAAGTTGGCCTCCCGTTCGGCGTGCAAAAGTGCCTCCCGCGGCCTCTGTGGCAGTAACTGGAACCTGTGGTTTTCACCGTGCCATTTTTAATTGTCCTATCACGAACTGAAACTGTCCGATCGTAGCGAACGCTCTCAGAACTGACACAACGCACTCGCGAATGTCACCAGCGCACTCTCCTGTCCTGATCGGGAAACTTCTACTACTAGGTACTACACTGCCTTGCTAGAGCGACGCTGCCCATACCCTTACGGGCGCTGACAAGGTTGGGCCCAAGGGATAAGTTTGGACCTTGACAGCTTGAGGGCGCTAATCTAAGCAAGGTGTGAAGGGCTAGCAATATCACTGAGAAATCACAGTAGATCACTCTAATAGGTGTTGTCACCTCAAAGGCTCGCACTGAACTGTGTGTTGCCCTATCAACATTTTTTTTTTTTTTTTTTTTCCCGGGTCCCTCAAACAAAAGAAAAAACATAAAATTAGTAACATTATAACATTTCATGCAAGTAAAAACTATGACTCAGAATACATACATTACCTTATTCTACCTGTGAGTATTTGAAGGTAGATCATCTATATACATACCTGGGATCATCTTTTCCTATTAGGATTTCTCTAATGAATCGGTGGTGAGGGGCCTCCTCGTGACTCGTAATAGTGCAAAAACATAAAAATTAATAATAATAATAAAAATACGTGGTGGATAGGAGAGGATGGGATGTGGGAGGGAAGATTGTGGGAGTTGGGGTAGGTGAGAGAAAGGGAGGGGGAGAAGACTATTTAAGTGGGTTGTTGGATGATGTTGATAGGGTTGATTGGGCCCTTACGACCCTGCCATCTGGCAGGAAGGGGGGATGGAGTGATGGCTCGGAAGAGTGGGTTGAAGAAAGCGGGGAGGTTGTCAATGAATTTGACGTGTCGCCTTGTGATGTGTTGTTGTATAGTATCCAATTGTAGTTCGTTATGTATGAGTTTCATGTTTCGTCTTTCGAGTGGCGCACGTTTTGTGATCTTCTGTTGCACGCTGTTTTGAAATGTTTGGAGGGACTTCAGGGCTATGGGGTATAGGTGATGAAGGAGGGGTGCACCGTGTAGTAGTGTGGGTCTGAGTATGGCCTTGTATATTAGAATTTTGAGTCTAAGTGACAGCCCTGGTGAGTAGAGTAGGTGTTTGAGTGGTGTGCTGTGGCTCTGGCTATATGTGTTCTGTGTTTTATGTGAGCTTTGAATGATAAATGTGTTTCGAGTTTCATACCGAGGTATGTGAGGTGTCTTTTGTTCTGTATTGTTTGACCGTTTATTTTAGGTTGTTTAGTGAGTGTTTTCTTGTAAGAGAATACAATGGCGTCAGTTTTCTGCGTGTTGATGTGTATTTTTATGTTTTGTAGTTTTCTGTAATCAGTTGGGCTACAGTTTGGGCCTTGCGCATAGCGTGGTCTGCATTCATGCTTGCTGTGCATATAGCAATATCATCAGCATACGCAGCGATTTGAACATCGTCAATCTTTTGCCCTACTATATGGGCTGTATATATGTTAAATAGGACAGGCGCAAGGACCGAGCCCTGTGGGACACCGCAGGTGACTGGGCGGGGGGCAGAGATATCAGAATTGACACGTACAGAGAAAGTCCGGCCACTGATATAGGATCCAATAATGTCGACCAGCTGGTCCGGGAAGTGGTGAAGCCTGAGTTTATCAATTTGGGTGGAATGGGATACAGAGTCAAAAGCCTGCGTGCAATCTAAAGAGATCGTTGTCGTGGCCAGGTTTCGATTAAGGTTATTGGCTGCATCATACTGTAGTTTGGCTGCATGGCGATAGCAGCTAACGCCGCGGGTAAACCCGGTTTGTTCCGGGGGGATGATATCATGTGATTCACAGTGTTTGCGGATGTGGGTAAGAATAAGTTTCTCATATATTTTTGAGATATCGTTGAGGAGACTGATGGGCCAGTATTCTTCGGGCACCGCTCCTCGTTTTCGGGGTTTGAGGAGTGGAACGACGATAGCATGTTTCCACTCAGTGGGGAAGTATCTGAGCCGTGATCAAGAATTGAAGATGTTGAGGAGAAACATATGGGTTTTTCAGGGGAGTTGTTTGAGTAGGACATAAGAGATATTGTCCTCTCCTGTTGACTTGTTTCCCCTCATTTTTCTCATGGTTGCAGTCAGTTCTTTATATGTGGAAAAGATGCTGTTATGTGCAATATCAGTCAGTAGGATATGATGATATGTTGTGACTGTTAGTGCTTTGTCACGTTCTACATAGTAGTCGGCAAGTATGTTGGCCTGATCTGCGGGAGTGAGAAGCTCATCGCCACGCTGTATTTTCACCGATTTGGATTTGGTGTTATGGCTTCTGACTAATATCTAGAACTTTTTGGGATCGCTGTGGGTAAGGCGGAGTTGTTCATGCCATAAGGATGTTTTCCACTGTGACATTAGGGAATGATTTGTCTAGTGAGACTGTTTATGATCGGTCGGTATGTGGGGTCTTTGGTCCTGTACCAGCAGTTTGTAATGTTATTTCGTTGTTTGATGAGTGTAAGTATGTGTGCCGGTGGTTTGCGCAGGTGTATAGGAGTGGGGGTGAATGTGGGTATGGCTGTAGTGGCTGCCTCGTTTATGATGTTTTGTAGTGTGCCTATGGTGTCTATGTCTTGGATTTTTGTGAGTGGTGTTATGTTGGGTATGTTAGTGTATACTGTATTTTTGTATTGTTTCCAGTCTGCTTGTTGGAAATTGTATTTGTGATGAGTGGGTGGGGTACTTGTGGTGTCCCTGCCGAGTTTGTATAATACGGGAATGTGGTCATTGTCACTGAATTCCAATGTTGTACAGTGTGTGAATCTGTGTGATTGTTGTGTGAGTAGAAGATCCAGCGTGGATGTGTATGCCGGGTTTGAGTGATGTCTGAATGTGTATGCATTAGGATGAATAATAGTGTACTTTGTTTTTGTCAGATGACTTCCTAATGCATTTGGTCGACTACAGTTCCAGGTGTGATGTTTGGCATTGAGGTCTCCTACAATGATATGTTGTCTGTCGGTTTCAGTTTCTTGTAGCAGTGTCTTCGTGGTGTCAAGTGTTCCTCCTGGGCGCCTGTATATGCATGTGATTTTGTATGTGTGTTTGAGTTTGACTTGTATGGTGATTGCTGTATGTTTTTCGTCATTGAGTGTGTTGTTGTTTACCAGTCGTGATGGGACGTCATAACGCACCAGGAGTGCGACGCCACCGTGTCCGGGGGTTTGTGAGTCAAGTCTGTATATGTGACGATTGGGAGGGTTGGGGTGGGGTCGATGGGGCCGGTGGTCCGTTAAAAACAACCCCTGCATAGGAGTGTGGGTGAGAGATGGTGGTAGCAGCGCTAAATGCGGTCTGCTGAGTTATGTTAGGTCTGATGGCCTTTGTTTGCGCCTTGGTCTTAATAAGTTTGACCCTAGTAGGGCATTCGCGATAAGAGGCCACATGTGGGCCACCGCAGTTTGCACACTTTGGGGGAATATTTCGAGGACACTCTGATGTTTCGTTGTTATCACCATAGCGTACGCATTTGATGATGCGCCCGCAGAAATTTTTGGTATGGCCGAATTCCTGGCAGTTATGGCACTGCCTGGGGCCAGCAATGTTTTTCATTTTTTCGACTGAATAGATCATGTGGTCTATTGCACCCACTTTATCTATGTATTTAAGTGTGACATTATGTTCTGTCGTTAATATAAGAAAGGATAATTCGGTTTTAACACCGTTTGGATTCGTTTTTCGCATTCTCCATATGGATTTAAACCCAGGAAGGCGGGTCTTAAATGGTCCGATTCATTAAAAAAAATCCTAATAGGAAAAGATGATCACAGGTATGTATATAGCGGACCCATATACTCACATATATATACTCACAATCATATATATATATACTCACCTTCAAATACTCACAGGTAGAATAAGGTAATGTATGTATTCTGAATCATAGTTTTTACTTGCATGATGTTGTAATGTTACTAATTTTATGTTTTTTCTTTTTTTTGAGGGATCCGGGAAAAAAAAATAAAAAAAAATATTGATCACAAAGATAAAAATTACGTCACTCTTTCAGCTAAAAGTACAAAATGATATATTTACTTTTTGTTCAGGCTTTATTGAGGCACAGGCTAGGACAGATCATCTATGGTCGTCTGTCTAATTAGCTTTGCTCTGTCTGGTTCTAGCATTCTACATTAGTAGAGCAGATGTTTGAAGTCATGTACTGTCTGTTGATCACATTTACATTTGTCTTTAGTACTCAGTCCAAATCTTTTGAGGAAGTGTCCACTAGGGACATGTTCTGTCAGTAGCTGTGTCAGTTGGTAATGGGTACTCTAAAGAGTACCCATAAGGTACCCCTATAAGGTAAACCTTATAGTAATTTGTCAGAGATATGTCCTGTATGAATTTATGAAGTCGTCTGCCTTTCGTGATTGTATTCCATCTATTTCTCCATTTTCTTATGATGGCTGACTTTATATTACTTTTTATTGTTGATAGATTGATTTTTTCGTAAGCTATCGGGGCTTCATCATTATTTGCCTCCGTTTTAGCATGTAAGTCTGCCATCTCACTCCTAATGTTCCCGGAAACGACCCTTAACCCAGTTCAAATTTATTTTTATACCGTTATTTGTTAAAGTCCACAAAAGATTTCTTATTTCAAATGTCAGAGAGTCATTTATTTTGTAGTTTTTTAGTGAATCTAGTAAAATTTTGCTGTCTGATAGTATTGAATTACCGTTTTTCATCTGCAGTACCAATATTGCTGACCCAAGTCAGTTTGTACGTGTTGAAGTGCTTTTAGAATTCCTACTTTTTCTACTTGATTATGTGTACAGTCGGAATTGTTTTATGATGGAGTCTTGTAAAAATATAATGATACACCCAATTTTTGTGTCGCTTTGGTACCGTCCGTATATATTTTACTGTCATTTGTATTGGGTCTAATTATACATTGTACAATGTTGTAATAGTGGTATGGATGCATCCAGTGCTGAGGTTTCTTTTTCTATTTTATTGATTTGAATAAAACAAACACAAATCAGGTTTTGTCTCTCCTAGTCTCTCCACACTTTTTTCCCCCCAATTTTATTATCTTATATTTTTCTCTCTCTCTCTCACAATTTAATAATCTGTCTAATGATTTTTAGGGAGGAAAGACAAGGTACCTAATCCGGTAGCAAAAAAACAAATTTTCTACTTCGAAAGACTTGTGCCAACTGCGAAGCAACCAAAAAATACCGAAATTTTGGCACTGTTTTCAGTTCTGATCAATATCTCCTAAATTATGCGCCAGCTAGAAAAAAATATGGTTATCTATCACAATTTGAGAGCTGGACCAACTGAGTACGTTATATAGTTCCTGAGATGTAAGTCTTCAAACATCGAATATTTTTTACCAAAAAGTGAAAAACCTTTATTTATGTCTCTAAATTTGTCAAATACCATCGAAAATACTCACCTTATGAGAAAAGTCATTCGGAATGAAATTGAAGAATATTAATTTGGTTTTAGTTTGAACTTTGACGGACACCTGTAGGCTCAATGATATTCTCAAAATTAGCATATAACCAAAAACCTCCAAAAATAGAATTTGGGAATAATCAATGAAAACAGTTCACGAGAACGTATATAGTAATAACTAGAATTTTAGTTTATTAAAAAAAGAAAATAGACATTATAGGAATAGTATATACAAGTTATTTCACTAGGCTGTGAGGAGAATGAGAAATGGCTTTCAGCCGAGAATAGATGTAGGCCATGATAAAAATGGTGCGATATTCGGAAGAGATATGAAAGTAATGAATAAGTGGGCAGAGCACTTTGAAGAAACCCTCAACACTAGCTGTTTTATTCCATAGAAAACTCAACTGAGGAAATTTAGAACTGCACCAAAGACTAAACAATACAATTTTCAGCATCTGGATTAATGAGAAAATGGCTTCCAACTGGTGCTCTGGACTGATATTACCGATTTTTAAGAAGGGGGATCGATTTAAGATCCTAATGACAATATCGATTAATAAGATCCTATGACAAAATTATGAGGGAATTGCCCTACAGAAAGTGGCATGCAAGATCTATTCTGAAACATTCCTTTTTGACTACAAATGCGGTTTTCGATAGAGGAATTACGGATCATATTTTTGTTGTAAAGCAAACACATTGACCATAATCAGGCTTTTGGCCGTGTCAGCAGGACCAAACTGTTTGAAGCCCTAGAAGAATTTAAAATCCCTTACAAATTTGTAAACCTAATTAAAATGACTATGGCCTAAATTGTCCTCGTTAGTAATCGAACCAGCTGCAAAATCACCTTTAAAACCAGTGTGAGGCAAGAAGATGCCCTGTCAGCCATACTCTATAATTTAATTCAACATAAAGCTTTAGATAGAATCGTAGCTACTGGTAACCTCTCAAACAGAACGTCGCAAATTACTGGCTGTGCAGATGATATCGTCATATTAAGTAGAAGTGAAAGCACTTTAAAGGAATTACTACTCGAGGTAGACAAGGAAAGTAAAAAGTTAGCTTAGTAATTAATGAAGCGAAGACAAAATACCTGGTTTCTGCTTCCACAATTATAAGAAGACCGCGTAATTTAGTTGTAGACAGTTATTGCTTTGAAGCTGTTGATCGCTTCACCTAACTTGAATTAAACTGCGAAAACAACAGGAGTGACGAAATCAGGAGTAGAATCAGGACAGGTAACAGAGCCTACTTCGATCAATCTTAGTGCTGGCAAAACTGCTGGGGCAAGTGAGCAAGATTAATTTTGGAGTTAGCTACAGATTTAACGAGTAGCTGGTAACGGAGGCTATTCAAGGCTATTAAGAAATCATCTCCATGCAAAGGTAAAAAAACACTCCTCCTCAGCATTTTCGATGGCCTCCTTACTTGAGTCTGGTTGCAGGAAAAGTTCAACCAGTTCCACAAGTTGGATATTTTCGTTTAATATGCTAGTCAACTTGGTTTTACCATGGCCGAACGGAGCCGAAATAGTGTCACACCCGCTGAACGCATAAATAAAAAAGCACTATCTTTGATGAGTGTTGAGTTGGTAGATAACTGAAAGCGGAGTTTGAATAATGGAAATTACCGGCTTCACAACTACTACTCTTCTGGAAGGAGATGTTTGAAGCACCAGGACCACCTAAACCATTGAGAAAAACGAGGAGGTCGACATCTTCTCCTACTACAATCAAATATTGTACTTTTGGATTAGTTGTCAATGGTGTTCCGGTGAGCGTCTTCCTCGGCAATTTTCACTTGAATACTCCGCTTCTCAAATTAATCGTAAAGAAGTGTGATAATGCGCCTCCTATTGTTATCATCGGGCAATATACCAATCCTGAGGAAGTTCGGTGATGGTGGATTTCTCGAAAGCTATATCATAGCAGATGTGAGAACAGAGCCGGAGTCGTTGAGTATCCTCTGGCATCATCTGGGTAATCATAAAAAATAACAGAAACGTTGCTACCATAGTAGGTTATGATGTAGCTGATGTTAGTGTAACAGAGATGTATGATTAAAAATGTTTCCAATATTTCGGTGTTTTTTGGCTGCTAGGCAGCTTGTACAGGTCTTTCGTTGTAGCGAATTTGTTTTGTTTTTATACAGGCTTAGACCCAAACATCATAAAAAAAAAATTAGAACTACTCGACCTTTAGAAAATACTAGGATAGGTCTGTAGCCTTGAAGAGTGGGGATAGCTGATGCCGCCTTTCTTCTATGGCTTGACACTTCTACTCTCTCTGTTTTCTTAAGGTGACTTTACACATTTGCCAACCCTGGGCAAATCAAATGTGTAAAGTGCTCAGCTATGCTTGGCATGAATTGGCTTCTCTCTGTTTTAGACCGATCCGATCTTGCGGTAAACGCAATATCAGCGCTAGATTTGCATCCACATATTTGTGTATTCGTCTAAATTATATATTTATATGTTTTTACTTTATATTTTTAATTGTATTTTTTAAATAACACAATTTTAAACCGAAATTAACAACTGACGAAAGTTGGAATAGCCTGAATAATAGCGTGTTATTAATAGGTTAGTTTGCTAAGCTTATGTAAACCCCCTTTACTTGTTTGCCGGTTGGCTTGGTGTTTACTTGCCTAGGCTTGGCACGCGTGTAAAGGCATCTTTTGGTGTATTCCGACACCCAGAAGGATCCAATATGTGCAACAGTTGCCTATTAACAAAGTAGTCTTTCATCTTTTTTGAGGTCTCGTCTCGTATACGTCACATTACAGACAAAATAAATACAAAATAGTCGCATGATTTCCAATGAAGTTACTGCGATAGATTAACGTCGATCAACTAAAAACTATTACGAAGTATATTGATTAATTAATTTGAAAATTAAGCACATACTTGGACGTAAAAATAGTCTCTATCCATATATTTTTTCTCTTGTATTTTAATTATTTGTATTTGTTTTAATAATTTTTAGGGGAGAGCAAGGAAAGGCCGTGCCTTACTCCCTTCCCCCTGCTTACACCCATGACCAGGCACAACATAAAGAAACCAGTATAACCACCATTGTTACTCTCTATTAATTCCTATTATAGGAATTGTCCATAAATTAACATGGTTAAAATATATAAAGACAGTATCTTTATTTTAAAAACAAACCGTATACTAACATTTTATAACCTCTTTTTATAATCACTTCTCCAATGTCTCACTATTTTTTACCTATGATCCCACCACTACTCTTTATTAGTCCCGAGCAAATAAAATAGTGTAAACCATAATCGTAATCTGAACTAATATACATTAATTACAGTTGATGGAGAATGGTCAGAATGGGAACCATGGTCACAATGTTCTTCTGCTTGCGGAGTTGGAGTGCAATCTCGAAGTAGAGCCTGCAGTTCACCACCTGTCAGCGGTGGTGGTTCCGAATGTTATGGACCGTATACTTGGATTAGACATTGCTATTTAGGACCTTGTCATGGTTAGTTGAAATATTCTTTAAAGGATTTTTATATTTAATTACTACTTATTTACAAATTATTTTAAGCTTTACATGCTTTAAATACAAAATGAAAAATAACTGTATTATTCTGAGACTGATGTCCCTTTAGAATAATTTATAGGATCATTTTGTATTGTTCAGGCCAGTGTGGCAAAACAATCTTTTAATTTGACTCATATATATTTACATATTACATATAAAGCAGGTAATAATAGAAAAAGCAAAAACAGAGAAAATAAAAAATTATTATGAAAAAATAGAGAATAACATTTATGTACTTGTGCTATAAGAATAACATTTATATGTGCTGTGTGATAATCTGATTGAACAAAAAACAAGTGGTTGAAAAGGAGTATTTGAAAGAGGGGGCTATTGGTGCATGACGAATGGCGGGAGGAATAGAGTTCCAGAGGGAAGCATCTCGGATTAGGAAGGACTTGTCAAACGCAGCAGTTCGGTGGGGAGGAGAGTAGAGATGAGATGGGCGAGATCTGGTAGGATGGGATTGAACGTAAGATTTAAATTGAAGGCTCTGTAAGGTATAGGTGGAGTGATGAGTTCTAATGATTTGTTATAGGAAGGAAACAAGGAAATACCGATAGCGGTAGAAAGGTAGAGCCACTTCAACTCGTCGTAATACTGGGTTATTTCTCTAGTGATAGTGGTATTGGGCTATTCATAAGACGTTTTTGTTTAGCTTCGAGTTCACCTTAGAATCCACCGTACACCACACAGCCATAGGGGAGGAAACCAGGAGTTAAATTTTGAGTGAAAGGTGATAGCGGAGACGGTGGAATTGCTCAAGCGTAGATATTGTTCGACCGGAAATTAGGGAGATGTGTGGTTTCCACGAGAGGGTTTGGTCGAAAGTGACACCAAGATTTGGACTGATTCACTATGTAGAATGAGATAGGAGTGTTGTACAGGATAATGGTGGGAGGTCCGGGGATAAATTTGAGATGAGAGATAGATCCGATCATAATGGCTTTGGTTTTCTAGGAGTTTAACTTAACCTGGCGTTGCCCAGGCATTTATTCTATTGATGTATTACTTTCAAGATGGCACCAGAGGAGTCAGTGATGTCGAAGGAGAGATAAAGCGTTTTGTAGCGAGAAGTTGTAAATGGAGAATGGAAGTTAGAATTGATTGAGGTTTTAATAAATTTTAATGAGATATTGATACTGACCTGAGTCCGTAATCATTGGTTCGAATTTACGAATGGAGTTCAGATCATCAAGACATCAGAGGTGATATGAGAAAATATAAAGTGGTTGGGATTAAAAAAGAGGTGAGGAGACAGAAGGATAGGGGACGAAGTGAGTGTTGAGGTCATTAGTCGAAATAAAGATGGACTGGGCTTAAGTTGGTTTACCTAGGGACAGTTTGCGCAGAATTGCCCACTTGACTTTATGTGGTTAGGAGTGCTGGATAAGAATTGCTAGAAATATAGGGATTTGGCGTGACATACTAAGGATTGAGTGCTGTTTCGGAGATGTTTGAAGGTGGTACAATCTTCAGGAAGTCGAATTCGTTTAAATCTTCGTCTAGCTACAATTCTTCGTCTCATTCACTCTTTCTGGGCGGGCGTCAACCATGAGAGAAGGAGTAAGAGGAGATAAATGTTTGATCGTCTTTGTTACAAAAGTAACATAATGGTCGAGGATAGTTAGAAGGTGGTTGGTTAAGGTTTTGACAATGGAATCGACGGAGATAGAGAATATATGGGATCCCACTGGATAGCGTCAACATCAGATGTCAGAGTTTCAGAGCAGAGTGTATTGAGGTTTCAGGAGGTTATAGTTTGGGGAGGGGCGGTATAGCGAAACGGAGAAGTAATAGAAAATCTGAATAAGGTCATTAGCTGACAGAAATGGAACAGGGTGTTGGGATGAAGCGAATAGTTTATCAGAGGAGTCCAGTATAGGCATTTAGGTGATTACTTGCCTTCTTTTTATTAAATACTCCCCTCCTCCGGAAAAAATTTAAATCCGCCGAAAAAAAATTTACGTACGCTCCTGATTCTCGTTAATAGTCGAATAAGCAATAAGCAATAATAAGCTGAGGAAGTTATCGGAGACTAACGTGTGGTTTTAGACGGAACCGTTCAACTACCGATAAAATATTTTCCTTAAGGCAATACATTAGAATACCTCCTCTGACAATAAGCTGAGGAAGTTATCGGAGACTAACGTGTGGTTTTAGACGGAACCGTTCAACTACCGATAAAATATTTTCCTTAAGGCAATACATTAGAATACCTCCTCTGATAGTGTAGTCAATCAATCAGTTTCGGATTAACGATATAGGCAATGTAGAAAACTGTCTATGGGCCTTAGCTTCGTAATGACTCCGTAATCTGTGAGAAAAATAGAAAAATTTATAGAAAATAGAAGTTAAAGTTGTTTTAATTTGTTTTACCAAGATTTTAGGTTTATTTTTAAAGGACAAACAATTTCACAAAATAAGTTTATAAGGAACATAATCGTTTCCTCTCTAATAATAATTAATTACTATCGTTAATTAATTAATAAAAATAATTTCTACTTTAATATTATTTAATGGAAACAATTTTTCCATGGAAACTAAATGGAATTTCAATGTAAAGAAAACCGAAATTTTTAAAATATATTTTCAGCTTGACAAAACAAAAATATTGTTCATAATTGTCGTGCTAAAATTGTTTAAAAAGTTATCTAATTGTACTTTTGTGTGAGAAGAAGTGTACTGCTGGGTTTATTTCAAATAGTGTTTATGTGAACTGTTGTAATTACAATGATTTATATAAATGTTTTGTTTTGAATGACATGAACATGTTGCTGGCAACACTGTGTTATCTAGTCCGTCGTGACTGTGAGGTTACTGTTGTTTCAGGTTTTACTTAATATATCTATAATGTACCACGTTTTATGTTCTAATAAAGACTTTAAAATGTATCAGTTGTTTTTCCTCATAATCCTTAACATGAAATCTTCAAAGTTATGTTAAAAAAATTATTATTAGAAGAGGGTAAGGGAAAGTTGTGTGATACTCGTACCGCACCTGATTTTTAATTTCCTAACCATTTTAAATATTTTCTTAAAATTAAATTTATTTATTTTTTGTTTATTTTCGTTGTTGACAACTCCTTATTTAATTAAGACTTTGTTCAATCTCTCCGCCTTACTCTTTTTGTCTCTTTACACTCTTTATTCCCATTTTGTTTATTTATATTCATAATTCATTCAATGTTTAAATCAATAGGTTTAACCAATCCTTTTTTTCAATAGTTTTTACCTTAACATAAATATTATTCTACTTTAGAACATAAATATTATTCTATCATTAATATATTATATTATTAGACATGTTTACAACTACTCAGCAAAATGATTTCTGAATGTTCGTGTGTTTCCTATGGATCGCCGGCGCACGTTGAAATTAAAAATTCCAACTCATCGGACAACCAGCGCACGATCGGAGCGCCCATCCATCGCGTTGAGTGGATCGCAAGTGTGTACGCGCCTTGGTCCGGCACTGCTCTGTTCCAATCTATATCAGGCCATTCGACTGAAATTGCTGAATGTGCCGAAAAATTGGGCATCGATCAGAGACACTGGAATTTGAGAGCTCTAAGACAGTCGGTAAGAAAAAATGCGTTTTAAGGATGGGCTATCATCAACATCACTTATGCACTCCTGCACTAAGTCTTAGGTTTCAGAGAAGTCGCAGAATGCAACAGAAATTCTAAAACACCGGCACATGTGCTGGTAAAATGCCCCGGCAACTCTCTCCTTACAACACGCCCTCGCCGCACAGTAAGAAACGACTTGATGAAGCTCCATACAGAGGACGTTTTGCCTGATTCGACAAAGTCTACTGCATAAATACAGATGGGTCTGCGCGGTTTTTATGACTAATAACTAAAAACACTCTTGATAAACACTCGAGAGAATACTACCTAGACAGAAACTACCATTTTCGGCGAAAGACTTCAATGTGAGAGGCCTTTTGTTACCGACTATATCTAGAATCTTTATGCAGGATCCTGGTGTTATTATTAAAGGTTTGGTGTCAATATTGGCTGAAAATTTAATTCTCGTCTCTCTGGAAATCATCAATCGCCACTTATATAGTATAGAGAGGATCGAATGGAGTACAATACACTTATTATTTATTTGTTTGTTTTATATAAGAATAATTTGTTGTTGAAAATGTTGTATATATTTATATTCTAACAAACCGTCTAAATAAGATGTATATTATGTTGTGTATATAGCAAACCAATATATTTCGGCTGCATCACTTAGAAAATAAAGTGTTTTTATCTATCTAACCCAATCCCAATGTTAATTTCTTTCATTTTTTTTGTAACAGTTTCGAACCACGAAGTAACGGTCTTCTCAGAGAACGGAGCCCTATATTACCGAAAAACGGGCCACGCTACAAGGCTACTCCACATATATCTTCAAATAAAGCCATTGGCCTTGAACGGAGACATCATAATTCGCTCACCTACCAGCCGTCCTCTATCACGGGTCAGAGTGAGATTGTCCCTAGCCGCTGGGTATTTGGTATTTGTTGCTTTTTCAGGCAGTTGTCATGTCACGCTTATCAGTAGCAGACCCGTCAAGGTGATGCACAGTCTACTATTCTTTAAAAATAATTTAGTATTTGTTTATAACTTATAATCTATCTAAACTTATATTCGCCGTGCTGATGTGGTGTCGTTGAAAAATACTAAATTACACATAAGTCATTAACTATTAATAACAAGAAAAATGACGTGTTTGGACACTAGTACTACAGCTCACCACTGATCAGGTCTTTTCTTCGCACCTACAAATGATTATGTGAAATTTCATTATTATTCGATTTTTTCCTACATGAAATCTAATTTCAACTTCGTTAACTTGACTAATATTTTTGTAAAGCGCAGTATGCGCAAAATAGTTATTGAAATTTCAAATATATTATTTGAATTAGGAGGGAGATGGGAAGAGAACTGACTATAAGTGAACATCGCTTCTCTTTTTAGCTGTGCATCAGCCCTGAAGAAAGCCTTCAAAGTGAGTCCAACAGTCGACATCAATTGACTCGTTTTATGCGAGTACTATGTTTTGTTTCATTTTGACCGGCATCTTGATGCATCTCCTAGAATAATTACTATGCCCAGCTATTCAATGCATAACATTTTGTTTTCGATAAGTCAAATCGATTTACAGACTATTTTTTATTCTTAATTTTAATAAATGCACTCGGTATTTTCTTCTTGTATTTTCCAGATGTATATTTGGTTGAAAGTTCTTATAATGGTGACCAGTTATGGTGCTCTGATGCGATTAGATGATAGTGAGCACTATATCAAGGAAGCTTTTAGCTGCAGTCCGAAATTACCTAATTTCGACAGCGAAATGATAGTTGGTGGTAATTTCAGTGGTCATATACAAAAACTTTACATCAACTTTGTGCACAGAGAAATGAAATCGTCTCCTCAACCGGTAATTATTCAGTCATTTAACTATTAAATCTTTTCTAATGTGCAATATTCATTTCCAAATTAAAGAATTGAAATGTATTTTGATGCTTATGGAGACTGACAATTTATCAATAGTCTTTTCCAATTGTATCGTAGCACTGTTTGAACAGTGATGAAACCAATCTATTCAAATATACTTCTGTCGTATTGTCCTTAAACCATCGAGGAGACCAGCGATAGCATGATGTAATTGATGGATAGCAAATACCCCTATTTTCCTTATCATGGATGAAAATTTCGATGTTTTTAAAATAAATATGTTACACATTTTTTTTTTTTTTTTTTTTTTTTTTTTTTACAGATATCAGTTAAAAATATTGTCCGTTTTTCATTGTTTGTATGCAAGAACTCTTGTACCTATTAAATATTAAATAGATGATCATTTTTAAAAATGATATACTATAAAATGTATCCTTGTATGGCTGATAGTCACATATGGTGGAGAAACATAAGCAATTAACAACAAAAGCATCAACCTGCCTGACAGGTTTGAAAAAATAATTTTGAGGAAAACCAGTTTATGAGAATGGTCATTGGCGACGGAGAAAAAACTGCGAAATGTTTCGGCTTTACAAGCTTTCAGTATCTCCTCTTATATAAAAATACAAAGATTAAAATAGCTTTTAATAAGGATGAACGACGAATGAGTGGGCAGTACATTGTACATGAAAGGCCCGAATGGTGTGCGCTCACGTGGTAAGCCGAAGGGCTGGTTGAGAGATGGAGTAAGGCAGGATCTTCTGCAGCTGAGGATCTCTGTTAGCATGCAAGAGATAGAGAGAAATGGTTGGCTAGCTGTTGAGCAGGCCAAGGGCAGTTTCTTGCACCATTTTTAGTTTCCAGTCAATTTACTCAATTTTTGTAATTCAATATTGCTTGGTGTTTGTTGTGATTAATTACAAACATTTTATATGACTCTTGTAGGAAATTTAATCCTCTACAAGATGGCTTGTTATGCATTGTGCCCTAACTGCACTAAAAATAGTTATTAAGGCGAACCCACAGAGAAATCTTACTTTTTGCGAATTTTGGGCATTTTTGGAGGTTTTCACAGTCCCGCATTCCGAATTTTCATATAAAAATTACAGGAAATTTAACGTTCTTTAAAACTGGTAATTAAAATTTTTGCCTTAAATGCACTTGAAGGAACACTTCAAGATAAATTCTGGGTCAGGTTTGTAAAAATGAACAGAACATTTACGCCAGTGGACTAGCGGGAAAAAGAAAAATTTTGAAATTCGGCGTACCGATGATTTGGAGAGAACCCAAAACCACATCGATGACTAATATTTATGTCCAGTGAATATTACTGGAATCAATCGAAACACCGTAGCAAGTGGACCTATCCTGATTAAGTTCCTTCAAGAAGCCCTCATTCAGAGGAAGTACCGATCCCAGGATTTCACCAGCTTCCAGAGCTTTCTTAGGACGGGTTTGCCCTCATAATCACCCTTCTGATACTAATGAAGGTGACAGTGATTATGAGGGGATGTCAACAATTCCTCAACGTTTCAACCAGGATGAGTTAAATGACCTCGTCAGAGATCTTAACCTGTCAAAAGAAGCTTTTGAATTACTGGTTTGAACGACAAAAATGTACTGGAATAAGGAACCAAAATTACTTTCTACCATACAAGTGAATAGGATCTGCTACCATCCTTCTCTCAAGAAGAAAATCTTGCATTTTGTCACGATATTAGAGGACTCCTGGAAAAACTGAGTCTTTCTGAATATGTTCCAGATGATTGGCGTCTATAGCTTGAAATATGTTCTTCTACACAATGGGAAAACATACGTTTCAATACTAATTCCTCACTCAACCACAATGAAAGAAACATATAGGACCACAGCTTTGGTCTTGGAGAAGATAAGGTATCGTGAATATCGATAGGTGATTTGTGTGGACTTAAAAATGGTAAACTTTCTCCTCGGACAGCAAAATGGTCACACCAAATATCCTTATTTTTTGTACATCTGGAATAACAGAGACAATATTAGGTTAAACAAGAGTGGCCTAACGAAGAAGACATGGTCGTTGGTGAAAATAACGTTATTAACGTAGGAAGATGGTGTACGCATATAATGGTAGATTATTGCTGGTATTTAGAAAGGGACAGTTCCAAAATATATTCAAGGTCACGAAATAGAAGCTTCCGAAGTGTTGAGTGACTTTTTGGTTACATCGATGACTTGGTACTATCTTTATATATATAATAATATTAGTATATACTAATAATATTTGTATAACATAATAATATTTGTGTAATTAAATAATAAATATTTCATGTTTAATTTTTAGATTTGATTCATTGATTTATCCTAAAATAACGTAAAACTTACATTTCAATAAAACGTTATATCTTAGAAATTTGATCTCCTAAGCAAAAACTAATGCCATATTTGAATTCAGGACACCAAATTCGTATGAAATCAGCTCCAAATACCCCGGCAACAAAACTACTGTTGGCCTGTGTAATTAATAGGCAAAAAAAAACAAAAAAAGACTCCTAATTTTGAGGATTTTTGGCTGCCAAAAGTTCTCCCTAGGTCACTAGATCCCTAGTTTTAGCTTTTTTTTACATGTTTATACCCACATATACAAGTTAAAAAAATAAAAACTTCTACTCCAACTTTTGCATCATACAAACCCACGACTGACTGGTCTAATGCTGAAATGACTTCTTTTAAGCTGAATTTCTTCTTTTAAATTTCAGTATAATATTCTAATACCAAATTTTCTCCTATGCATTAGAGCATATTTTAATAAGTTGGTATTATTTGTTTTCTGTCATAGATTTCGGTGGAAAAATTTATATACCCATCTTGTATAGCAAATGTGATTTTTGAAAATACTGAAAGTAGTGAAGGAAGAAATTTAAAGGACTTAATACTTGTTCCATGTGGTAGCAGTACGCTTTTTACGGTGAGTAAAATGTTTTTTATTCTGAAGACAGAAATAGGTCTTATTGATAACATCATGCTCGTGGTAATTTCGTTAATATATTTTTAAATGAACTGGAGCAAGTGGCATAAAAAACAGTTATGCAACTTGTTCCATTATATTAACAAATAAACGCAGTGAACTAATGATTACGAAATTGTCATTTGTAACTTAATATATTATCAAGTATCCCTATAATACACAGCTTGCTGAGTGAGAGAGAGAGAGAGAGAGAGAGAGAGAGAGAGAGAGAGAGAGAGAGAGAGAGAGAGAGAGAGAGAGAGAGAGAGAGAGAGAGGAGAGAGGGAGGGAGGGAGGGAGAGAGGGAGAGAGGGAGAGAGGGGGAGAGGGGGGAGGGGGAGAGGGAGAGAGGGGGAGAGGGTGAGAGGGAGAGAGGGTGAGAGGGAGAGAGGGTGAGAGGGAGAGAGGGAGAGAGAGAGAGAGGGAGAGAGGGAGAGATGGTGAGAGGGAGAGGGGGGAGAGGGAGAGAGGGAGAGAGAGAGACTTTATTATGAAAGAAATACTGCCCAATTACATTGGGTTGCTATACACACATATTAATATCATCATATTGACAATTTGTACATCTTATAAATATATAGGACGATTAAGACATTCATAATATATAATAATATATATATATATATATATATATATATATATATATATATATATATATATATATATATATATACAGGGTTTTTTTTCTATCGGTTTTCATACAATTTTCCTTTATATATTAACCCTTATAAACATATTACATCACTATATAATTTATTAAAAGGTATAACTTAAAAACTCTCAAATCTGTCAAAAAAAAAAAAACTTATATACATGTCCAACTATTTAACCTTTCATGACCCTTGCACTTCATTGGATACCATGCATGTGGTGGTGGATGGTTCCCAGGTATTCAAGAACTATATTTTCGGCCAGTCTTACTACGTCCTTAATATCGAAACCTAGATCCTCCATGAAGCTCCTTGTACTTAATATACTTCCGCGGGCTCCGAACCAAAAGCCTTTCACGTTGAAGTATCTTTCTGCGTAGCTCTGGCGGAACTTTTCCTTAAGGAAAGGGATACACTTATCATAAATTTCTTTCCTATCCACTCTATTTGCCTGGTCAAGGTCATTACTTTCGTATCTTACAGTAGGATCCGGAATGATTGCTGACTTACCTGTCTTTGGAAAAGAAATCTGATCTAGCAATCAATGAAATCTAAAATTATTACACATTTTAAATTGTTTTAAATTACACATACATGCCTCAAAACATACCCCCAAAGTGATCCAGATTCATTTCCCTGTGGTGTCCCAAGCTATGGGTCGGTTAATCATAAAGGTTCTGTGGCTGTCTACTTTATCAATTTTAATTTTTTTTTTTTGTTAGCTGTGCTTTATGAAATTCCAGAAGAATAGTCAAATTTGTGCCAAAAAAAAAAAAGGATGCTAGAATTGAAAAACTAGTTTCTAAACTGTCCCGTAGGTTATAGTTCATTCCCATTGCACGTTTCGAATCTAGATTCTCACCAATCTGCTTGGGCGAGAAAATAATGAATAACACACGATCCTTCCGCTATCATCCATACTTGTTGATCCACTCTCGGTATAATACCTAATCTTCCAGAAAGAGATAATACCCAAAAGTGTAATGATTATGTTTAATGGCGTTCATTCTCCTGTCCTCTTCAGTTTTTACAAGGTAAGAATTTTCTTAGCTTATTTATTCAATAATGAATGTTTGTATGGCACTGTTTAATTAGCAAACACCTAGTAATTTATTTCTGTTAACAGTATTTGAAAAAAATTCACCAGGGATGTCGCTCAGATTCAAGATCCTCATTTACAAAGCTATCCTCAGGCCTACACTACTACACAGTGCCCTCTCCTCTATACCCCACCTACATACCTATGCCTCACAGCCCTGAAGTCTCTATGATCCTCATAGATATCGTTTCTCATTTGCTTATGCGTGCCCAGACCTGACTGCAAGTACTGTATTAGAAAAGTTTTGTGATCTATTCGGTGACTATTAGCCTATTCGGTACATCATTCATCCACTCAGACAAGGTTCTACATTTGTCTTACGAACTAAATACATTTCTCCATTCTAGAGGAATAGCTACGAGTCGCACAACCCCCAAGGCAAGGGCTGGCCGATAAATAGAAATTTGTGGATAAATAGAAAATGGCCGATGAATAGAAAACTTTGGAAAATCATAACTCTCATTTTGAAAGGTTAAAATTTACAACTCTCTCAATGGGAAAGAGTCCTAAATGACTTCTTGCACTGTGTAAGATCTTTGTTGTGCACTGCTAGGAATGTTACACAACACGAGCGGATGATTATTCATGGCAGAAAATCGTCAAATGGTTTATCCATGCCAGCATGGCTTATGACTCCGGAAAAAGTATTCTTGAAACGATACTACATCTGGTCTATAAAGTCTCCAACTTTATATGACCAAATAATGTAGTACTGTTCTAAGAGGAATAAAAACTTGTATAATAACAAGTTCTTTGTTTTATAACATATATAAGTATATGTATAATAATATGTAATAATATAATATGTATACTATAAGTATTATAATTCGTAACACTTTCAACTTAATTCATATTCAAAGCCCAGCCTCCAAAACGTATTGGTGTAAACTGAATTACAAAAATGTTAGTTTCTGTGACTTCCTTTTTTATTACAAGCTTACTTATAAATCATCTTATCTTTTTTTCCCCTTAGGTTGAGCTTGTAGTGAAAACGGCCTCACAAGACGGACTTCTCATGTTAATAAGACATGCTTTTGGTACCAAATATATCACACTTTCATTCGAGCCGAGAAGGATTCTTCTCCGACTGGTGATAAATGACTGCGTTCACGAATGTTTTCAGAGCATAGAATCTCATGTTGATCACTGGACGTATATTGCAATCGACTTTGACCAAGAAAAAACTTGGGGCCTTGCAGTTAATGGAGGATTAAGGAAAACCATCAAAACTCGCAATGTCAATTTGCTAATATCATGTTTAGACCATATAATGGTAGGAGACGTTGTAGAAATAATAAATGTAAGTCTATAACTGTCGCAAATATAAAAATTTTATATATAAAGATTTCTCTATTTGAAGTTCCAAATTTCGATGATTATTGACCGTCTTATAAAATCTCCTTGAAAAAAAAATTGAATCCCCCTTCGAAAATAAATTCTGCATACGGCTCTGAACAAAGCATTAGGAATCCTTGACGTAAATATTTCTTGAACGACTTGCTGACCGACGGGCCAGCCATATTTACTATGGTATACTTGCTTATTCAAAACGAATTGAGGGGTATATGAGTCCTGCCTCTTGGGTCCTGCCCACTTGTAGGATTTTACTTTTAGCTATATTAATCTTCATACCTTTCCTTTCAAGCTCTTCATGCCATTATGTGACCGCTTGTTACAATTTTTGCGGGGAGTCCAAAATTTGAACTGTCATCCGCAAAAAGAAATGTCTGTATGACAACAAGGCTTAGGTCCCATTGTCCGCATACTTGAAAATTGAGTCAACTTCATCCATTTATAATATAAAGAGTAATGGACTCAGGCAATGTCCTTGTTTGACTCCCTTTTCAATTTTAAATACATTTGACTCCTTTCCATTCAGTCTAATAATTCCTTTGGTTCGGAGTAAATCGCCTCTGCTAGGTTCTTTGGCACGTTTTTCTTCCTCAAGGTTTCCCATATTTCCTCTCTTGGTACCTAATCGAAAGCCGCTTTTAAATCGAGAAAGGCTAAGAATATATTTCGGTCCCGGTCCCAGCTCTTTTCAAGAATGTTTCGTAGCGAGAAGATACGGTCCTAAGTTTGTCTATCAGGTCTAAATGCTCCTTACTCTTCACCAATGCGATTTTCTACTAGAGGTATGTAGATACTATATTTTATACACATGATGTTCTATGATAGAAGTGTATAGTTTATACACTACAGGACATAGACCAATAGGTCTGTAGTTGGAACATTCTGTTAGAAAGGCTCTGGCAACCTTTCTTGTAGATTGGAACTGTTATGTTGAATTGCTATTCCTTGAGATCTTTTTCTCATCCCACACCTTTTGAAAAAGGCTCTGTAAGGTCTTTATTAGTTCCATACCGCCGTACTTTATTAATTCGGGAGCTATGTTGTCCCTACCCGGGGCGGTTCCTGTTCTCATCCTGAAGATAGCCTTCTCCACTTCATCATCCTCTATTATGTCTTCAACCATGTCACTGTTTCACGCTGCATTTTCAAAGGGATCTCGAAAACTAGAAGTACCCGAAAACTGGTGTTCGTAGAATCGCCTCAGTCACCACCTTGTTTTCTGTTTTTAATATTTCGCATTTCCTTACATTTCTGGCCTCGTAGAACCTTAATTTTCTTCCAAAATAATCTTGTTTTCTTTGTGCTCTGCTTTTCCAAAATCCTGCCAGGACTTCTGCTTTGCTTCTCGAACTGCTCTTTTGTATGCATTCCTTTTTGCAACATGGCTGGTCAGTTCTGAGTCGAGTCATTTCGGCAGTAGTCTTTCCATACATTTTTCTTCTATTTGATGGTTACTTTTAGCTCATCATTCCACCACGTCGTGCATTTTCCTTTTATAGAAATCTGCTTCGTTCCACACGATATTTTTGCAGCATCAAGGATGCTGTCCCTTATATTTAGCCAGAGGTCATCGATGTTTTTAAGAAAGTCCACCTCCTGGAGCCTCTGTTATAATTCGGCTTCTTATCGCACTTTCAATGATTCTTGGAGCTGTCTAATGTCAATCTTATTGTACACCTTTGGTTTGCGTTTCTTATCTTTAGGAATTTGTGTGTCCGCCACCAATAATAAATGATCGCTTAATATTTCAGCCCCACGAATGACTTTTACATCCGTAAAATAGCGTCTGATCTCTCTACTGTATAGAAAATAGTCTACGACAGTATTGACATAAAATGAAATCTTATGTACTTTTTTATGAAGGTAAAATATATTTCCAATGAGGAAGTCATTGTTTATGCAGAATTCCTGCAGTTATTCACCGTTTCTGTTTCTTCTTCCTCCGTATGAGGCCCCATTACGCTTCGAGCTTTTCTGAAATCACTTCCTGTGCGGACATTTAGGCCTTCCATCATAATTATATTTCTGATATGGCTTCTGCATCTCTCAAGATCACTGTACAACAAATTATTAAAGTATTAAAATGTATATTTAATATAAACTCGAAAATTATTTGAGCTGTTTCTCTATATGTAATCAAGCTTGGTTAAATTATATGTTTGATCCTTTAATTTTTTTTGCAGAAGTTGGAAGAAACAAACAAGATACTGATAAATAGTATAAATATTCGAAAAATATCAGGTGTTCTGGGATATATCAGAGTTAATAAGAAAATTATTGACATACATAATTTGCCGGCCATGATTGAGAGGGGAAATACTCCCCTTTCAAGTGAAGCAATAAGCACCACGAGTAAGTTATGTAGATGAAAATTGTACCTAAAAACACCTCATTTTTACTCAATCTTGGAAAACCAGAAAGATTGAATATATACAGAAAACATTTTTAATTTATTTTTTAAAATCTGAAATTAAATGGAGATAAAGAGTCTCTCAGTATTTTATATAAAAGTGGTTTCAACCAAATGCTCTGAAACTTTGCAGGGAGCTATTTTTTTCTGTTTTTGGTTGACGTTCTGAGCAAAAGTCTCTATTGGCACAAAAAAATTCTATGACAGGATTTTGAGTTATTCGCGAATTAAAGTCTCATTTTACCAATACCAGAATGGTAGAGCACCAAATACTATAACATATTCAACTGTGTATTTATTTCAATTCTTACTAATATACGAGTATACATACACAGGGGGTGTATGTATATATGTAAATTAATAATGAACAAGATTAATTATTAATTCAGATCATTTACTTTTAAATGGCATTGAACAGCTGTTTATTGGCTTTTGTTATAAATGAAGGTTGTACTAATCAACACGCTTGTTAGTAAAATATATTATAGTGATTTAGGAAGTAAAAGACTCGTATACAATTCTATTTTGTTTTAGCAAACGTTTACGTCGTATTCTTTCTAAATCACAGAATTACAAATTGTATACGATCTGTAG